>VWZT01013951.1:357346-430436 GCA_013397055.1 Pachycephala philippinensis | reverse complement strand
CTTTTTTCCCAGAGTGGTTTCCTGGTGCTGTGTTTGCATTGTCACTGCAGATCCCCAGCAAGTGGGTCACAGAGCACACAGAGAACCCCCCGGATTGCTGATGTGAGGCAAATAATCCTCCCCTGGCCCAGGGCACCACTGCTGCTGCAGGAGATAATTAAACACTGGCTGCTGCTTTATTCTCAATGCTCTCAGGAAGGAGATTAAAAGAACGAGGCTTAGAACTAAATCCAGGGCTGCATTATTGCCTTGATATAGGTATAAATGGACAGGAGGGAATTCAAGTATCAGTGGAGAGTGGGATTTTTTGCATGTTTGGAGAGAAATAAGAATTTTTAGGTTTGTATCAAGAATACTTGTCTGAAATTAATTGAGCAGCTAATTATAACAGCAGTTTCACTCCAACATCCCAGTGGCTGCAGTGCCAGGTCAGTATTGCCTGGCTTGTGTTTCACCACCAAGAAAATTTTTTTTCTAAATTAAGCATCTCCCAGAACAGCACTTTCTTTGTCAGGTAAATATTTCACAAATCTCTCCTTCTGGCACTTCAATTTTGATAGCACAGCACAGCACACACCAGAAAAATGTTCAATTTTAGGTTACAAATTTCACACGAGTAATTGTTTCTTACCAGGCTCAAAAAAACCCTTCATTTTGAAATTTCAGTGGGTTACTTGTCATTTTCATTCTTTGGCACACTTTTAACCAGCTCTGTTTCACTTCTGGATGGTATGCAAGAACATGTCAATATTTCTGCCTTGTGGATAATGTGGAACAAAAAATTTATTCCATGTATATCAAATAGAGAGTAAAAGTTCTACATATGAGTAGTAAAATATCAACTAGGGAAAGAACAGTTTAATCAGTGTATAGAACATGCCTACAATACCTAAGCACAGCAGGTTAGTCGCATGTTTAGGGGGTTTTTTGTTTAGTGCTTTTTCTTTTGCAAGGTAGATCAAGAAGAAAGCAAAACAAGAAGCAATGCAACAGCTATTATTTTAAAATTCTGAATCAAATTCTTTGGAGTATTGATGGGTAAATGAGGGCAGAAAGCCTTAGATGAAGACTGCTGAAAGAGAAAAAAATCCTCTTCAGCTACAAATCACTGGGAGCTGTTTAGGTAAGACAGCTTGTAAAGTCCTGTACAAAATCATAGACTCTTCTGGTGTTAACAAATGTGAGTGGGTTTAAAAAATAGACAACAAAAAACCCCAAGATGAAAGGTGAACACAGACCTTGTGTGAGAGTCAGAGCTGGCTGGTTAACATATTTCAGCTGCTTGCATCCTTCAGTATCTAATTCTTAAGGCACAGAAGGTTTCTGCCTTGTCTTGTAGGGTATGTCACCCTAAAACTACCTCCTCTTTAATTCTGAGTCTAACCCAATGGAAAACAGAAGGCAGAGGGAGTTAGATTCCTCCCCAGGATAATTTATGCAGGTGAAGAATAAATCAGAGTAATTCTGGTGTCCTCGGTGCCACTTCCAACTGCAAAATTGCAAAACACAAACCCCATCTTCCTCCAGACCAGGCCAGACCTCCCCCACTCTGAAAACAAACCTTGGTGCAGTTAATTCTCATTACGGGTAACTCTCCTCACTCCTCTGTTTGGTGCATCCCTGCTCTGACATTCCCTGACATCGCTGAAAACAAAGCACAGGGACTCTCTGGCTCTCAGATGCAGCTGCTGTGAAAGGCCACTGAACAAAATTATTTTGTTACATTGTCCCAGCAATGACCTCAATCCTGACAGAAGAGCTAATTCAATTCCAAGGACTCTCACTATCAGATGCTGTCAATTTGTCCCTTTTTTTTTAATACAGTAATATCTAATATGGAATAGAGTTACTAGGAAGTGAGCTGAGACCAGCCAAATTTACTTTAATAAAGGAATAAGGTGGCACTGAAATTTCTCCTCTAGAGGGAAAGAGACCATGGCTTTTCATTCACACACCTTAAAGGTTGTCAGTAAACAAAGCACCATCATATAAGCTGGGTTTCTGCTTGCAGTTGGGGGTAAAATATTTTAGATACATCTGCTTCTTCTGGTGGTGAAGGAATCTGAACCAAATGAAATCCTTGAATTTTGAGGTCAGCTTCCCTCCCAATGACACATCAGTGCAAAATTTTCACACACAATAGAACCACAGAATGGTTTGGGTTAAAAGTGACCTCAAAGGTCATCTCATTCCAAACCCCCTGACCAGGCTGCTCCAAGCCCCAGTGTCCAACCTGGCCTTGGGCACTGCCAGGGATCCAGGGGCAGCCACAGCTTCTCTGGGCACCCTGTGCCAGGGCCTCCCCACCCTCCCAGGGAACAATTCCTTCCCAAGATCCCATCTAAACCCAGCATCCTTCAGTTTAAGGCCCTTCCCCTGCCCTTAGGAAAAGTCCCTGTCCATCCTTCTCATAAACCCCCAGCACATTTCTGCACTTGGATAACTCCAAACTGCATCCAGCTCTGTTTCAGGAAGCACCAGGGACTGCCACAAGCCATACCCATGTTTTATTCCTCACAGAACACAGGTGGGAGGCTGCAGCCCAGCATCCAGAGCTGCCAATTAGATGCCAATGCTTCCAAACAGTCCTATTATCTCATTTGCCTTGTCACACAAATTGGTGTGAGAGTTAATGCAAATTGAACACATTCAGACTGAGCCAAATTCGCTTGTATGGCTGCAAAAGGAGGAGGAATGAAAGGCACTTTGCAAAATCAGGTGGTGCAAGGCAAAGAGGCTGAAAGGCTTTTGAAATTGGGAGAGAAACTCAGAATAAAAGCACCAAAAAAACTCCAGTTGGCTAAATATGGGAAAAGTCAAGCTTTTGGGAGACACTGTTTATCTGAAAAGCACAACATGCAACAAGAAATATAAAAAGTGGAGTCAGGCAAGCATTGCAGCACGAAGCCCTGACACTGCAGCCTTGTTTCCCATCAAGGTATTTTGAATTCGCCTGATATTGCCAGATGTGGTTGTTCCTCAGAATTGAAATATGAGATATTAGCCCCTGTCAGACTCTCCTTTATGTAATTTTCCTTAATTATTCCTTTTTTTTTTTTCCCACTCTAGGTTGGTTTTCCTTCCACTTAGCAATGCCAGCTTAGCTGCAATCTCACTTGGCTTTCACTGCAGCCCAGGGACTGACAGAGCTCCACCAGCATTAACAGCAGTGACAACCCAAGTTTGCCTGGTCCCAGGGCAGGATCTGAGCCCGTGTTCTTTCACTGATACCACAGACAGAAAGGGAAGCTTTGGCCTGAATAATTTATCTTTGTTTTTCTTGATTTGCCTTTAGGTGGGTGGCATCAAATTTACATGCCAAAACCTTAACACTGTGTTATTCTTCTGCTTTTCCAAGCTAAGAGTTACATCTTCTGAGGGAGTATCAAGCAGGAGATCCCCCCAAAAAAATACAGCTCTTCTAAAAGAAACAATAAAGATGGCTAAAATAATTTTTAAAAATTCTTTCCAGAGCTTTATAAAAAATTTTGTTGCCACTGTGTAAATGGGTCAAACTCAAAAGTCCTACGAGGAGGAAGTGCTTCAGGGATGAAACGTGAGTGTGAATTCCTCTGAGTGTTGGTACACATTTCACCCCCACTAAACCCAAACAAACCTCTGATACTGCAGGAAGATCTTGACATCGATGACATCATCCCAAAATGAGAGGGGAAAACAGTAAAAGCCTGGCCTTTTTCCTTGCCAGAGACTCCTTCCAAACAGAGAGGATGAAGCTGTTTATGGTGTGTGCTGTAGCAGTGCTCTGTGTTACACACACAGGACATTTCACTGTGATGAGACAGGGGTTTTTGGCTCCCTGTGCCTCCCTAAACAGCAGCATCACTGCAGCACGATGGAGATTGAAGGCTCCCAATCCTCAGGCAGAAGGCTGAGAAACTCCGTGCCAAGGCTGAGGCTCCCAGACAGAGAAGATCTGTCTCTGTGCTTGGGGAGCAGCGAGGGACACCCTTCAAAAAGTTCCCAGCAGCACAAATAAAGATCAGATGAGCACTCATGCTTTGCACTAAGCAAGCTGAAATTCCTGGTCCCTTTCTCCTGTTCTTTATGCCCAGACAGAGAAAAGGGCAAGTTGTAATGAGCTAAATGCTGTTGTCCTTATTTGCTTTAGGTTTGTTNAAAAAAAAAAAAGCAAACAGAAGTAGAGTTTCAGGCTTCACAGAGTGAGACTGCCAGAATGTGTCTGTTCAGGTGTTCTGGGCTCCTTTGGTGCATCACAGCAAGTGCAGAGCCCCAGGCTGGCACATAGACTCTTGCTCTGGAGGGCTCAGCCCCTGCCCCAGCTGAGAACAGCAAACAAACAGAAATGGTGTAGTGGTCCCCTCAAACACACTTCTGCTGTGTAAGTGGCACATGGAAATAAAAATGCTCTATAAAACACGAGCGTCCATGCCAGTTCTCCTGTGTGTGGGATGGACAGAGGGTTTCACACTGGCACAGGTCACAGGTATCCAAGAGCACCCCTAAATCATCCCGTGCAGACAGGGCTGGCCCAGCAGGGACCGAGCTTGGGCAGTGGCTAAGCCCAGCCTGAGACACAATCCCAGCTTGCAAGTGTTCACAGCCCAGACAGGGAGATCAGAGAGGGCTGGCCTGGGATCACAGATCAGCCTGCAGGACTGCTGACTCCGTGACAGGCTTGGTCCTTGCAGCATTTGCCCAGCAGCTCCCAAACTCCTCTTGTACTTCACCACCAACACCAAATGCTACAGTTTTCATCACAACCTAGGATTTGTTATATTTACTTAGCATTTGCTGTGGGCTATTTAATACACCATTCTCAATTCATTTGTTGATACCTGTTTTCCAGTGCCCTTTTATTATTCTCCAGCAGAACAGACTCCTGGAAACATGCAGAATAATGGCCTATTCACAGTCTTAGCCCTAATTAGGAAGCGTGTTTGCATTCTGTGGAGAAGCCAGAGTCACATAATAAGGGTTGTGTCGGCCGTGGGAGGCTCTCTTTAGTCTCACTCAGAACCCTGAGTGGTGCAGCAAAGTTTAAAGTATTTATGACAAGGCTGTCTGGAGTTCTCGGGCTGGCACAGAGATAATGTGGGAAAGGAACATCCCTGAGCTGCAGCATCAGCTCCTGCTCCTGCACACAGGAGGGAAAGGGAAGAGTGTACTCTGGAAGAGATCACCTAATGAGTATTTTTACTGCTGTAGTATTTAGAAACTGTCCCAAGTCAGATTAGGATTGCTGTTCCAGGTGTTTCACAAATTCCTAAAGTGAATCCTGGCACAGAGATGGACAATCTCTTTTACTCACTTGTAATATCCTCTCTAAGATTTTATTCCCAACCAGTGTCATGCCTGAAATTTAAGAGTAGGAGAGCAAACCACCTTTGGCAAAATTTTGGTGCATAGAATGGCCTTAGCTAGAGAAAAAAAAATAATCTAAGCAGGCCACAGAAAAAAAGAAGAAAATATTTTCCATTTTACTGATTTTAAAATCTGCCTGTGACCTGCAGGAAACCTATCCATGTCCAAGGAGAGTCTGCAGGCGTCGTGAGGGAAGGAAAACCAATTACAGGTCTGTAACAGCAGCTCTGAAGCTGCCACTCAGAGAGGCTCAGGTTCCCAGCAACAGACTTTGCCAAGGAGACAGGATTTGGGCACCTGGCTTGCAAACTTCAATTTTTATATCCCTCTATCATTTGCAATTTCCCCATCTAATCCTGACAGTAACAAGGTTCCCCAGAGTTCCTTGACACAGTGTAATGCCTTGCTTTTAGGAGACACCTGAGCTTGGCTTTTTGCTTGCCCTCTTTCTGCCTGGGCAAAGCATTTTAGTGCAGATAAACTGGCTCTGGTGCCTCAGCTCCTCCACAGCTCCAGGGGAATCTACATAACACTGCTCTGTGCCATGGAAATGATTGTAAGCTTCTGCTGGAAAGAGTAAAATGCTTTTATTGATAGGCACAGGCAGAAAAAACCTAAATTCTGGCCTTGCAGAGCTGCTAGAACCTTCCAACAACACACATATTCAGCCTTGTCATCACCTGGGTTCCAAGCAGGTGCTGAGTGTACACCTAACCCCCCCCGGAGAGGGGCAATAAAGCCTAATGTAGGCAGTGGGACAGGGGCTAAACTCTCAGCTGCAGAATATCTAAGCGTACCTCCACCTTCTGAATGGAGGGATGGTTGGTTCACTACATCCCATGAAAATATTCCAGGTCTTAGTGAAGCCTGTGGCAGTCAGGTTCTTCCCCAGTGCCAGTTTTCTCCTTGCAATAATTCCCCACCCCAGCAGCCAGCAGCTGTAGCAACAACAGTGGCACAGTTTGGGCACGCTGGCTCCCTGCTGAACGTGTGTGTCTTGGGGTGACTTTGGTGCGTATCCCATATCGTCTTGGTATGAATCCTATGTCTGTCTGTGTCTTTAAAATTGGGTGTGTGGCCAAAGTCTGCACATATTCATCTTAGAGCCCCTTCCTCCCTGAATAATACGGCAAAAAGGCTCAGTTTAGGGCTGCTCATTTTGCCAGCCACGAGAATTCCTAAATTGTTAGCAATCAAAGAGCCATTTCACAATGCCTGAGCCTCCAGCCCCAAACTGTTTCTGCAACAGTTGGAAGCAATCAATAAACTAATGAAAGTCAAAGTGGCTGTGAGGCAGCGAGGCTTCTGTGTACCTGGAGCTGAAGCTGTTCTTTTGGCACGCTCCTCTTTGAACTAACAGGGATGATTTTGTCTTTTTCTGCAATTCTCTGATTCGCTACATCAAACCCCGTTGCCTTTGTGAGCAGCTTCGTTACAGAATGCCTTTCAAGAGGAGCAGCAGAAGAACACAACAACTATGTCGGGTCAGAAGTTGGGCTGGAGCCTCTAAAAGGGGATAAAGAAAGGGCAGGGATGCGTGGTGCTCCCGGCAGACTTTGTGTCAGCCTGCAGCCATTTGTGCGCCTCTCGGGGCTGCTGCAGACAGATGTGGCTCCTGTGCACTCGCAAATGTACCACAGGAATTTGTGCCATTAATCTGCCCGGCTCTGGCACGCAGTATCTTCTGCAGGACACGTTTAACACCAGCTAAGTTATGCATTTTCAGCGCTCGGGTTGGGAGCTGTCTGGGCACAGCCCATCCATTTGTTGCTGATTGCTCATTGTTTAGCACATTGATCCATGGCTGAGGTTCCCAGGCACAGCCTGCTAACAAATGAGCCTAACCCAACAGACAGCGCAGAAATGGGAGAGATGAGAAAACTCCTGCAAGTTCAATAACTTTGGAACCAACCCAGTAATGGCTCAGTGGAGTATTTCCAGTTCCCTGTCGCTTGGAGAAGTCAGGGTGGCAGCACAAGGAAAGCTGCTTTCACAGCTGCAGGAACTGAGACAGAACCAAGGGGTGTCCATTTGCCTTCCCAGCCAAACTGGAGCTGGCTCCTTCCAAAGCATTGCCTAAAAACTCCTCCCACCTTAACAGAAATTACAGTACTTCATTTGAAAGTGAGAAGCAAGAGGAAATGAACTTCAAGTCATGATTCCATTTTTATATTTGTTAATAGGCTGAAAAATTCAATTTCAATCATTCTACAGGTTTTTGGTTTTTTGGGTTTTCTTTTCAGCAGGTGAAATGAACACTTTAGAGTGCTAAATCTTTAGATCACTGCAGAAGTGGACCGATTCTCATTTTGTTTCTCTTGATTCTCTTTTGTTTCTCTTATAACTCTTTTCAATTATAAGAAGTCTATTCTGTAATTGTTTAAAAGAAATAAAAAATAAAAATAAATCACTGTATTTGAAAGACCTCCTTAGGAGGAGATAGCTCTGTGAGCATCCACATCATCACAAGTCATTGCTGTGACTGTTTTGATGCTTTGCTGTATTATTTCAAAGTCCATGTAGCCTTCCCTCAAAGTAATACTCACTTCTGAGTTAATTTTGAACTAATAATACAAGTATTTCTTTGAACAAAAAGTTTTTCTGGAGTGACATGTTGCAGTCTCCAATTGCTTTCATCTTCCCCTTGAGATATTCTGATTTACATAATATTTTATCTAGTTTTTACTAAATGTGTATATACTTATATACATAAAATTCCTTTCAAAAGACAACCTCACATCTTAAGAGCTCTGAATATGCAGCCATGTAGGAGTCTGGATGAAAAAAAGGCCACTGACTGTGAACATTTCAGGATCAGAGTGATGTCTGCCACCTCAATATTTCCCCTAGAAATGGAGCAGGATATTGTTCACTCGGGAATTCATTCCTACTGGCAAAATGCAGAACTCATCAGGAATCTGAAACTGAAAATTATCTCAGTATATACACTTTAATATATACACAAACAAACTCCTGTAAGGCAAATCTTGTAACTTTAGGGATTTTTTTAAGGCTTTTGTTTCATTCCACCAAGGTGATATTCACTATTTTAATTCTCAGGCTTAACACTTCCACAGCAGTTGTTCTAGGGCACAACTCATTTAAAGATATTTGCCTCAACCATTCCAACCTCCCATATAAAGTCTCAAACTCTAAGCACAAAGGGAAGACTGAGAAGGTGACAGACAACACAACAGACTGAAAACTCACTGTCACTGCTAATTATTTATTTTATAAAATAAGTAATTCTACCTTTGGATCAGCTGTTGACTTATCAGTTTTGTGCTGTGCCCAAATGCCAGGCCATAAAGCAGCTGGCCACTGGTACAATTTATTTCTTCTGCTAAAGCAGAAATTAACTGATACTAGGCTCTCTGCGTTAGGTGCTATGCATATTTGTGCCTGATTTAAAAGTTTTAAGGACTTACTGGAAGAGAATGCACAGATACAGAATATAATGATTATTCTTAATTTGTGTTCCAGGAGCACTTAGAAGTTCCAAACCAAATCAATGGCTCAGGCAGATAGCAACAGCATGAACCCATTACGGGGCCATTGCTGCTATAAAACCATATTTTACACGATACACAAAAAGTGCAAGACCAGGGAAGGAGGGGGAAAAAAACCCCAAAACACTATCTCTATTCAAAGTAGAAAAGATCAGGTTCTAAGATAAAAAAAGGACTTTGGTTTGTAAAAGTGAATTCATTTCATACTGATTTTTAAAACTTCCTTTAAAAGAAGCAATATTTTTGGATGGCACAGCTCCCTGACAGGAGGGGGCTCAGGGGGGGTCGGGCTCTGCTCCCAGGGAACAGGGACAGGAGGAGAGGGAACGGCCTCAGGCTGGGCCAGGGGAGGCTCAGGCTGGACAGCAGCAGGAATTTCCCCATGGAAAGAACTCCCTTTGGAATTCCTTATTTTTGATAGCATTATTTTGGGTCAGAAGTGCTTTGCGACATCAACTGAAAAGGGGAAAATCAACTTTTTCACAGGCCATGGGCGCTTCACATTCTTTATTTTAAATGCAAGTTCAGACTAAATAATTACATACTTCCGTAAATCCTGTGCAATACCAATTTATGGATTACACACAGCTATACTTACAATAGTCCTTGAAATCAAGGATGCCTTTAAAAATTCTTAACAGCACAAACACTTTGGAAATAATCTTATTCTACAGATCCAGAGTTTGCCAAACCTCATTTACTTTTAATGAGATGGCAGATATTTTACAGTGTATAACATTTTCATACATTTTGTGATATAAAGGCTAATTACAGATTTGTGTTCCTTCTGTTCAGCTGGGAGCGCAATGCTTTCCTGTAACATCATATTTGGAGGACTATGACTACCCAATCCCCAAGGAAGTTCGTTCCAAAATGGCAAATTATCCTTATTTAACTGTTTCAGAAAACTAAGGAAATTAGAATTCCCAGAGCAACTTAATGAATTTTTTGCTTCAGTGTTCGGCAAATGACAGCTTGGCACAGAGTTCTGCCACTGGACTCCACAACATCCAAAGGCCAGGCCAACAGTGCAGACAGCTCTGCAGTGCTGTAAAATGTACAATAAAATGTCATTTATTCCTTTGTTGTTTCCCCCTCCCATGAGAAATGTTTGTGTTTCAACAGTTTTTCTTGGGGTGCGATGGGTGGGGGACAAAATGAATAATTTGGTTTTCTCTCCCACTTCTTGGGTAGAATCTCCATCAAAGAACTAGAGGAATGCACTGTAAACCCAGAAAGGTCCAGGGCAAAACATTTAGGTTTACATTGAATTACTGCTCATGCTTCTGGGCAAATATCCAGGATGTGAGCAAAATAAGACATCTCTTCTTTTTATTTTTTTTTTTTCTTTAATATAATTTCCTTTAATATCTGCCACAAAAGGCTCAGACATAGCATGCTTGAAAAGAGTGGTTATAACAAAAAACTTGTCTTGAATGTTAATATGGAATCATTGCCTCCAGACATCTTATTTAGCTTTGGCCAGTTTAGATCTCTAAATCAAGGGATTCCATTTGAATTCCTTGGAGAATGGGATCTACTCCTTTCATCACCAGCATCAAAGACTCACTTCCAGAATCTGGCAGTGCTGATCTGCTGCTGGACTTCTTGAAATGTTTCTTTTTCCATAAGTTTCCATTCCCCACTCACAAAAGAAATTCTGATTTTAGGCCCAGATAAGGATTTTCCCCATAATCATTAATACATCTTTCAAATCACCCCAAATCATCACAAAATCGATGGTTAAGTGTTATTTACTAAGTCAGTATTTCCTTTTCACCAAGTCCAAGGAAATTATCCTGTAATAGAGCATTTGCCACAGTAACATTTTCATCATAACTAACACGGGCTAATATTCTGTGTAAAATTACTACCATGAATTAACTTTATGTCTGTAGAAAATGAGATTGTATGTAATTACTGATTTCCATTCACAATAAACTAAGCAAATTATCTTCACAAACATAAATGCACCATAAATTTGTTTTGAGGCATAATGAAGAAATAAATTTGTGAAAGAAATATGGACTGAATCTGCCAAATTATTGTAAATGATAGCTTCTTTAAAATTAAGGCATGTAATTGCAATTGGAAAATGTTATCCTCTTAATGGTTGTATTATTATTTAGGTAGACCAATAATCCTCTTTGCTGATGCCTCATTTCTAAACTATTGGCAGATTTTATGCATTTTAATATCAAAATGCCATGCAATCTATAAATAGAATGATTTACCATTTGCAGGATTAGGTTTGTCCTAATGAATTTTAGAGGATTTTAAAAATGGGGATAAAAGTGCTTAGTAGAAAGTCTCACATTTTTTCTGGTCATATTATTTGAGTGTATTCATTCAATAGAAAAGATTGTTTTAACATACGGTTCCCCAAGTTTAATGTTAATGAGTGAAAATCACCATACTGAATATGACATTTTAAATCAAATAAAGCAATCAGTTTGATGATGTTTTAACAATTGCACATTACACCCTGCAATAAAATTGCAAAGTTAACTTCTTTAAAATGCCACAGAAATTAAAACACTCGTATTGTTTTAAGGCATCAGTGTTATTTGACATTTCAAAAGCATTAAATCCTGTTTGATATGCCCTTTCTCTTGTTGATGACCAGGAATTTTAAGACATTATTAAAATTTCAACCACTTTTAAGTGGCTAAACTTGTAAAAATCTTAAAGTTTTGAGGATACTTATTAATGTTCGCAACACTAAAATAACTATCAGTACAATGTTACTAAAATTGTGGATTATTTATCTCTCCGAAAATATATTTTTGCTCATAGCTATTTTTGTTTGGGGTTTTTTTTTTTTTTTTTTTTTTTTTTTGTTTTGTTTGTTTGTTTTTTTGGTTTTGTTTTGTTGTTTTTTTGGTTTTTTTCCCCATAGACTAGATAAATCCCAACAAAAGCCCACCTCCAAGCTGCCAGATGAGGTTGGGGTGATGAGCGCAGTAGGAACTGGCTCAGAGAACCACCCGATGCTGCTGCTGCCAGAGCACCTTGGAGCTCTCCAGAGCAGCCAAACAATCCCTGCCCATGGGAGACCCAAAAATGTGTCTGAAAATCCACTGTTATGATGCTACACACTGGGCAAAGGGGAGGCATCCTCCAAACTGCCTCCTCAGTGCCTGTGAACTCCAGGTGATGCCCAAAGAGGCCAACCTAGAAACAGAGACGGGACAGGAGGAAGGGAATAAAGGTGGATATTTATTTGAAAGGCCTTCAGAGGCACACCCTGGGCAGGCCAAAGGCTGCACCCAAGATGGACCCCGAGTCACGAGTTCTTCACACTTTTATAGCTTTGGGCCATTTGCATCTCAACCCAATTTCACCAATTAAACTGTAGCTAATGATGGAATTTCCCCTCAGCTTGCCCCCCTTCTCAAGATGCTGGGTTACACATTTTGGGCCTAGGCCGGGCTGGGTGTCCTTGGAGAGCAGCCTGGAGAGGCTTTGTTCTGTCTGTCTCAGCATGAGAGAGCAGCAGCTCCCAGGCTGCAGGACACTGCACAGTTACACACTGGGAATGCAGAATCTGAAAAATATAAAAGTTAAAACCTAAGGCATCACAGGTGCCCCAGCTCCTCTCCCTCCCCTGCTCCAGTCCTTGTCCCAGCCACGCAGCCTTCAGCCTCTCCTCTCCTTCCTTTGCACCCACCCCAGCTCTGCCTTTGGGAAAGGGAACCTACAAAACTAAACTGCAGAAGTGACAGAGACAATTCTTCTCAGGCTTTATTTCTTCCTCAGACAAGTTCAGCTTGGAATTATCTTAAAACAAAACAGAGTTTATTAGAGAATTTCTGTATTTTAGCCAAAGAAGCGAGGGAAGAAAATTATCATCTTCATCTGCACTCCCCAAACACCTAAACCACCTGAGAGCAAAGCAAGTACTTTATTACTGAATTGTGGGGATTTCATTCCTTCCTGTTAGCACCACACCAGGGAGCGGGGAATCTCCCCTCCTTCCTCACCACCCACACTGGAAAAACAAAGCTGCAGCCAAGAAGGTTCCTGGTTGGAGTTTGCACTTTCTCACTTCCATGGGGGCTAAGGCAGCCTCACCACATTTTTCACGCAAAATTAAATGGAGCTGGGTTGTGGCTGGAAAGCTTTGCTTTACACTTTTTTTTTTCTTTTTAATATAGTTTTTTTTTTCAAACAAGCAGAGTTGTAGTAACTTGAAGGTCACCACAGCTCTGTTGGCAACAGCTTCCAAACTGCAGAAAAAGCCATTTCCTAGGCCAACCACAGACCCTTGCCTGATGTTACAATGATGATCTAAATCATTTCAAAAAGCCGATTTTATTATTTATGCAGCAGCCTCTAACATTTAAAAAAAAAAAAAAAAAGTTATCCTGAACTAAACAGAAACTTAATGCTAAATATTAGGAATTTTAAAATAATGTTGTCTCCTGGAAGGTCCATGAGTGTCACAAAGAGCAGTAGGTTCTGCCCCCAGCTGTTTGTGCTGCCTCTGTGCTGTGCAGGACCTTCAGCAGATCCTCTCTGCAGACAATGCAAACACACAGAAGGCTCCTGAGAGCCCACTCCTTGTGCTGCAGCAGCAGCCCAGAGCTGAGCTCTGCTCCCAGCTCTGAATTCCTGCCTTTATCAACAAGGCAAACACTCCAAGTGGCAACAGCTGAGTTAATGCTGCTGCCAACTCCTCCATAAAGCAGTGGTAGTAAAACAGAGTGTGCTGAGATTCCAGCATAGTAAATTAGTCTGTAATGAGAAAGTGATTCTCAGCCATCCAGATAATCCAGAGAGATCTAGTCCTTTGTTGGCTGCCCTAGGCATGAAAAGAGAGTTTGGATCCTGAATGAAATTATTAAGTCAATTTGGGTCTGAATTTTGTTGGGTGGTGCTGGAAGAACACAACAGGTAACTGGAGATGATCAGGAATTAACATGAGTAATAACAACAGTAACTGCAAACAACCTGAGAAGGACAAGTGTGTGCCACTGAGCAGAGCCCACACATTCCCAGCTCATTTCATTGGCCAGTGAGAGCAGGCAGGAAGCTCACTGAACTTGGGAAAAAGAGTCCCTATTCTCTTCATTCCCTATTAACAATGTGGTTTGACATCATATACAAACCACTAAATGTCTGCTGACATTCCCAGTTTGGCTTTTCCCATTATGTCCACTCAAATCAGGCTCAGCATGTTCCTGCAGGTCTGACAGGGATCTGTGGCATGAGGAACACCCCTCTCCTACCAAGGGAATGAGGTGAAAACCCTCTCCATCAGCACTGTGCTTTGGGCTTTTGTGAATAAACTGCTCCAGTGACAATTCCTAACTCCTTTATACAGACTAAATCCAGGTGTTTTAAACACTAAAATCAAGATGTGTTTCAATCTCCAAGTCCATGAGCAGACAAAGATCCAAAAGTTAAACTCAAAGTAATGCCTGAACTGTTATCAGGGAGGAAAGGGTGGTTAGCATTGGTTTTCTTACTGCCCACCTCTGAAAGGGCATCTAAGGGCTCATTCTGTACAAAAACTATTCCTTTACCAAATGTTTTAAGAGGCTTGTACGGTGTAATTAATAAATTAATATTTTCATGGCCTTTGGATTCTGGCATGAAGGTAAGTACTTTAAAATAGAGCTACTGCTCATAAATATGGTTATCTCCCCAAGAAGTTTAGTCCCAAGCCAGATATTTTCTATCCCATGTGTAGGAAACACCACAGATGCCTTGGTGACCTTGCAGATAATCTCAGTCCTAGAGGGCTTCACTGCAGACCACCATGAATTACCACAGTCCTGAAGTCATACTTTAAGCCAGCACAGAACTATAAAGACTCCCATGATGTAGAAGAGAAGTTGAGACAAATATTTTCTTTCAATGAGGTGTCTGTGAGGATTCCTTAGCTGGATTGATTTATGAGGCCATACCTCCTTTGTATCCTTTTTCTCCATGTCCAAAGTGGGGAAAATGTGTTTTGTTCAAGATGCAAGACTGCTGCAGGATGGATCAATCCATTAGAGCTCACAGGGAAGTGCATTTTCAGGATCAGCAATATCTCAAGGAGCAGCCCCTGCTCTGGAGTTTTTGTTGCCCGTGTCTCCAGGGCAGGGATGAAGGGAATGTGCTCCTGGGTGAAACAGAGCCCCTCGACCCAGGTAATTCACATCCCACTGCTCTTATTTCAACTGCTACAAAACAGGACAGCAAGGGAGAGAAATAAGTGGAAAATTGTATTACTCAAATTTAAATGTTCTCTTAGAAGCTTAAGAGCTGCAGTTGTGAATGAAGCAATTGTGGGAAAAGGGCTGGAGGGGAGACAAAAAATAAATTACAAGAAACAGTTCCTAGACACAAAAAGCATCTCTTCCAGGAAACAGTGAGCTCTGTGACATGAGCTGAAGAGTACCACTATAGCAAGGTGTGTCTATCACTTAGGCACAGATCTTTTTCTAAAGAATACATAAGAAAAGCTGAGAATTTACTGAGATATTATTAAGAAAACCCCAACAAATACAACAAAACCCAAACAATTCTCCTCCAATCATAGCTAAGCAAAAAGGCAAACAAAAACACTACAAAAAATACACTCACACACGCATACACCCATTCTTAGAAGATGCAAGCAATGTCAGGAGAAGCCACATTAGCAGCATCTGCCAACAATGAGTACTTATTTCTCCCTATTACACAACAATCTGGAGTTTAGAAACATCAGCCATAGATTGATAGTGAAGAATTGAGGTGGAAAAATGTGTAATACCAGTAAAAACATTCCCAGTCTAACAACATCTAATCTGAGGACTCCACCACAAATATTTTAAAAAGAGTCATTCCTAATGGCATTAACAGAGGGGTTTTTTTCCTACAAAATCCAGTGTAAATAAGTGTAGTCCTAAATAATCATCTATCTCTAATGTTAAAGAATTTTCCCAAGAAAATTTGCCTTATTGAACGGAAAGATTTTTGCCTACATTACAGCCCAATCTTTTATCTGCCTGGCCTTCTCTATTGCATATATAAAATTCAATTTTAAAAGTGAAAAAAGACCAAAAAAAGATTGGAGGCAGGGATCTCAGAAAATTAATCCCAGAACATTATCTCATCTCTTGCTCATGATGCAGACTCTGATTACATGATCACATTTATGTCCTCAGCATCTGAGGTTTTCAATCCTGATCAAATAAGTTCCCAAACATCGCAAAGGCAGAGCTAAAAAACCTTCCAACTTCATTGAAAGAATTGATAGGATCAAGTAAATGAGGCATTAAAATGGCTCTGGTTTTGCAGATCATCACCTCTGCTTCAAATTATAGCCTGAATCTGGCAAAAAAGCAACAGCCAGCCACGTGCTGACTCACCTGCACAGGCATTCTGGCTTTGACAGGAATCCTGGAAAGTTGGTGGCTTCTGACTTGCAAGCTTGGGAATGAGGTGGAAATGGATATCTGGAAATACACAGCTCTAACCAAAGAGGATTCAGGATATAAAATAGTTGAGGCATAGTTAGGGAGCCAGGAATGGGTTTGAGGAATGCATCTGGCTCATTTCATGTTGGATTCTACTTAGTGAATGAATTAAGGGTCTGACAATAAGCTGAAGAATAAAAATAATGTAAAAAAGTAATGAGTAAAGTTGTCAGGTTGCAAAATTTCAGTGATTCTCACCCAGGCAAACATCTGGACGCAATGCATGCATGCACTCCAATGACTTAGATTTCTCCTTCCCATGCAGGAGATCCTGATGGGAATCATAAAATTCCCAATTTAACAGGGATACTAAGGAGCAAATAACTCATTTTAATGCAGAAGATACATTAGGGAGAAATGGCTGCGATAACAAGGAGTATTTCAAAAATAAAAATTATGTTCAGTAATTAGAATGTTGAATGAAAGCTGAGAGAAAGAGAACAACTCCTCCACTTCATGCCTACGTGGAATTATTATTTCCCTCCAGCTCCATATAAGCACTAGAGTCACAAAACAAAATAAGTTTTAAGAATGAGACAGTTTACACACACCAAAAAATGCCTTTGTGGTAAGTGCCAACAAAGAACACATTGTACATTAATTGCTGGTCTCTCAGTCCAGACCATCTGTCTGTGGATGTAATGAAGGCTGGCAGCACTGCTGCTATTTGCTCAAGAACTAAAATTGGGTCTGAGCTAAACCCTCTCACTGCCTTGTTACACCCCCAGCTCGGCTTTAGCAAGCGCAGCTCTGAACACAGAGCTCAGCCACCTCTGCCAGCCAAGGCTGAGCCTGTGGAACACTCCTGGAGGGGAGCACAGAGGTGTGAGCAGGGATAATGAGGGAGCAGAGCACCCCCAGCACCCCTGAAAGCAGAGAGCCCCGTCCCTGCTGTGCCTTCCCAGGGACAGCATGGCCAGTGCATCCATGTGCATCCAGGCTGCTTCAGCACTGCTGGGCCTCTGCAGGGACAGCCTCACCCAGGGCTGAGCCTGCAAATACAGCTGGGCTCATCTGGATGGCCTGTGTAGGAGCTCTGTTTTCACTCCCGTTTGTAAGCAGCACTGAAAATTTAAGTAATCTTAGCTAAAATGTAAAGATAATGAACTACCAGAAAGCTGGGGAGCAGCACCGATATTAAAATAGCCAAAAGTCATCTGGTTTGCTCTGCAGGAACAGCACGGTGAGCAAGGGGGAGATTGCATTTACCATTTAATGTCAACAGGCAAGAGCAAAGCACTGGAGGCGGCTCTGTGGCATTTACACTCCAGCACCCGTGGCAGTGACATGGCACATTCACAGAGTGACATGGCACATGCACAGAGTGACATGGCACATTCACAGAGCTCACGAGGAAATGTTCACCTGTGGCAGTGACATGGCACATGCACAGAGTGACATGGCACATTCACAGAGGTCATGAGGAAATGTTCATCCGTGGCAGTGACATGGCACACTCACACAGTGACAAGGCACACTCACACAGTGACATGGCACATTCATTCACAGAGCCCACGAGGAAATGTTCACCTGTGGCAGTGACATGGCACATGCACAGAGTGACATGGCACATTCACAGAGGTCATGAGGAAATGTTCACCTGTGGCACTGACATGGCACTTTCATTCACAGAGTTCATGAGGAAATGTTCATCCATGGCAGTGACATGGCACATTCACAGAGCCCCTGAGGAAATGTTCATCTGTGGCAGTGACATGGCACACTCACACAATGACAAGGCACACTCACACAGTGACAAGGCACCCTCACACAATGACAAGGCACACTCACACAGTGACAAGGCACCCTCACACAATGACAAGGCACACTCACACAGTGACAAGGCACCCTCACACAATGACAAGGCACACTCACACAGTGACAAGGCACCCTCACACAATGACAAGGCACACTCACACAGTGACAAGGCACCCTCACACAATGACAAGGCACACTCACACAGTGACAAGGCACCCTCACACAATGACAAGGCACACTCACACAGTGACAAGGCACATGCACAGAGTGACAAGGCACAACTCACACAATGACAAGGCACAACTCACACAGTGACATGGCACACTCACACAGTGACAAGGCACACTTACACAGTGACATGGCACACTCACACAGTGACAAGGCATAACTCATACAGTGACATGGCACACTCACAGAACCCATGAGGAAATGTTCATCCGTGGCAGTGACATGGCACATTCACACAGTGACAAGGCACACTCACACAATGACAAGGCACACTCACACAGTGACATGGCACACCCACACAGTGACAAGGCACACTCACACAATGACAAGGCACACTCACACAGTGACCAGGCACACTCACAGAGCCCATGAGGAAATGTTCTTGCCAGCAGTGTTTGAGGAGACAGGCAAACGTGCAGCCCTGGGAAGGCTGCAAATTCCTGCTGCCTTGTGGCGCCCACCCAGCGCTGCAGGGTGGGGGTGAGCAGTGACCTCCCAGCTCACTCCCCGTGCCCAAGCCATCTCTGGGCTGCTGCTGAGCTGCTCTGCTGCCCAAAGGGATGGGCTGAGTTATCCCTGAGTGTGTTTCTGCCCTCCAGGCACTGCTGACAAGGCAGCAGGACACAGGCAGGATCTGTGCAGCTGACTGGTGAAGCCAGACCTCACTGCAGCTCTGTGGCAGCAGTCCAGCCCCTGCTCCTGCTAACACTATCAGTTTTAGGATGTGGATGGCCAAAAAAACAAGCCATTTTCATATAGATGTAATTCACACAGCTCTCTGAAAGGATGTGGCCATGTTGCTGCAAAGCTGCTCTTTGGAAAGCTGGATTCATCAGTTCCCAGCCTGCTGAGGAAGACTGATGACTTGTCATTATTTCTGGCTTCAAGACCAACTGGGAGAAGATAGAGGTTCTACTGCTTTCCAGATTTTCCCCAGGAAATCTGTCCTGATCTCAGAAGGTTTGGTGTTTTTTCCCTTTTTTTTCATTGTATTGCCAGAATCTTATGAAGCACTCAAGTGTTTGGGATTCTAAATAACACACTGACATGGGGAGAAAACATTTTTCACCATTAATTAAAATCCTGCAAAGAGTTTGTGACAGATGGAAGTGATTGAACCTATTGCTATAGGGAAAGGTCAATTCCTTTACAATGATTTTTCACTGCAAAAAATTAATTATTCATTGTTGAAGACAACACTGGAGAGTCTAAAGAGGATTTTTTCCCCAAAGTCAAAACAAGTGTTCAAAGAATTCCTATCAGATGGAAAAGGCACTCCTGTACTCAGACCAAAAAGCTGGAGATAAATTGTTCTGCTCCATCCATGTGCCTAGAAAAATGCTAAATTTTTTCCATTGATTCAAACTGATCTGCTATAACATCTACTATTTGCTAAATTTTCCAAAATTCCATTCTAACACAGGCACAGGTTTTGTAAAAATTTGGGTGTTTGCCATTATCTAAACTGGTTTTCATTTCATGGAATCACAGAATACCCAGAGCTGGAAGGGACCCCCATGGACCATGCAGTCCAACTCCTGTCCCTGCCCAGGACACCCCAACAATCCCACCCTGTGCCTGAGAGCATTGTCCAAACCCTCCTGGAGCTCTGGCACGAACATTTCCTCTGTGAAATGGTTGTGACCATTTTCCATGTGGATATTTAGATTTTTTCCTGAAAACAATACGTATGTGTATCTGAGGGGAAAAAAATAGTGTTCATAGCAACACTAAAAATGTGAATTAAACACGGAAATCCAGTATCCAGTACTGGGTTTCCCAGCAGAAGGGAGAGACAGAGATGCTGGAAAGAGGCCAGTGGAGAGCCACTGAGGTGACTGAGAGATTGCAGCCTCTCTCATACAAGGAAAGGCTGACGGAGCTGGGACTGGGAGATCTCTTCAATGTCCACAAAGATCTAAAGGGAGGGGGTACAGGAGGTGGTCCAGGACCTTCCCAGAGGTGCTCAGTGACAGGGCAATGGGTACAAGCTGAAACACAGGAGGTTCTACCAGAACATCAAAAACCGCTTTTTACTGTGAAGGAGACAGCACTGGAGCAGGTTGCCCAGGGAAGTTGTGAAGTCTCCATCCCTGGAGATATTCAAAAGTTATCTGATACTGGTGACCCTGCTTGAGCAGTGGGGTGGGACAAGAAGACCTCCAGAGGTCCCTTCTCACCTCAACCTTTGAGTCTGTGATCCCAAGTTCTCTTTGTAAAGGGCTCTCCTGCAGAGAGAAATAGATGGAAATGGAGACTTGGGAGAAAACCAGTGCTCCTCTTTTAGCACCTAAATCTGAATCCCAAGCAGCCAATTCAGGTGCTGAGGGTCAGACCTTGCTCTGGTGAACATCCCTTCAGAGTAGGGGAGTCTCACCCCTTCCACTGTAACAACACAAATGTGGTCCTGCCCCCTAAAAACAACTCCTGAGATTGAAAACTCTGCTCTGAATCACCAACTCTATTCCAGTGAGAAAGCAAGATTTACTGCTCCCCACATTTCTCCTGACTTCTGATGTAATGGTCCAGCAAATGCCAGCACCAGAGCACTCATCCTCTTTTGGCAAGAGGAACAGGAACAGTGGGTCAAGAGTTCCCAGAAAAATCGACAAAATTGTAACTCACCAATGGACAAAACAAATCTATTTTTCCAGGCTGCCTGTTCTTCCATGGTGTGATTTAAATGAAATCCTACAATAGCCAACATTTTTAGATGTCTGTATGAGCAAAAAGATGTGGCCTCCTTTCACCACCCTGGGACTGCAACAGCTGATAATGGAGTCAGTGGTATAATACCGACTCCAGATGTATTTGAGCACTGTCTGAAACCTGATTGTGCATGACTTTCAGAGAGCATAAGCCATGAAAAGTACCTTTGATACAGCCTAAAACTCCCCAATCTTTTTCATTTTTATAGTTTCATAGTCCTGCAAGCTTGAAAATTCCTTAGAGAGCATGTGGTAAAACAAAAAAATGAATGTAAGTAACATATTCTTGAAATTGGTGCCAGCCCAAGGGGACTGAAAATGTGTTGTGCAAAGATATAGGGAAGCAAAGAGCACAGGGATACACTCCTTTCAGAAAGTTAGACGTTCAACATCTCTTCATGAGACGTGAGAAACCAAGATGAAAAATATGAAGCTACGTAATGTATCTCACTGAAATCTTCAGCCTGACCCGGGCACCAGAGTCTCATTTGCTTTATGACACTTGAAACCTTCCACTAACAAATCAGGAACAAACACAAAGGATGAGAATTTGCACCCAAAGCTGCTCTGAAATGTTCTGGCAGAATACAGTGACATATTTCATTATTTCTTCATCTTTTACAAATGTGGCCTGCAGCCAAAAGGACAGTCCTGGTTTCCAGAACTCTGATTCACACATCTAACTGAGATCTAGTCCTAAACCAAAAGTTTTTCCAGTTGCATGCACTTTTCCCTGATTCCAAAGACTGGGAATTCACCTGATTACAACAATGGGGTTTAAAGGTGAGGCTGTGGAAGGGTGTGTTTTATCTACAATTTAGTCTGTACAGGTACAGCAGGAGAGAAGGAGCCTGATCCCACCTAAAACAAGAGTCTCACAGACACATGATTCTTTGCTGCTAAATTTAACTTGTAAAAAGAGAAATGTCAAAATTTTTGGAAGTCCAAGTGCGTATTTACAGGATTTTCATTTTGAGTTTTTGAGTCATCATATTTTTAATCTAGCCTGAAAGTCCAAACCATATTCGTACTTTATCTTGATTACTGAATCTAACTAATTTGTGTCATTAAAAGATGAATCAAGTGCTTGCAAATATTTTCCAAATTTATAAGTGAAGAAAGTGCATGATATTAGAAAAAAACCCTACCCTAAATTGTCTACCTCCCTCCTTGCACTGGGACAAAAGGAGCAGTATTACAAAAGCCACATCAGCTTAGCTGCCTGAAAATGTTGTTGAAATAAAACAAACTGACCTTGTTTCCTGAACAATCCACTCCACATATTACTTTTGAATGAGTTTTTGACGTAGAAAGGCAGAATAATAGTCAAACATACCTCTGCAAAAGCAAAGATTCAAATCATTTTCCTATTATCTCCATTACAATCAAATTACTTAAGAGCAGTGTCTCTTAAGGATGATAGAAATGCATATTTTGATAGATTTCAAGGCTTCTCCAGCAAGGTCACTTCTAAACGAAATGAAATACTCCCGTTTCGGTTTTTTGGTAGTCAGTGCACGATTTTTACACAAGGCAAAAAGTAGCTGGTCCTGACTTGAACAACAGTGGGGGCAATAAGGACAAAGAAACATTTCACCCTCCCATTGTACTCCTGGCTAAGTGGGTTTGGGAACCCCAGGAAAGCTCCCTGAAAATCTCTCTTTTTTCAGTTACTTTTTTTGGTGATTGTTTGCTAGGAGAACGATACGTGGCAGCTAAAATACTCTGAACATACACACGGCCAGCCAAAAAAGTGGCTAACTTAGGGAAGGAAGGCATCGTTCCCTGTCTGGGAGAAGGAAGCCATGGATGTATTCCCAGTGCACACCAGATTGTCCATCCAGGCAGTGCCTCCAGAGCCATGTCTCAGTGCTCAGTGGAGCAGGCAGAGCTCTGCTATGGGGAACAATTAGCAATTACAATGCGGCTCAGAGTAAAAACCCACTGAAGCTGATGCAGGGGGGAGGGAATGAAATCTCCTCCAGATTCACCCTCAGCTGAGCTCTGTTTCATACACAATTTCTGCTCAGTGATACTCCCACCATCCCCCAAAATTGTGCCAAGAGCATTTTTATCTGGAGTCCCAAATCTCAACCAGCCATGCCTTGGGAAGGTAAAAACCAGTCAAGATTTTCCATAGCAAAGTACCTAAAGCTGTAAAAACTATATTAGACGCAGTCACAGCTTAGTTAATAAAAACAAAGCGTAGATATTTCCACAAGTGCATGTAGTTGATTCCAGTCCAACTGGAAGGATCTTAATTATATTTACAAAGTCTCCCATTTTTTAATGAAAATACCTGTGTACTATGAAATTTTGGCATTATATTAACATTAATGGTAAGTCATTAATATCAATGAGTACCTGAAATAAAAATATTTTGTTTCCAAGGTTATGGGTACTAGCAGAAACATAAGAGAATTTTAGTACAAACTCTAGTTTGCAAGTGATTCTGGGGCTAGTAAGCACTCAAAGACAAGAATAAATGTTCTCACACAGACGAATCAGTACTCACACAAACAAATCAGATCTCTTCATCATGCTTGTTCATTAAAAAAAAGCCCATTTTAAAAAATGAGGTTTCTACAAGTTCTCTTTTGCTAGATTTTTTTCCTACTACCTATGAAGGAAAGCTTATTTATGTAAGTAGCTTCTTGGGCTATTTGCAGGACCACCCTTTTTGATGTCCCTGAGACTTCACAGACCAACTGGGAGTTCACATCAACACTGTCTGGCTTCCAGAGGCACCTGGAAGGGGTAGATAGGTCAGTTCTAGCTCTACCTCCATTTCTGATCAAGCAGGGTTAAGCCTGTTCCCTTAAAAACAAATAAAAATCCCACCCCAAACAGCAGTGAAATGGTCCTGAACACACGACTGTGACAAGCAGTGCAGCTTCATCTGAGTCACACGGCTCTCCTGATGTCACTTAGGGACCAGAACTGTTCTGTGTCCTGCTCAGAGGAGAGGCAGGGCTGGAACCCAGCCTCTGACAGGTGATGCACTCAGGACATCCCTCACCCTTCCCAAAAAAAGCTCCAGCTCTCGACTGCAGTCACTCCGTGTGTGTTGTTTTCTGTGTTTCACTCCTTGTGTGTTGTTTTCTGTGTTTCGCACTGTTGCTGCTGCACTGAGGACAGGTAGAAAAAAGACCTGGAGTTCAGGCTCGAGAATATAGAGAGAGCTTTAATAATAAAAGTAAGGTCTTTATATGTTAGTTCGTAAGAAGTGCATTAAGTGGCATAAGACAATTTGTTCTCTGGCCATCCGCTCCTTGGGGTGATTGGCCAAATTCTGAACCAGCCGTTTCTAAATATTTTCTAGCTAAAACCATAACAATCCTCGGCAAACAACTCGCAGGTGTAGAAATTTACAAAACTGTAACATTGTTTTAAATAATTCGAATGGGAAAGACAGGGTTCTCACAAAATGCTGAGAGAGCTGGAGGATCTCTTCTGCTAATGCTTTCCCAGTGTCCATATCACACAAGCTGCCCATCCATGTCATCAGATACCCTTTGTTACAAGGTTTTAGGAGAGCTGCTGAGCAGTGTGATGGATCATGCAGCACTTTCGTGCTGTCTGTTAATGAGTAAATCCTGGTTGCATGGCCTGGCACTGGGGGCTGTGCTGTTCCCAGGCTGGCTGTGGCCAGCACATGCCCGTGGCCACAGTCGGTGTGGGTGCAGCTGTTTAACAACACCAAAGTGAAGCTCTGACACTGCTACAGGAGGAGAATGATTGCAGCCAGCACGCATCCATCACCCGGCACAACAGAAATATAGAGTCATTGTAATAGAACAATATCACATGATAAATACCTTCCCCCTTGAAATCCTCGTGCCTCAGCGTTTAGGGATGATGTATGGCCAGGCTTCACCTTGACATTTTCCCCCCAGCAGCAGACTGTTGTCCTGTGACATTTTTCTTTGAAGACATACCAGACAAATTTTTGGGGAGGAAGAACAGGAATGAACTTATATACTCATGACAGGAAAGAAACAACAACTATTTAAATTAAGAAGCTCAGAAGAAGCATAGCTTTGTCTACTCAGAATTTTAGTATCAGGATGACTCTGGTTTCCTTTTCTCATGTAACATTTACCAATATTTTCTCAGACCCTGCTTTAGCATATTTTTTTCCCATCTTCCTCTCCAGGTACCCAGGATCTCTTCTGACAGTTCTCTCTTAGTGGAGATGATTATTTCTACGACAGGGAAATAGTTCTTTGTAGAACTCCACAGCTGGTTGGTGCATGTGGGGAAAAAATTCTCCTTATTTTCTTACCTCTTCATTGGACTGTTTGCTGCAGCCATGGTGGTTGTGACAGAGGGAAGAAGCTCACTGACCTGGCTTCAGCAGCTTACAGAGTCTGAAGGACCCTCAGGATTTATGCCTGTTAGAATCCTCCTTTCCAAAAATTACGACTCCAACACCTTCCTACCACATTCTGATCTACAGTACACAAAATGTCAGTGAAAACTGTGATACTGTGACATGAAGCTCAGGCTGTGAAATCTGGTCTTTTTTATGAGGCATGGGGAAACTATGGAAAAGAAGCCCCATCACAGAGTTTTGTTATATGTTTATGGGCTGGAGACACATTTCTCTGGTGATATGGCATTAAAGCTTACAGCAGTTATGTGCTTTAAGCAGTAAAGAGGAGACTAATGAGGTCCTCTAGAAAGTGAAACTTTCATATGGCTTCACAACTCCACCAAGTTTTTGTGACTTCCCAGAGAAAGTAGAAAGAGGAATTTTAAAAGAAATTGCTTTAATGCTATTCATTTCTCACCACCTGCAAAGCTCTGCTGACTTACTGCTCAAGGTTTAAAGGCTTATGGATTGGGAAGGAGGCAAACAATAAACACCTTTTAGCAGCCTTGAAAAGAAAGTAGCACAGCTGAAAACTTTTCTCACTGTTTTATCAGCCCACAGAGTTGCTACTCTGAATTACAATACAAACCCCAGGTTTGAGCTGGAGTGATCAAGTATGCATGGCAAAAGCAGGTTATGGCAAGGCACTGCATTTTGTGGCATCAACTTCATCACTAAATGAAAGGTAATCCTGAAATGTGTAGCATTTATTAATCTATTTTTAAATTCAAAAGGGCTTAAAGAAGAAGAAGAAAGGAAGAAAGGCACTGAAGCATTTTAAAGATGTTGAAAAAAAAACCTATTACACACTGAAGTTCATTACCACTGGTAATACAATTGGATTTCACAAAACCAGTTTGTAAATAATTGCATATGAACTGCACATGGTTGCTCACAGTTTACACATGATTACAGTTTGATTGCAGAGACAACCATACAAACAATGAGCTCAATTTGCCCAATAGTTGTAGACATTTTGCAAATGGATTCTGTATACTTAAATCCATTTGGTTAAATGCACTCAGTAAATATTTTTCAGCTGTGAGCCCATGCCGGGTACTCGGAGAGGGTTTTCTATAGTTCAGTGCTCAGACCTCAGCAGAGACGCTTCTGCTGCTGTCAGACCCACCTGCTTCTCATGTTTTGTTCTCTCATCTCTCTGCCGTTTTTATTTTTGGGGAACTGATCTAAAACCCATTACAGGCAGAACAGAACTCCCAGCAATAACGTGTCCCAGGCTGTTGTGTCAGAAACTGGTGCCACGGACAATTACATGGAATTCACACCTATTCCCAGTGACAGCCACGTGTTCTTTGTGGTGTCCTGCTGCAGGGGCACAAGGGGACACTGCCTGCACAGCAGCTTCAGTGCTGATGCTGGGAGAGCTGCCAGGGGCTGAATAAAGTTAGGTCCAAGCAACCTGAGTGTCAGAACCTTATCTGAGAGACGGGACCAACTCTGTTATTTGTGACTCAACACTTAAAAAATCAAATGAGGCATCAGTCTCAGGAGTTACAGGTTTAACAGCAAGTCACCATAACCGAAGAAAGTCACGAGTTTCAGAGTTACATGGCAATTTATAGCTTTTTAGTCCAATAGACAATTGACATGAAACTTTGTTTTGATTTTATAACCTGTCACCTTTGGTATTTTTTATTGCATTGCATCTGTTCCTTGATCAATAACTTGTTAGCTCACATACACCCTATTCCTTCTATTATAACATCTAAATTCTTAACTTAAACTATAAAATCATATTATCATACTTAAAACCCTTCACCATATCACCCAATACATTTTCTCACTTATAACTATAGAAACATAGGTTTATAATTTTTCTACTTAAGATCTGTATACCTTTATCATTACACCAACTCAAGCTCTTTTTAGGGCTGTAAATTAAACTCATTAGTGTTTGTGGAGGTTTCTACTCCTCCGTTTCCCACACCTGAGAGTTCTCAGGAAGATTTGCTCAAACACATCCATCTTTTCATACCTCTTAAGCCTGTCCCATTAGGCTGGAAACTACTCAATCCCAGCCTCTGCTGAAGCTGCCAGTTCTGGACTGCCACTGCCACAGGGAGAAGCTTTCCACAACACTCAGTGCTCTCCCACCCCTGGCTGTAGCCTGGTGAAGGCACAGCCTCCAGAGACCAGAGTGAACCTGGTCAAGTCTGCCAGGAGACTTCTGCCAGCTCAGGGTACTGCCAGAACTTCAGACAGTCATTAGATGGAACAACACCTGTAACACCTCAGGCATGTAGGGCAGAGAATATTCAACAGCGAGGATTTGAAAAAAAATAATTAGTTTTAAGGGGTTTTTTAATAGTTATTTGAACAGGACAAGACAAAAATTTTATTTCTCTCCTCATCAAAATGTTTCAGCTGCTTTTTTTTTTTCAATCCACTCAGAAAACTAACGAATTTGGAAAGGTGAGTAAATCCACACCAAGGAAGGATGACTGCATAGCCAGCTCTTGATTTGCACACAGACAGTGTAAATCTACCCCCTTGGATGGGGATGGGGCAGGGGGAAGGTGTCTTCTTTAATGGATAAGGTTTTTCTTTTGTCTTACATTGCTTTTCAAATCACCAACGAGAACAAGCAGTTCTTTCAAAAGTGCTGAGAGAACTACAGTCCTGAAAAAACATTTTAATGATAGATTTAATTGAATGAGAAATAGTCTTTTGTTTTCCCCACCACAGTTTTTTGTTCACATAATTAGCAAAATGAATCTCTACATGAGTTGCACCATGTCGCACAACAAAGGCACCGATGACTCCAGAGTTCCTTGCACAGCCTCAAAGATTCTTTGTGTTGCTTAATAACACACCTTGGGTGAAATGGTGCCATTAGACAATTTTAAATTGCCAATCTACCCCATTCTTGTTTACAGTACATCCAAAAGCTCTAAAGCCTTTTGAAAGCAAGAAAGTCAGTGACTTTCTGCTATGTTTAATATCTCGAATGATAATAAAGGCCATCTCAAGACTGCAGCAGGCAAGCATAATTCCTCTCAAGTTAATGAAGTTATGCCTGTTTATACCAGCTTAGAATTTCATTGAGAATTGTGTTTTGGAGATATGACTTCACAGTATGCTTAGCAGCTGCCTTCCAGTCATGCAAAGAATGTGGCCATTATTGTAACTGAATATTATTCCTTTTAAACAGAGAGAATTATTAATTAGAAAAAATGCCCTCATTTTCAGGGGCAGTGGAAAATATTCTTGTTAAAAATGAAAAACAACTTCACTATTAATTATGTCCACTGAGACCAACACAGTAGCAAAACACCGGCCATAACTTATTAGTTCAAAATAACTTGTAGAACTATTAAAGATCATCCTTGCAAGAATTTTCAGGTATTCATTTCAATTCATGCCTTTTATCTTGTGCAGTCATTACTCGTGTGTTTCACACAAACAAAGAAATCTTGTTATTAAAATGAGACAGGAATAAATTATTTTTATTTTTGCCCTGTAAAATCTAACTGGTTCATTTCAAAAAACCTGAATGAATACAGAACACTGAAAATAACAAAGTGTACTCAGATTTATTCTGAAAAAAGTTACAGATTCTGGGTAGCACCAAATTTGGATGCCCAACTTAACTGGACTGATTAATCTTCTGAACTGAATACCTTTCCCAGGTGTGAGAAACAGAACTCACTCTTTAATCAAAGTTTGAAAGATTTAATAAGGGACAAAGCCAACAAGGCAAAAGGTCCCAGCGCTGGGTGCCCAGCCACAGCCAGAGGCACAGCCAGAGGCACCCCGTTAACAGCAGCAACCCCCCTTATACACCCTGGGTGTTGCATCAGCTAATTATATATTTATAAACCGTTTTTCAGATTAAAACCCTTTTTGCACTCATTAACACGGCTCCTCCCCCGTCCTGCCTGTTCAGAGCAGGTGCAGTTGTGTTGGTCCAGGGCAGTTGTTACTTTCCGATAAATTCAAAAGGTTTCGATTCCCTCACTGGTGAGAGGCCATCGATTACAACAATCCTCCTGTCTCAGTGCAGCGTTCATGTTAAACACAGCTCTGAACCCCAGGGAAATTCAACACCCAGTCCCCTTCCCTTACAGCAACAAAACCACTCCCACAGAGCCAACACTGAAATGCACATAACAACAAAACCCCTCCCACAATGCAAACATTGAAATGCACACAACAACAAAACCACTCCCACAATGCAAACATTGAAATGCACACAACAGAACCACTCCCACAATGCAAATATTAAAATGCACATAACAACAAAACCACTCCCACAATGCAAACATTGAAATGCACACAACAACAAAACCACTCCCACAAAACCAACATTACAATGCATAACACATCTGGGAAAGCCAACACTTTAAAATGTACTTTTCACACAGGTTCTCTGCTTTGAGTACCCAGATGCCACCTTGAATCCAAAAAGAACCTGACTGCCTTCCTTGACTGATAATCTGGGACATGACTATTTCTCTTGGTCAAATGATATGGGTATGCATAGTTTATGCTTTTTCTTCTTTACCATCCCTTAAAGGCAAAATGTGGCTGTCAAAGTTGAAGACTTTATGACCCAGGTCCCTGCCTGAATTTCCACACATGGTCACTGAAATCGGTTATTCTCTTTATAGGTTTTGTAAAAGACAGCCATATTGCATAATCCACTGAAAAAATGCTAGTTTGTTTCATGGATATTTAAGGATTTTACTATTAGAAAATGAATTATGCATTATAGAAAATGGAAGAAAACCAGAGAAGGAGCATTAAACAAGCTGGTTCAACAGGTAACAAAGAATGGAGAGAAGGGAATAAGTCAGTGGATACCTGACAAAAGTGAAACACCTAAGCAGACACTGGGGGACTGAGAGAATGAAGATTTCCATACAGGACCATCTGAACAATTGGAAAAGTTAAAAAAAATAAAAAAAGACAGAAACAAAGAAACCTCAACTGAAGAGTGAATAGAGCAGTGGAATGTGGTCCTTGCAAGTTTGCAGTTGAGGTTCTTAATGACCTCCTATATCTTGACAATTCCATGTAGATTTAGCTGGCTACAAATGCAAGAGCTGGCACATACTGTGAGAATCCCACGGGCACACCACAGGACTGTGGTTTTCAAAGGTATTTATGTTTAGGTACCAAGCAAAGGAAATCTTTGTCCCGTCTCTGGCAGGCTCACAGAAGCCCTGCTACAAGACCCTGGTGCCTTGGGTGTCTGGCTCAACCTCTCACTGCCCAAGTCATTCCAGAACACATAAATCCCTTTGATATCTAAAGAGGCCAACCTAGAAACAGAGACTGGACAGGAGTAAGGGAATAAAGGTGGATATTTATTTGAAAGGCCTTCAGAGGCACACCCTGGGCAGGCCAAAGGCTGCACCCAAGATGGACCCCAAGTCACGAGTTCTTCACACTTTTATAGCTTTGGGCCATTTGCATCTCAACCCAATTTCACCAATTAAACTTTAGCTAATGATGGAATTTCCCCTCAGCTTGCCCCCCTTCTCAAGATGCTGGGTTACACATTTTGGGCCTAGGCCGGGCTGGGTGTCCTTGGAGAGCAGCCTGGAGAGGCTTTGTTCTGTCTGTCTCAGCATGAGAGAGCAGCAGCTCCCAGGCTGCAGGACACTGCACAGTTACACACTGGGAATGCAGGATCTGAAAAATATAAAAGCTAAAATGTAAGGCACCACCTTTGTCTAGACACCCAACACCAACTTTAAAACCAGGGGATGTTTTAAACCAGCCAGCTTCCCCTTCAGAGAGGTGTGGCAGAGGTACAGCCCAGCAAGCAGCAGCTCAGCATGTGCAGGTAAAGCCCAGCTCCAGTGGAGGGAGGCTCCAGCCCCTCGGGAGCAGTGTGAGCCAAAGGAATGAGCACATTTTACCCAAGAAGCGTGCGGATACGAGGTTTCATAACACACCAATTCATTACTCCAGGAGATAGTGTTCTTCCTCTCATCAAATATTAACGATCATTTCAGGAAGTTTAAAAAATTGTCTCTGAGCAACTTCTCGCAGCCATTAATTAAAATAATGAGCACTATAATATTAAAAGTGTAATTCTCTTACATGTCCTCAAGTGTTTGCCTAGAAGTCTCTGTCTGTGAGAGACAAAAAAAAAAAAGAAAATCTGAAAGCACAGCAAATTAAAAGTTGATACTTGTATCACTCCTGGCCGAGCCTGTAATTCTCAGCTTGCAAATATGAAATTGGTTTGTTATCTTCTGCAAACAAGATGCCACAAGACTCCTGTTTTCCTCAGCACCCCAATTCCCTGCCCCCAACACACACACAATGTTTTCCATCACCGTGCTCCTCAGGAAAGGGGACAAGTCACAACCCACCCGTGCTGATGCAGAAGTGCTGTAAATGTAAGTGTAAATGAAAGGGGAGATTTTCAGAATTCAAAGCTGGCAATGAGCAGTTTGCATGGGAAATGGAGGTTTCTACATGCACTCACATGCAGATACCCCAAGAAATTTCTCTCTCCTGACATTTTATCCCTCTGGTTTTTATCCTACAAGCAGTGAAATGACAGAGGATATCTGATGTAAAGGCACACATGACTCTCTACATAATTCAGTTTTAAGGCAGTAAGTGCAAGGACTTGGAGCATCATCTAATAGAGGATGAAAAGATAACGTGTTTACTTGTAATGTTCATAGTTTGTTGGTTCTTTTTTTTCATTTAACAAACACACAAGTATATCTTTTCAGTCATCTCTGTTCTTAATAGGGTTTTGATTTTGCTATATAGTTTTCGTTCATTTGAAAAGACACTTGAGAATTAATAAAGGAGCTCTGGTCTCATTTCCACCTCTTTCAAGGGATATCTCTCATCAAGGTATTTGTGCTGGGCTCCCAGAAGCCTGTTTGGCAAAACAAAAATTCTTCCTTGACAGAAGTCAATTTTCCTCTCACATATTCACTGCAACCAGCCAGGTGAGTATCTGAACTAGACTACATTTGCACTGTTAATTCAAATTTAAACATTCAGAATGGAACATCCCCAAAAGAGGGACTGAGAGAAACTTTATTTCTAATACTAAGCTCAGGTGGTTGAAATATTCCTCTCATAGAGTGTCATGGGTGTTCCAGTCCCCTTAGCCAAAGGATGAAACTGAATTTCAATCTTTTCCTGAAGAAAAGTGTGAGAGCCCAGCCTTTCTTTTCCTTTGTCTTTCTTCAGTTTGAAGACTTTTCATTGGACTTGATGGAACAGAAACCAGGACACAGCACAGGGCAAAATGCAAAACTCCAGGATTTGCATAGGGAATGTTTGCTGTGTGTGTTTTTCACACCCTGCTCTCATCTCAGCCTGTCTGAGTGGCACAGCCATCAGTCCTGCACAGCCTCAGCTGGGTGAAAGCTTTTCTTGTAAAGCCAGATCATTGTAGAGAAGAGCCAGCTCTAGCATGATTTCATTTTTTCAAGGTGAAGCTGAAGTGTTCTTACACTTCAAGCTGCAAGTGCAGCTTATAATTGCAGCTGCATTTCTGCTCTCCACTGCTGATATGCCTGAGGAGAGGCAGAAATACTATATTTATATGAAACCTCACCTTAAATCTTCGCTTTCCAAAGTTCTGAAAGTGCTGTGCTGCAATAAGGCTACTTAAAACTGTACACTACATTTTGCCATTCAGTTTGGCACAATGAGCTGCTCAGTGCTATTCCTGTAACTCTCAAAAGTATTGCTTCATTTAAATTACATTTTCACTGGGTTTTTTTTTTTCCCTGCCTTAGTAATAATGTGAAATATTTTTGAATAAAAGGTGTAAACAAAGCCAAGTAGGCATCTGCATTGACATCACCTAAAGCATGTGTAATTATCCCTATTATTCCAATGAGAAAATTAGAGAGGAGAGAAAATTCTGTGGGTTTGGGGGTGGTTACTGGGGTTTTGTGGGTTTGTTTTTTTTTAAACCTGATATGAAAATGGCTGAATTATCATGATAAGGCATCATCTGTTAGTGAACCAAAGATGATCTTTTCAGGAGGGCAGTGACAGGCAGAGGTCCCAAGCCTCAGCTAAAAGACAACTCTCAAGGAAAAGTGCAAGGGAAAAGCCAAGTCACAATGTAATGATCCATAGGAGGGCATTTTAGGTGGAATTGATAGCAGTTATTAAAAAAAAAAGAAAAAGGAGATGGTTGAGCCCACGGCTAAATTGAACATAGAGCTGTGAATGAAGCTCGGGCTCAGGAGACAAATTAAAGTATGATGAAAAGGTCTGTGCCATCAGATAAAAAAAACACAGCTTTATTTTTACTCCTGGTCATAATAGTGAAAAGCCACAAAATGGCTGAAAAGAAGAAATAATTCTCATTCAAAACATAAGCAAAATTGTAGAGTTTGAATTCATTTTGTGTACTGACATATACAGATGATAATAAAGTCTCCACTAAATAAAAGACCAAATGATCTGCCAGTGGTTTCTTTGCTAAAATGTCAACATAGTCCAAAAATTGTGTGGTTGAGAAGTTTCAGTGGTTTTCATTTTAGGGTTTTTTGTTTGCTTGTTTTGGTGTTTTTATATTTAACCCAGTGGTGCATTACCAGACTGTTTATATATTGGTGTGATGCTGTTGTAGGGCACATTACTGAGATTTTGCCAAAACCAGGGAATAGTCTACACTAGATTCCACGTGGGAATATCCCAATTGCCTCATATCCTGATCTCAGAGCAGAAATGGGATGGAATGTGGCAGTTCAGTGGCAGCACACACACACACCGTGTTACCTTAGCTCTACTCCCTTGAGACTGAGCCAATAGAGTCAAAACATAACAAAAACAACACCGAAAGATGTAAAAAAAAAAGACTAAATTTAAAAAAAGATAAAAATCACAGCATCTGTTGGTAGGTCCAAACAAAAATCCAGATGTGAAGAGGGCATTTTATGACTGAGATACAGCAGGCTGAGAGGCACAGAACATCCCCTGGGAAATGAATGACCAAAACAGGCATAGTAAATAGTTTGTTTTGACATAGAAAGCAAATGGATGGAAATACTCCCAAGTCTGAAACGAATACTTAGACTTTAAAATATCCAGCTATATTATCCCAGCTGAGACCCTTTCCCTCTTGCTGTGTCAGTCAGAATTTCTGCTTGTTGATCTTATGTACCTTGATGCTATTAATGCATTAAGAGAAAAGCTGATTTTTAAGGTAAATGCAGGGTTCCTGGGACCACAAATGCCCTTGACAACAATGATCTTGAGATTTCTGGTAAATAATTTGAGTTTATGTTTATGCACTTGATACTGTTTACATCTAACTCATTATATCCCTTCCTACTGTATAATCAAGGAACAGGCACTACAAATCCATTCCGTGGTAGAGAGTTTTTGATCCACATTATCCTCAATGTTCTCAGCCTTCTTCTACCTCAAAATATCCGCCTTCTACTTTTTTTCCTTCGCCATCATGGAGTTTCTGTGGAGGGGCTGAGAGCCCCTGTCCAGTGTTGGGGTGAATGGTTCCTGTTTTGTTGGCTGCAAACCTGATTTTCCTTAAGGGAAAAGCACCAGCCTGCTGATCCCACTGCCTGGATGCTCCTCAGTGCAATCACCTGCATTCAAAGAGCTTTCTAAGAGGATGTTCCCAAGCCTTTATCTTCAAAACCATGGAACAGGATGCAAATCTGCAGTACAAGCACCTCTGGTCCTGGTCAAGGCATGAAAATATTAGAAAGGGGTGAGTTAGGAAGTACACTGAAGCTCACAGGATTTACTACTGAAAGCCCATGGAGGTTGAAATTTGTCTACAATTTAACACACTTTTGCAAAGTATATATGCAATTAAACACACATAATTTCCCACACCAGGCTGATTTGATGACTAATATACATCAGTTCTGATCATTACTAATTCAGACACACTGATCTGCTGAAAAACATTTGAAAAGCAGTGCTGTAAACAGCAAAGAGCATATCCATTATCCGAACAGCTTGCCCAGAAAATCCATTCTTCATTTACTTAATTTCTGCAAACTCATATTTCTTTTCTGCCATTAAGACTACTGAAAAAAAACCAAACCCAAACCATAAATCCTGTTGGTTTGAAGTATTCCAAGCATAGCTTGGAATTTGGCCACTGCTATGGATCTTCACCACTGTTATTCTCCCTAAACAACCTCACACAATAAATAGTTTGTGAAAATTAGAATGGCTGTATTGATTCAGCCCCAGCATCCCCCTGGCTCAGTGTTCTTTCTCCAGCAGGGACCACAAGTGGGTATATAGGAAAAAGCAAGAACAATCATGACACCTTCCTTAACATTCCTCTTCCTTGCAGTCTGTGACCCTTCTTTGGCTCAGGAGGTCCTCTGGGGATGTTGTGGTTTGTTCATTTAATAACCCACAACAAATCTCTTCCCACTCCTGTCTGCTCTCTTGAGCTCACATGAATGTTTTTCATCCACAACATTCAATAAAGGTTTCCATGCGTCTGCAGCCTCTGGTGTGAAGAACCACTTTGTTCTGTCTCTTTTCCATCTGGCTTTCATTAACTTGCTTTGACAGCCTCTACTTCTCATATTCAAACAGAAGCCAAATATGGGTCTTTACTCTCATTCTCCATTCCAGTCATGGCTCTGTAGTCTTTCATTTCTCTTGAATCACAGATTTTTTCCTCTGGTTTGAGGAGCCTCATCTTGCCCAGCAGAACAGTGGATGGAAGCCTTTCCCTATCTTTGATGCCACTCTCTTCCCTGAAATCTTTCCAGTTTAACAAGTCCTTCTGAAGGAAGGAACCACAGCTGCACAGTCACTCAAGACGTGGATGACCCACACACTCCTCCACTCAGAATCTGTTCTGGTTTTGTTCTTAGACTCAGAGCAAGCTTTAGGAAGTCCTAAATATCTGTTGCACTTTTTTGACTGCTGCCAAACACAAGGCTGATTTATCATAACCTAAATTTGTCATGAGAATTCTCTTTATTTCATCTGATTTAACAGTCAGGTATTTGGGAACGTGCCATGTGGAAAATTTCTGTATTTTTCACTCTTTTGTTCCCTTTTAGCTTTGCTTTCACAGGTTTCATTAATTCCTCCTGTGCTTGAACTTAAACCCAGATGCATTTTCTTCTTACAAGTAAAGTAAGAGTGGACACAGATGAAGGCAAGATATTCTTTTGGCACTCCTCCTTTCCAAAGGCATTTCATCGGAGCTCTGATGTCTGTCCCATTGTCACAGATGGAAGTGTGCATTTAAGCACCATTAAACAAAACATTTATTCCAAATGTATCATAATTACAGAAACACCTGTGCAAAACAACTCTGAAAAGACATTTTGGAGCCGAGCAGCTCTGGCATTTCCATGGGGGGACAGGACAGAGATGAATAGAGCATGGTGGGGATGCAACTCAAGAGTTCCAAAGACAGAGCATTCTTTGGCTGCTTTTTAACAACATGTTTATATTCATTTACAATATTAACCCTCACACAGCCTACAAATTCTTTTTTCAGGAAGAATTTCTTCGAAGAGAGGGTGCTCAGGCACTGGAAGGGGTTGCCCAGGAAGGTGGTGGACTCACCATCCCTGCAAGGTGCCCAAGAAATTAGTGGATGTGGCCCTTAATGCTCTGGCTTAGTTGACAAGTGGTCAAAGGATGGACTTGATGATCTTGGAGGTCCTTTCCAACCTAAAAGATTCCATGAGTCTATGATTCTATGATCAGGAGAACCAAAACCAAATTTTCACAGAACTGCACCATGGAGAATCCAACCAATGAGGTGAAGTTCTCTGTGGGGGGGAAAAAAAAAAAAGTTTAGTATGATTACTCAGAGATTGTAAAGCCATAAACCAGGAATCCTGAACTCAACCAGACAAACGAGTTAGCACGGATTTCCTGTGATTGTGCAATTTCACAGCAGTTAAAGCCAATACATTTTGATGCCTCTAATTCATGTCCAATGACTCCAGGTCCGTATTCTGAAAGAGCCGAGACAGACACTTCTCTGCACAGGAACAAATTGCTTCAACTGCTTCATCCCTCAGCCAGGGTGTCCTAAACTTTCCAGAGTGCCTCCTAATCCACACTGCTGTCCACAGGGACTCTGTTCAGGCTGTGACTCCCTTTGGAACCGGAGCTCAGCCACAGCAAGGATGGGACTCTGCCTGGCCATTAGGTCAGGAAATGTCTCTCTCTGCACCACTCCTGCTCCAACAGGAGAGATTTCTGGTGTTAGTGCCACCAAAAGTGGTGAGACAGAACACACTTCGAGAAGAACTTGGGGAAGGGTAGATTTCATTTAAAAAAAGATGTCAGCTACACTTAAAAAGAAAAAAAAAAAAAAAAAAGATCAATCAGAAAAGCAAAGCATAATTAAATTAGAAAACAAGCAAGTAACAGACAGAACCCCCTTCTGCAATGAACTGAAAGAACATAAAGATGTATTTGAGAAGCCTGTGAGCTTCCCCTGATGCTAAGGACAACTATAAGCAGTTTCAATTAATACTATTTAGAGATTCACTTCAGTTGATTTCAGAAGAATGAGCCCACTTTCCATAAGTGACTAATGGAGCTGACATTTGTAAACCATTATGGACCCCAAATTCTAATCACAATTTCTTCCACAAAAAGCTTTTTCATCCAGCTAAACTAGGCTGACTCCAAAAGTACATTTTAGAGTGATAATTAATTCAATGCCAAATGTGCCTGCAGTAAAAATACCTTTAGGGAATGAACACATAACAGTGTGTGTAGCTTTTAAATAAGCTGTCCACAGGGCTATGCCAATTTAAACAAATTAAAATAATTGTCAGTATGCTAGGTATGGAAATATTCTTTTTGTAAAACTGCTGTGAAATGCCCTGGAGGCTTGGGTGGCATAGCAAGACTGCCTGAGAGATCCAGGCACTTACATCTTCTCTGTCCAGCTTGATAGAAATATCCTCAAGTGTTGTGGTGCATTCAGTGGTGTTGATATAATGGCATAATCCTGTTTTTTCCAGGCAGATGGATGTTGATTCAAACCAACCCCTTGAAGGGCAGGGAGTCCATACCAGAGTACTCAAACACAGATTCCTTCCTCTGCTCGCTCTGGTTATCTCACTCATATTTCTGTTCAATCTTTCCCCCCAGAAATGTAGACTCAAAAAGGAAAAGGGCAAAAGTGACCCTTGAAACGTCTGTAAGTGAGAGCAGCCACAGAAGCTGTGCTGCACCTGAACCTGCCCTGCCTAATTGGATCAATGTGTTTGAGGTGGCACTGATACACTTTGCTCTGCCTCCGCTGCCACCGGGGCTGCCTGGGACAGCTCCAGTTCCAGCAGCCTCACAGACGCTCGGGGCTCTTCGATGTCCAGAGTTCTTCTAATAAGCAGCAGTTTTTAGGCCATTGCAACACTGTGATCTTGTGCTGCTTTGTTGAGCACCAGCGTTCAGACCATGGTTACTACCTGAGATCAATACCCACAGCAGGACCCACACACCCTTGTGAAGGGAAATTCTGAGTTCATTGCAGCCTTTGGGACAGCAGACAGGAGCCCAGGATCTGCTCCAGCACAGTCTGCATCAGCTTTTCAAAGACTGAAACACCAGAGGAGGGTTGTCCTCCCACACAAACAGGTATTTTGGTTCCTAAAAATGCTTAGGTTAATGTGTGATTTTGTGCAGACCTTGCACAGATTCACATAGAACAGACAACTGGACAAATTAAAAGGAAAATGCTGCAGGTTTTTCAGCACCACCACAGATCATCAGTGTCATCCATAATTTGTTTCAACAGGTTCAGAGGGTATCAACAGAACAATAGAAGCATTTTCCACCTACTGCTGGTTGAAGCAGTAACATTTAAATGATCTAGGCTTAACAGCTTTAAAAAATTGAATCCTTTGGGAAGAGAGCAAAATACTCTTCTATTCTAATCTAAACCGCCTACCAGATTATATAGTGACCTCTGACCCTGCCTAAGATTTCATACCCCAGTTGGAATAGCATTAGTTTTATTTTTCATCTCCAAGTTTACAACAAGAAAAGAGAGGAGTTTATTCTACTGTTCATTAAGACTGAGTATATGATACCTTATTAAAAAACAAGAAACTAAACATTAATCACAACACTATCCAAGAAGGACATTTAGAATGGCTTTCCAGACCCTTAGAAAGACAAATTAAAAAAAAAAAATCTCTTAATCATACTTCATGGAGAAAGAATATCTTTAAAGTTAGTATTTCTATCACAGATATACTGAAGGAGTTACTTTATTCAGCAGGTCAAGGCATCCTGAAGGGAAAAGAAGAGATAATCTAAAAATTAGGAACAGATCTGGCCATCAGCTCCCAAACTCTCTTAAACGTTTAAGTGTCTGCCCCTGCTCACATCTCCAGATACAAGTCCAAATTCTAGTCTTCTATACCTCAGAAGGTTTCTAGTCGCATATTCCAGTTTAAATTCATTTCCACTTACATCAGAACCCTTCTAGACTTTACCTTGGACTAAGTGCTACACTGATATTAAGTGTTTCAATAAAGGTCAGTGCTTACCATACTTTACACATTCATGAGTGTTCCCTTTCAGCTCCTCTAGATCCTGTGTTGCTTGATTTTATAAAGCTATTTTCATGCCATATCAGGCACACATTTCTTTCAGTGCCCCGATGTTTTAAATCCTAAAAAAAGGCTCAAAGGAAAAAAAAATTGCAAACATTTGCATAACATTTGGTTACTGAAAAAAATATATGTGCGTTCACATCAGCTGGTCTCAGAACACGAGAAACGTGTAGACATGGATGTGTGAAAGCCTTTAGATATATTCTTGAAGAGCTCATGACAAAAATCTATTGGAAAATCAAAATTTTTTTTGGCCAAAGATACTGAAACTTTAGGTACTAGAAACTTTTGTCCTTTCTTACAGGAAGAAGATGTAGGGAAACTTTCAATAAAAACTCTAAAAGGTTTCCTGTCCTGCCCCCCAGAAGATTTTCCTTCATCTTCTCCTCATGAATTTCCCATCATGAGACCATCTTCACCAGACTAATATTAGAGAGAAGAGAGCTGAACAAGTGTGAACACAACATTTGAGCAGCCTTTGCCTTTATCCAACCTAAAGCACAGGCTACAACCACCTTTACCTGATGCAGCAAAGCTAAAAAATGAGAGCTTTGTCCTCTGGTTATCCCTTGAGCTCCTGTGCAGGGCTGGGTGTATTCTGGGGTTATTTCTGCCAGCATTGCTTAATTTTAGAAGCACAGGCAGCAGCATGCATTTACCAAATGGGAGCTTATTAGGAGGAACTCTTTGTTTAATATGAGGACCACTCCTTTTGATGGGCAAGGGGGATTAGACATTTAGCATTTCCTCTGAAGTAAAGCCTTTGAAAAAGGTGTTAGATATAAGGCTTGGCAAGAAGAATAGGCAGCAAATAACACAAAGGGGAATTATTTTCTAAGATAACATTACAATTTGCCACGTGGTATCTTTTTGTTTTACAAGCATATGCTTAAATGCAACAGTAAAGTGGGAAGATCAGAAGAGATACAAAACCTGATAGCTTTAATTCAACTTGCTGTTCCTTAAAAGCTGGCAGGCAAATTGACTTCTGTGACAAAGTCCTCTGCAGGTGCTTTGCTCCAGACTTCACAGAGCAGTGCCCTGTCTGTCCCACTTACAGTCAAAGGGGACCCACAGGATGCCCTTTTCCAGGTGCACCCCGACCATCCCGGTGTCCTGGCAGGGAGGGGATGGATTTTATCAGCTGAGAACCCCATTCTCCACCATCTGGTAAATAGTTCCTGGGAAAGAGAGAGTAATTTTTTTTTTGTTCTTCCATATGTCAAAACATTTAGTGAGAAATCACACTTGAAGGAGATGATGAAATTCCTTTTTGGGATGGGATGGGATGGAATCACCATCTCATTGCTGGCAATGGGAGTTTCACTTTTTCACTTCAGTAGGTGGAGGATTGCACACAACTCATTTCCTTAGCACATATTCTAATACTTTTAAAAGAGCTATTCATATTGCATTAAATTTTATGTTCCCAGAGAATTTACACAACCATATCCTAACAAAATGGTTTCTTCTAATGCAAGTGAGCGTATGAATTTTACGCAGATCATTAACGTCTGTCATTTTCAAAATGGTTAATAAATTCTACTAAAAAATAAACCCCAAACCAACCCCTAACTAGAAATGAAGTGTTACTCCCTATATTTTGTGAATTCCAGGAGACTGAGTATCCACAGAAGAAAAAAAACATTTCCTGCTGTATTTTATTCATTAATAGTATATAAAAACAAAATGCAAATGTTCTGACTGTTTGGTATTGTGGAATCATCCTTCCCAGTCTTCTCCCAGCGTTACCCTTCATGCTGAAAAAGGTCAAAGCTAATCCTCTCCCATGGATTGTTCTCTTTACTATGGAGGTGGCCATCTGTGCAAAAAGCTCTAACTTCTGCTCTAGCCTCGCTTTTTCCTAGAGTTCTTCCTCAAGGACTATCCTGCCTCTTCCATCTGTAGCTGTGAATGAAACTACAGTGCCTGCAGGTTCAAAGGAGATTTCTGCAGGCCTTTCCCTTAAAGCCCTCGAGCAGGGGTAGTGTTTCTTGGCCCTGGCACTGTGCCACATTAGAATAGGTTTCAAGCACCTTTGCCCTCTGACCAACCTCCAGATTCAGACGAGCTGATCTGAATTAGCCTAATCAGAGTTCAGCTACTGATAACCTGGCACTTCATCCCCGTGCTGTCCACTTCATTTGGGCTGATTTGCAAGGATAGCAGGATGTCCCTTTCTCATCTTTGGTAAACAGAAGTGATTTCCTCTGCCTGATTGCCGGGATGCAATTTTTTCTCAATATCATACAATTTTAATGATGTGCTAAAAATAAGAATTTTCCTCGTATAGATATGGTTCTACATTTGTCACCTCTGGTGATCCTCAAAACGCATTAAAAAAGGCTTAGAAAAATGGCTTCTTCTGGAGAATACACAAGTCTGAGTAAATGTCTATGTATACAAAGTATTTCTGGAAATGAAAGTGGATGAATAAAATACACTATAAAGAAAGAGAAATAGAAAGAGGATTAGCAGCAACCTTTTAGCTGTGAAGCTTTGGGATGCAGGAAAATTAAGGTTAGAGCAAAAATCCTGCTGAGTTAATATGTATGGAAAGATGAAAGAGAGAGGAGAAAGGGAGTGTGGCAAATGGGAGGGGGGAGAAAAGCTGCAAAAGGTCAAGTAGCATGCAGAAGAGGTGAGCACGGAATCAAAGGGTAGGAGCCATATGAGCCGAATCAAAGCAGAGAGGAGCCAAGGCTTGAAATAAGAACACTGATCATTTTGGAGATAGGTTATTGGATTAAACTGGAACAGTGTTATCACCTTGTCCAAGGAACAAGAAATGAATTAAAAGCACATCGTACGGGAGGCTGTCGAGCTGTATATTTCTTTCTATTTTTTTTCATTAGTGAGGTGCCTGCTTCTTTTGACTCTAATTTCTTTAACCTCATTTAATAGAACAATAAAGTTTTTCTTTTCTTTTATGTTGATTTCCAGGACTCCTCAATTTATTCAGTGAATCCTCACCTATGTTGTTAATCACAAAAGGAAGTCCCGTTACTCCGACTTTTTGAATCTGATGGATATTGTGAATAAATTTTTCAGAGGGACATGTGTGCTGAAGGAGGAAATTGATTAGTGCATGAACTAGTTCTCCAAGGAGAATTTGTGGCAGATGTCCTATTTTAGAAGTCTCCTCAGTGCAGAGGAAGCAATGCTAAACTGACATGGGAATGAGTAAAGATTAACTAATCTTTGAGCTTTTTTGCTGTGCAGCCACACTTGAGAAATATGTTGCTTATTCCCTCAAAACGCTTATTACTCTTAGAAAATCCTTCTGTCCCCCATACAAAACATTTTTAATTGCTTCCTTTAAAAGCTTGTTTCCTCATCCCCATTTTTGCTTTCAATACATACCCACTTTAATGATGGCAAAGAAGAAATAAAAATTGAAGAGTCCTCAGATACTTAGAAGATTTTTAAAAATAATAATTGATCTTGGGGAAATCAATGTTCCAAAGAGGACTTACCCCTATGGTAAGTGATTTTGAAGTCCAATTGCGACTTAAATTCAGACAGCAAGCAAAGGACTTCAAAAGGAATTGGAACAGGCTACGGATACCTGATCTCCATTTTGTGCAAATTATATCAGCTCTATTTGTAAGAACAAAAAAATAGAACAGGTCTATAATACCTAGACTTTATTGTCTGAAAAACACTATTGGCCCTTTCATCTCTGTAGATTTATATTCAGCAATACCTTTCTTTCAGCTATGCAAAAAAGCAAATACATGATTAAATATTCAGTTCTGACATTAGCTTCACTGAAAGGGACGAATATTTTATGTACTGTAATAGTTACAATCGCTCATTAGGGCTTTGGAAACGAGAGCAGATCTGCTCTTGATACTTCTTTTAAAACTGTGATCAGACAGGCTCTGCCATGTTCTGCAGCCACGGATATTGGCTGTGAACGTGCTCCCTGGTCACGGCACGGGCACGTTGGAGTGCCTGAGAGAGCGTGCCAGCGTAATTCCCACAAACACTGAGCTTTAATCACCACTCCCATTGCCACTGATTAGAGCACAGTATACGAGGCCCATTATTCAGCAGCCCTTCAAGCACTTGCTTTTGATTCCAAACTGAGAAAACTCTGCAGAAGCTGCCTTTAAAAGCAGGGCCATCTGACTCCGAGTACTCTCCTCATGTCGAAAAAATGTCCCACGAGTTCCTTCCTTCTACAAGACTCCTGAGAGCTTTAAAGTCTGAGGAACATCAAAAAAAGTAGGTGTGCGAGCTGTGGTTTTAGTGCTTGCCAACAATGCATACTAAATCAGATTGCTATCCTTATTCCACATAAACACAGAGTAATTGGGCAAAAACAAGGAAAAAAACCCTTTTAACAGACTGCCACAAAAACCCAGCAGACCTAAGCCTTTAGGAACCACTGCCATCTGTAAGGGCAGACATATATTCACCTTCTAACTGCTTAAATCTCCTACATCGCTGTCAGTGCACACCAGCAGAGTCAGGTTTTGGGTTTACATTCACCTCTGGAAACAGAATCACTGTTTTGCTCAGTAACACTGTGTCCATCTTTTTCAAAAGATAAATAAATTAATATCTTCTCCTCATTTGGTGCGGTGGTAAGTGATGCTGAATTATCTTGGATGAGCTGAATTGATTTGGATGCTTCAGGAAATGTTCTTGTAAAGCTGGTCCATGCTGCCATATGGACATCATGGAGTTCTGTACATCAGCAGTTTTCCTTCTGGAAGGTACTGGCTTGCTTTGCTTACAAAATTGTGCACTCATGATATACATCCAAGCCATTAAGTAGTAAAAAACCAATACTGAAGTTGCACTGCATCTCATAATAAATTACTGTGACAACAATTCCTTTGATGGCTTTAGTAAACTGCTAATAATCTGTCTATCAATAAAAACCCCACCCAAAAAATGAGGCATCAGTGAATGTTAGATTTTCATTTTGATCTTTAGATCAAGAAAATCTCAACTACCTGAAGGCCAGGGCAGGACTTGTATCTGAAGTAAAAATAACTGGTTTGTAATGAAACCTAGAAGATGTATGCCCAGAATCCATTGCAGTGTAGCATTCTAGGTTGCTGGTTTGGTTTCGTTTTTTTCCAAATGATCACCTTGAATTATTGTTTCTGTTTTGTAAAAAACTTCAGAATTGAAAAGGCATTCAAAACCTGGCCTGACTTTGACCTTGTGTGACAAAACATTTAAAAGCACTTGCAGGAGCCACTCTGCTCTGGAGCCAGGCTGGGAGAGCTGGGGGTGTTCACCTGGAGAAGAGAAGGCTCCAGGGAATCCTCAGAGCCCCTTCCAGGGCCTAAAGGGGCTCCAGGAGAGCTGGAGAGGGACTGGGGACAAGGGCTGGAGGGACAGGACACAGGGAATGGCTTCCCAGTGCCAGAGGGCAGGGCTGGATGGGATCTTGGGAAGGAATTGTTCCCTGGGAGGGTGGGGAGGCCCTGGCACAGGGTGCCCAGAGAAGCTGTGGCTGCCCCTGGATCCCTGGCAGTGCCCAAGGCCAGGTTGGACACTGGGGCTTGGAGCAGCCTGGGACAGTGGAAGGTGTCCCTGCCCATGGAAGGGGTGGCACTGGATGGGCTTTAAGGTCCCTCCCAACCCAAAACTTTTCAAAACATGATTCTATGAAATCTCAGTGATCTTTTCAATGCTTTTTTCCTTGCAATGCCAAAGAAAATGACACCCCTCAGTGTGAAGCTTTTCTGTTGTTAAAGTCTTGGTGCTTGTATAATCAAATTCCTTGAACTTCTTAGGTGGCCTCTCGGTTTGGTCCACAGTGACAAATAGAATGCAGATATATTCTTCAATTCTTTACTACGTTATGGTGTAATGTAACATTTTTCCCACTATAGTGAAACACTGGCATTGACAGAATGCATTCTGTATTGTTTACTATAAAGGAAAATTTATATTTAGAAAAGGTTTTGAAATGCCATCTTTCTGAGTGTAAGCACACATGTAAAATCAATACAAATTCAACACCCTGCTTCTTTGCAATTCAATAATAATAATATTAAAACCATGTTTAAATGTCAAGGATGTTGGAAAAATTAAAGATAAAATTACAGCAGTACTTCCTCCCCTGTGAAACAGTAATTCTTTCACTAATCCTGTAAACAAAAGCACTTATTTAATTGTGCTCATCTGTTCTAGAAGTACCTTATGACAAAGACGTCTCTGTAATAGGAATTAATTAAAATAAACCATCTGTTTGGAAAAAAAAATCAAAATAAAAAGTATATCTAGCAAACCCACAGGGTAAAAGGCTTTTCTCAGTAAAGTCATTAGAATTTCATTTGAACAAGATCTTGGTTTTGTGATTCCTATAGTGGAGGGGGGGGGAGGGTTAACAATGTGTAGGGTCATTGAAAGTGCTGAAGGTGAAAATACCTGTTCTTTTATTTCCTATGTTAGCATCAGGTACCCACTCCTAACCAAAAGTCCTGCTGTTAAAGCTCACCCCAATCTTTACCTTACACATCTATCTGTTTATTGTATTTATATTCTATATATTGTCCTTGGGATGGAGGAAGTGTGGTCCCTGTTTGAATGAGATGGCAACAAAAATATGTTAAATATGTTAAATGTTAATATGTTGCTGTGTTAAACAGGAACAATGAAAGAGCCTCACTGGGACCTGCATTAAGTAATTAATTTTTTTTTTTTAATTTATTTTTACTTTGTATCTTTGTTGCAAAATAATGACTGATATTTCACATAACTTCCATAGGGGAAGTCTGAAGTCTGTTTCCTCTGCTATTTGTCCTTCTAGAAAAGCTTCAGGCTGAGGGCAGATGAGCAAAACCCTTTTTCAGCCAACCCTCTCTTTCTGATTTCCCTTTGTTTTCTCACATTTCTAGTCTGCTACTGGGGTAACTACCACAAATAAAAGGCACAAAATAACCATATTCTTATCACCCCCAATATGTGTTACACTACAAGCATGTAGGTTAAATATGAAATACTTTTAACATCAAAACTAAACAATGCAATGTTTCTGCATTTTTTGGCAGCCTCACTATGTTTTTATAGCACTTTCAGCATCATGTTCTGAGTGAATTTTGAAACAGAAACAATTTTTTTTAAATTATAGGATATGGATCAGTATCAGCCCAACTATACATAAACACATCAGAGGAACTGAACTAGCAGCTTTCTCTTGTATTAAAAAGGAGGAAATCCAGCAGGATGAAATTGGATACACCACCCCTTTTTCACTGCTGCTCACACTCAGGTTTACTTTCCATCAGGCGTTGCTGACAGCCTCAACACTTTTGGTTTTGAGGCAGAATTTCGACTCAGAACAATGAGTTCCATCCATGGAATAGCTGATTTGGGCCATAAGTGCATTGCTCACAAGGGGAAATTAATCATTACCAGAGAACACTCCACCATAATGTTCGCTCAGCTATAAAGCTGCTCCACTGGAGATGGGTTGGCATTTTCCAAGTCCTCATTAATACCAGTCAGAACAGAAATGCTTTTCAGCTTCTCCTATTTCATATATATTTATTCTGAAATTATGAGAAGTACCTTTGAAGCAGCAATTGTGTGAAGTGAGTGACCAGAACAACTTAAATGGAGAAGTATCATCATTTTGATATATTACATTTCAAAACACCGTACCTTGGGCAATACCTCACATGAGGATGTTACTGCACATTAATTTTGAGAATGTTAGGATCTGCCCACCACTATTTCAGCAGTAAATGCCATGGCAATAAAGAATAATCGCTGCAGTAGTCACACTATTATAGTTAGAGCTCGGTTGGAGTTTCCATTATAAGTTGTAAATGCTCTTTTTGAAGGATTTGCAACTTGGTGCTTTTGAATTCACATTGGGCTGCAACTTCACATGGGGAAGGATTAGTGTATATAATTGCTTCGGTTTTGTTTGATGTTTGGGTATACTGGCTGACAGAAAAATAGACCAGCTCATTGAAACACCAGCCTTGCCTGCACACTGCTTTTTGCCCTAACTTTTTGATTACAGTGCAATTTTACCCAAGGATAATTACACTGGAAAAGCCTCTCATGTAGCTCCAGTGTAAAGGTGTTACACCAGTATAGCTGATTCCTTTAAATTTAGTGGAATGAACTGGTTTTTATGTCATGCCATTACATTCCTAAATCCTAATTATAGATCTTTTCCTACTGTATTTTAGCTATGTTGGCTTCTACATCAGCAGGATTAGAATAAAGCAGAACCCATGGAGAAAATCCCTAAGATGCTGCATTTGTAGGAATAAGGAAGCAAATGGATACCATTTCTCAAGTTGTTTCATCATGAAAAAAAATTGTGGTTTTATATCTTCATGTTTTGGTTGGTTTGTTTTAGAGGGTTATTTGGGAAAAGCAGCATTTCATATTTTTACTTTTCTTCATTTTCCATTTGCAGTGCTGTAGTCCTAAAGCTTGAGACCATTCTGCTGAGAATTACTTGTGCCTTAACAGAGCTTCAGCACTTTGAGTGATACATTAAATTGTTGGTACTTAAAATCACACAGGGTCCTGCAATGTGAAAGAACTCCATATCATATTTGGCAATGAGGAGCAGCAGGCATTGGAAACAATGAAAAATACCAGTAATTGGCCCAGGAGTTCACGTTTCTCTTAATGGTTGAACCGTTAATATTTCCAAGTAAAGTGAAAAACATTAATAAAGGAGTTTGCAGCAGAATTGCTGTGAAACAAAAAGGATTCAGAAGTACCCCGTAATAATGAAAGTCCAGACAGGGCAAACAATAATGAGAAAAAAAATGGGTGAAAAGACTCTAATTTTTGGTAAATTGCACCAAAATAGGAGAAGAGCGGTATCATTACTGTGTGAGCAGAATGCCAGCTTCACTGCAAAGCTTGTCACATCTAATACAATCAGCTCAAAACCTGATGCAGGGAATCATGACCCTACCTCTCTACTGCCACACTAGACTTCTCTCACCCAAAAGAACATAATTAATTAATTTCAGCTGGAGGATGTTCTCCAGTTTCATAATTAATAACATGTACATCCACCACATTAACCCGCTGCAGCTGAAACATTATGTAAAGTGATTAGTAAAGGTAAATTAAGGCTGATTTCCTTCCCAGAATGGGCTGGTATCAGTTTTAGTCAACTTTTAAAAGATCAAAACCGTGCCCATATTTATGGACACTGAAACACAAAGAGCACTGCATAGATTGCCAATAGATATGTAGCATTTGAAACTAGATAAAAACTATATAGAAAAAAATAAAGATAGTATTAATCTGTTACACTGCATTCTGTATCTGATACGGCTGAAGCAGATTTTCTGTAGAATTTAGTCTACTGAGCTTTATACACTAAGGAGACCTGAACCAAAAAAAACCCCAGAAAAACCCAAGAAAATTAACCAAAACCAAAACCAAAAATCAAAACCCCCAGACCAGGCACCGCCAGTGAATTTTGCTGTGTCTTCAGGTGGGCCACAGTTTATTGGCTCATTACCTTTGCCTTGTACAACAGGAGAGGGCCTGGGAAGGCAGACATTTCTCAGCAAGGCTGTAATTGCTTTTGCCAGACTCGCTGGAGACACTGCCAGTTTTCCTCTTGGACTCCCTGGGAACAGGGATGGGGATGATCAGCCTTGAACTGGCAGAGGAGATGAGCCTCTCCTCTGAAACTGCCTTTATTGAGAGACCTGATTCACAAATTCCACAATTCAATATCCCTCCCACCTACCTCCTCACACTCACACCAGGTTATATTAGCACATACTAAGCTTTAAGAGGCAAGCCTTCAGCAAATTGCTGGTGTAATTGGGGAAAAGAAAAAAAAAAAAAGAAAAAAAAAAAAGAGGTTTTAGGGGCTTAAGTGTTAACAAAAGGTGAAATCATTAGAAATCTGAGAGAGCTGCAAGATCCTATTCTGTTAAAAAAGTTGCCAGATGAGTCTGGTCTATTGCAGGATTGCAGAAGAAAAATTGGTGTGTTAGCAGTAGGGGCTAGAAATGAGGCACAAATAAGAAACAATCATTTTTACCCAGAGGTAAGAAAGTATAGGGTGTGTGAGATCATTTTATTGAGTTCCATTATTCTGACCAAAATATTAATTTGGGAACCTACACTGCTAGAGAAGCGTTGTGTTGGAAAATGCCTGTCTACGACTTTTCAAAGTTCATCCTCAAGGAGAAAACTGATTTTCTGTGCATCATTCTTGGAGAGATGAAGCTGCCTAAAGCATTTTATGTTCCCACCATTAACACCCCATATGCTTATACTGGCACGTGTTCAAACTGTCACTCTCTGTTGTACATGCTGCTCAAAGAAGAAAAATTATTAAAAAGGCATTTAACATATTTTAGCTTTGACCATATTTTAGCAGGTGTAATAAAAATTAAGAGAAAGTAGCAGGTACCACAATGTTGCTAAAAATTAGCAAATATTCTGCTCAATAGCTGCTGCTCTACAGCATTTCCAGGACAGCTCTGTTTTGAAAATCAACCTCTAATATGTGTAGTTTGACACAGTGTGAATGTTGCCCACCTGACTGTGCATGTTCCTGCTTCTTCTGGTGCTCTTTTGGAAATATCAAAACATATCACAGGTGACAAATATGAAAAGAGGAGACTTTCCACTTAGAGGTCAAATAAAAAAAAAATTCTCTCTCTCTCTTTTTTTTTTTTTTTCATTCAGATCCCAAAATGTTCAGGTTTAATTTGGGTCAAACACATTAAGAAGTTATTCAATCCATTTACAAACTTCTAAAGATTATTTTAAAAGCAGAAAATTTTCGACATTAAAAGTAATTTTAAAACAGTGAACATTTTTCTTCATATACTTCCAAATTCTTCCCCTTATTACCATCAACATTGTTATCTGAATGCAATCTACTGCCCGTGTTCTTTCCTCCACAAAATCCCATGAATATTTATGCATAGCTAGTCCTAGATTCATACTAAAAAATCTTTGTTTTCTCATGTTGTCACAGTTTACCATATAGCCATACATTGCATATGTACCATTTCTGTGTCTGTACAGACAATAAATCTATGATACGTGAAATAAGGTTTGACTATTTCTGCTGTAACCAAAATCTAAAGCTGTGGTATTTAACTAAACATTATAATGGAGCATGGAAGCCCTTCCCACCTGAAGAAAAAAAAAAAAAAAAAAAGAAGGGCTTGTGCTTGTGGAGCTACACGGGACAATCCCAAGGAGAGGGAAATTAGAATGAAAGGTTCTACCTCGAATCTCACTGAAAACACTGGGATATTCCAAAACATCTCTTCTTATCTGCAAAGCAGGTGGTGTTTTAACAGTTTCCGTATTCCCCACTGGTGTGTTTTCCACATATAGCTTCCAATGATAAATTGCATTTCATTGGCCGAGTTATTTCACAAAGCAGAGCACTAAAGGAAGATTTCCGAACAAGATGAGCCTGTATAAACAGTCTGCCTTCATGGCACTCGTGTGGAGCCTCTCTCTGCTCATCACTTTGTTTATCCACATTCTGTACGTGGCAATCCATCAGCGAATGTTGCACAGGAAGACTTCAAAACAGAAACAGCAGTACCCTGTTTACTGCAGAGTCAAACTTTGGCAAATAAGCCCCACCAGGCTTCTCTTGGAAAAGCTATCAGAATTACTTCTGTTTTCTTGCTTGAGATGAAAAGCCCCCTATTGGCTGCCAATATTTGTATATTTTTACATTTGGATTATCCGTGCGGGATTCAGTAGGCAGAGTTGGTCCAGGAGAAATAACAGATTTGTGTGCCCAGAAACACACATTTGGAGCACTGATAGCCTTTTTCTACACTACAGTGGGAACTTTCCTGAGAAAGGAGGCCCTAAAAATGCTGTAAAGATTTCACAAGTATAATGCTCCCTGTGGAAGGGTAAAAGCTGTAAAGATTGGGCAGGTCTGCATATCTGTATTCCGTGCTTTCAAAGGATCCAGTCGCATCCTGCTGTGTCCGAGGCTGTGTTCATTGTCTGCCTTTCAAGATGGCATTGCAGGGGCTTCCCAGCAAACGTTCCCTACATCACACCAGTGCTGCTGCCTGCCCTTCAATCAGCCCGGGCAGGGGAAGATGCTGCTGGGGATGCAAGTGCTTTACAAGAGCTTTAACTCTCAGCATAACTCTGCTAAGCCATCCTCTGACAGACTGTGGGGCACCGAGTGGGGAACTGGGGCTGAGCAGGACTCTTGACGCTCCTCTGATCTGTTTGTGTCCCTGCTTCAGCTAAGTTTGCTCATATTTGATGTTTTACTGACAGGGAGGATCATGCTGCACTCAGAGGCAGACAAACTACCTGGCTCATGCTGCTGGAAAGGCCCAGGAGGAAAGTGGGAAAAAAATTACCAATAAAAATCCAGCAAAACAGCTGAATTTTCATTCTGATTTGATGTTAATTAACTCCAGTCTTACAAGATTGGGCTAACTAGACAGGTGCAGCAGAAATTTATCCTGTACACATTTGAAGGATCAGGACATCAAAGTCCTTGCTGTGAGGGACAGTTTTCCCTTATGTAAATTATCACACTGGTTCTGAAAGGCCAGCTCCTGTCAGTAAGAATTGATAGGTCTGGCCCTAAATTGATATTCTCCGAATGCTTTTGACATGATTAAGATTTTCACGTTATCGTTTGATCAATTGATTGATGCGTACACACATATTTTCTTCCCAAGAGAAAACGAGATAATAAAGAATTACTGATGAATGAGTGATTACACATCTTTTTTGCACCAGGAATTTTTATCAAGCACTTAGAGATGAATATAAGCCAATAGTAGTAATAAACAGTCTTCATAAAAAGTATGTTGCTGGAAATGCACTTAACTTATCAACACTATCATATCTAATTTTAGCAATGCTATTTAGATTATTATGCATACTCTGGACAACATATTACATTAGATCAGATGCTCAGAGAGACTTTTATAATAAATGGATGGCAGCAGAATTTCCATCTTAACATAAAGACTTATTGCTTGGCATTCAGATGGATTCTGTAATCCCAAGCTAATTGTTATACATTGAATTACCACATTTAATCACTAATGCTGCAGGGAGGCAGACATAAACAGATCATTGAGACTGGGATATGACTGTGGATTATTAACACTACTATCCATTTTGTTTTTCAGTGTTGGTGCAGTGTATGCTATACAAAAACAGTATTTTGTTTCCATGCTGCTGCGGTAGGAGATACCACAGAGCCCCAGGCTGGGTGAGGCTGGAGGGGCTCCTCTGGTGGCACCTCCCTGCTCCAGCAGCGCCATCCCAGAGCCCAGGGCACAGCAGTGTGTGCAGGGGGCTCTGCAATATCCCCAGGGAGGAGAGTGCACAGCCTCTCTGCACAATCTGCTCAGGGCTGGGCACTGCCCAGGGCACAAGTTGTGCCTCCTGTGCAGGGGAACTCGCTGGGCTCAGGCGCTGCCCGTGGCTCTGGGGCCATTGCTGGGCCCCCGGAGCAGAGCCCGGGCCCTGCTCGGAGCCCTCCCTGCACACAGGGACACCCAGGCCTCAGGGCCCCTCTCAGCCGGGGCTCCTCTCGAGGCTGAGCAGCCGCAGCTCCCTCAGCCCTTCCTGGGCACCGAGATGCTCCAGGCCCTTCCTCAGCCCCGCAGCCTCCGCTGGCCCCGCTCCAGGAGCTCCCTGGCCCCGCTGTGCTGAGGCTCCAGAGCCGGGCACGGCCCTGCAGAGGTGCCCCCGGGCTGGGCACAGGGGCAGGATCCCTCCCTGAGCTGCTGCCGAGGCTCTTCCATCCCCTCTCTGTGCTGGTCACAGCAGGAACAAGAAGCCTGGTGCTCTGAGCTGGTGTCTCTGCTGCTCTGTCCTTACATGGTTGCTGTCACATCTTCCCCTTTCCGTGCCAGGTGGGACACAGCCCTGCCCAGGCCACATCCCTTCATCCATCACGAGCTGCTGAAAGCTTTGAAAATCTCCCTCCTCAAAGTGAATCCGCAATTTTAGCTCTAAATCACTATATACCTGTGACTGTAGAACTGCCCATTTTCTTTGTTAAAGTTTTTAGATTATTTCCTGTTCTAGTTGATCTGAAGATTTTTCCACTTATCTGCACACTAATTTTTTGTCACAACAGGATACATTTGCCTCGTACCTGTTCAGTGGATTCAGATGTCTGTTCAATATATTTATCTCCCAGAACTTCAGCAGATTTAAGACTTCTCACTCTGTTTTGAGGAATTATTTGGCTTTTCCTATAAACCTGCAATTTTCAGTTTGAAGCAACATTTATACCTTCAGGGAGCATTGTATTCTTTTTTCCCAGTGCCTTTTAAATTTGTTTACTTTCTGAAGTACCAACAAAAACATGCTGTAGTATTGTAACCATCTCTTGTCATATCCAAAGAATATATTTTTACCGAGCAAGAGCTTTAATTTACTACAGAAATGTAATATGGTACAATTTATCTAACCTATGTTCAAAGTCTCAGAAACATTAAAGTAAAAATTTCCCTTCAAAAAAAAAAAAAAAAAGAAAATTAAAGTAGTATTGCAATAAACTGTTCTTCATACATTTGTACTCCGAGAAGCCTCTTTTAAATCACCTAATAAATCCAGGGCCAACCATATCTTCATTTGCTCATTAGGTACTCAGTTTAAAAGAAGGAAAAAAAATCAATACTTGTTCCTGTCTCATTTCTGAAGAATGGCACTGAGCCATTTGAGGTCTGGAATGCCTTCAAGTGAGTGACATGCTCAGATAAAGTTCAAAACCTCAATATCACCTCAGCTCATTTTGAACATCAGTCACAGGATTCTGATTTTTGATGGAATCAGAATTAAAGGAGAGGGGGAGAGGGAGGTACACACTGTGCCACAGAAGAATAGATACGGCTGGGAGAAGGGAAAAATTCTTGGCATTCTTTAGCAAAAATTCTGTCACCAAACAAAATCTTGATTGTTCTTAGAGTTCATTTTTACTCCTATATTTATTTGGGTCCTAAGATAATAGATATAAGGTAGATATAAAGATTGCATTTAGGTGAAATAGATGAAATCTGTTAAAGATGCAAATCAGCTTAAAATACAGGAAAGTTTTAGATATGGTGATTTGTATAATATTCTAAGGATTTATTTTTACTGCTTTCAATTGCATATATTTTACTGTGAGAGTGCCGAGGAAGGAGGTAACACTGCTTTGCTGCTTTTCCAGAATCAGTGCTCTCTCAGTGTTGGAAATGCCCTGTTCTGGTGCCTGGTTAAAAAAAAAAACAACATATTGACAAACAGAAAGGGCATTCAGGACTGAGGCCTTAGGAAGGCTGATCAATGAGAAAAGGCTTAAATAAATAAATATGTACGGCTTATCTTAAAGGTGACTTTTACAAAACTTTGAATCGCATCACTGTTAAAGCTGATTCTTAGGATGATTCTGGGAGAAAATAGAGCCAAACCAGACAAAGCTGCTTAAAGAATTTAAAACTGAATTACCTAAGTATATAACGCCATACACTACAGAAGAATCTTTCTTGTTCAAAACTCTCAGAGAAAGACAAACTTGCTGTGAAAAATCACGTAATAATATTATGTAGATATTTACCAGTGTAAAATATAGGTACTGAATGACTTAACAGCATTTCTAGCATCTGACTTGATACAAGTACCAAACAAATGGACTTAATCATTAACAGGGTATGGTGAGGGCCAAATTAGGGCACAATCAGGCCCAGTCCTTCTGTACTGTAGAATCTGACTCTTTTCCAGATGGGACAGTTCTTACGGATAACGTCAGATGTGCATGAACTGCCAATATTATTGTGAAAAGGAGGATTTTTTTAAAGTCTTCTCTTCAATGCCTTGGTATTTTTTTGAGGAAATGTATGAATTGGAAAATATCTATAGGAAATTGTGCTCTAGCACTCAGGCCTTCAAACGTTCAAGAGAGGCATTAAAAATAAGGTTACGGACTTTGGGTATCAGGATCCTTCAGAAACCTGTTCTCTTTTCCCCACTCATTTATAGCCACGATCCTCTCAGAAGGCAGAATTCTCATTCCCTCCCCAGCATCCAGTGGCTCTGGAGGCAGCAGCTTCCCAGTTTGCTGTTCCCTGGGTGGGAGGGGAAGGCCGTGGTGCTCCATGGGCACAGTGTCACCCTTTGCTGCCACCAACACCGTGACCTGGCATCACTTCACCATGGGCTGGCATCACTTCACCATGGGCTGGCATCACTTCACCATGGGCTGGCAGGTGACACGTGGGGACCCTCTGGGACAAACTGCCTCAAACTGAGCCCTCTGAGCCCAAGCTTCCGAAACCTGCAGCCCAGATTTACGCTGCCTGTGCTAACTGTACTTTTCTCCTATAAATTTCTTTGTTGTCTGCAGAATTTGCTTCCTGCTGCAAATGACCCCTGGGGGAAGAAGCAGCATTTCCTATACGTACAGCTCTGACTAATGCCACCTTGGGTCCCAAATTCTAACTCGTCACCACTCTGCCTGCTGATGCAGGTGCTCAGCAGACAGACATATGATGCCTCTTATAGAGGATTAAAATGCCTATCTCTGAGAGACAAAAAGGGAATACTTTAATGTTTAATATTAAATCATTCTCCTAACTGGAGCAAAGCTATAAAAACAACAATAATAACAGACTCCTAGAGGAGCTGAGATTCAGTCTTTATCTGACAGAGGAGAATATGCAATTATAAAGCTATCAAAGCCTTAAAAAATATAAATATAATTAAGAATAGAGATATGTAGAGAAAAATAGTGATGTAAACACTTCACATATTTAAGATAACTGTGTAGTATTCTAATATCAAAGAATAATACGAAGGAAAACACTCTGCCGTGGTAAAACCGTGATCCCACAACTCCCAGTTTGCATACAAGAACACGCAGAATCTGAGATGTTTCACCTCTGTTGTGTTGCTGTCTCCAGTCAACATCCATCTAGGAAGAGACTTCACTGAGATTCACACAGAATTTTAACACCCACATTTAGAACAGGGGCTCAGGCTCGAGGGCTGAGAAAAGGAGCATTTGCAAGGCTGATGTAAGGAGGTGAAGTCAGGAATCCTCTTTCTCAGCAGGCTGATGTGCTATTAATAAGTCACGAGGTAAAGCATATTAGTAGGTGAAAAATGCTGCTGTGAAATTGTAAAAGCAGTTCCACGTGGGCAATGCATCCATCCAAAGGAGCTCAGCTGCATCAGTCCTAGGCCCAGCAGGATGGGAGAGGGCCAGCAGAAATCAGCTAATGCTGCTTTATTTATTGGGGAGTGTCACCTTCTCTTTGAATTCTCTGGCAATTCCTGTCGGGCACAGCCTTTCTTCAGTCTCAATTCACGTTTTCTTAAGTTCTGTGACACCAAACCAAGTCACTTTTCTCCAGCCATCCCTTTATTCTTCCCACAACGGTGCATCCCATGCTGCAATGCAGTAAAGTCTCCATCTCCTGCTTTGCAATCCTTTCAGCTCTCTAATGACTGAGCCTTTGTTTTCAGTGTCATTTCCAGGGCCTTGTGCCTTCAGCTTTAAATTGGAGTTCCTTTCCTTATCAGTTATTGTATTGTTCTCCTGTAATTTAACAGAGCTATTGATACTTGCTCTTTTGCATAAAATAGGAAACTTTTCACATTTTTTCTTCTCTATCTTTATTAGTTTTAGCATTTTCAGCATCTCTTTCCTATCTGCGAAGTTCTGTCAGTATCCTATGCCTTAACAAATGTTCTTGACAACAAAAAATAACAAAAAATGATGTCCTGCTGTCTTTATCCATCACTTTTGTACTCTGTTCATCACATTTCTTCACTATTGAGGTTCTAACTAATTTTTTTCCCCTTTTCCAAAATAGTGAAAATTACCCTCTAATTTTCTTTTGGTCTTCCTGTGAGTTTTTATTTTCTACTAAAGTTTGTTTCACATACATTTTTTAGAACTTTAGAAAAGAATCCTTTAAAGTTTTCCTCTATACTCTGTGCAGTAGAGCTGCAACATGCACGTGTAAAAATAATTTCTTTTATAGGCTGCTACAATCTCACTCAATTGCACCCAACATTCAGGCTTTCCAGATTTGCTTCTCAGAACTTCAGACCTTATACCTTTGGCCTTTGCCATGCAAGACAGACAGATGAATTTTCTTCTACTTCCAGTGGATTTGAGTATATTTAAAATCATCAGCTGTGGCTTGGTGTCTATCTCATGGGTTTGGGGATACAAAACTTTGAGAGGGTAGAATTTTAGTAAGTCCCAAAGAAATCTGTAACCAAAGAAGTAGTAAAAAGCTCCTCCTTAATTCCCCATATCAGCTAATGTGATAGGCTCACTTCTATGATTTTTCAGGTTTTTTCTTTTCCAGACTCATAAGTCATCACACAGCACATGTTCTTTGTGTATGAAGTCGGTTTATAGCCTCCGTCAGCTTTTTGAAAACCAAAATTTAATATCATGATTGTAATCTTGTATTTCTCTAATTATTTGAAGCTATCTGGAAGCACTCCTTGGTTTATTTTAACGGCCACCTTGGTGTACAATGTTGGTTATACCAACAGTAATACACTTCCCAGGGTTTGCAAATACAGGTCAGTTAAATAACATTTTTATTGAACAAAACCAGAGGGAAATGACTTTTGCTACCAACTTTCCATATGAGAGAAGCTGATAGCAGCTGAGTGGGTGACATGAGAGTTTGCCATATTCAAAAATTTCAGGGATTCTAGGAAAGCAGATAAAAATTTTGATGGAAGAAAATACAATGGAGGGAGACAAAGACTCAGGATAATTTTATGGCAAAGGCTTTCCCTTTTTTTATATGTAGAACAGAATACCTGGTCCACCTCCCCTTCCTCCTTCACCCTTCAAACAATAATTTTTAAGGAAAATGCTGGTTCAAAATGGTACCAAATGCACTTTTTCAGCAAAATTCCAAGTGACAAGGTTTCAGAAGGGCAACAGCAAGCTGTCAGTAAAAGGATAGGACAATTAGGAGGAAATGCTACTTCATGTCAGCTTCTGGTACAACTAATGACATTTTGCACTTAAAAAAGATGCAGCTGAGTTCTGAGTGACACTGGCTGTGTGACACTGGCTGTGGATACAAGCTGGCATCATTCCACAGACTTCAGAAGAGCTGCAGCACCTAAACCCAGCAGGCAATGAGGCAACTGGTCATAAATTGTCCATGGGATTTTTCCCATGGCTTGTGAAAAACTGTCCTGCTGCTTGGGCTAATATTTAGTCAAGCTCTGTGTGAGGGCAGTACCAGAAATTCAGTTCAGCTCTCACTGATGCTCAGACTCAGGGTTTGACCAGGCTTATGGTTAAAGTGCTTGCAAGTCAGTTGGGATTTTCCTAAGAAGAGTGTTAAATACAAAAAAAACCCCAATATTTGGGTCTAAAATTGCTCTCCAGAAATCTGTCACTTAAACACCAGAAACCTGAACTTCAGAGGGATCTTACAATTTGACCTTGTAGTCACCCCTGGATAAGGCCCCAGATTACATCACTTTTGGCAAGCCTGACACCTCAACTCAGCTGAGATCCAGTCTGAATGCTACTCCACATATTTTCCTTTCCCAGGAGTTGTTTATTTTTTTAACTTGCCTATGATTCCAAGACTGAAAACTGCTTCTAACCAGTGTCTTTTTCTTTGAAAACCTGGCTGCTGTTGTCCAAACCAGGAGCTTCATTTTTTAGCATACCTCAGTTTAATTATGAGCCTCTTTAGCCTAAGTGTGATCCCTGGCTGGAGGGCTGGCGAGTTCCTGCGCCTCGCAGTTTAAGCACTCATTTATAACTAGGTCTGTACTTACCTTCCTCCTCTATAGAAAATAGAGCTGAATTTTATATTCTACAGGAATTGCATTCAAAACCAGAAAGGAGAAACAGGCCTTGGAGCAGGGACCAAATGTAATGAGCACCTTGAACGCTGAACTGCCGAGTTATCCATCCTTTCTGACCTTGTGAGGTTTGAGCTTTTTTCATGCACAAAGGTACTGCTCTGAGAGAACAGCAACATTCCCCACCTCCTGAGTAGCCTTGTTTCTTGCCAGCCTTGTGTTTTGGGCACTCATCTGGAAGATAAAAGGTTAGGTTTGAAGTTCAGACAAGAGGGAATTGAATCCGTGCTTGCCTTTTACAAGGCAAGCATTCTTCCCACTTGGCTATTGTGCAGGAAAGAAAGGCTCGGCTCGGTGTCTCCTTCTTCAGCGGTGCTCTGAAAGGAAAACAGGAGCCCTGCTCAAAGGAACTGTGCTCCTGCTTTCAGCAAGGGCTGCTGCTGAGGAGCTGAGCTTCTCAGAGACCACTCAGACCCACAGGAGATTAATATTTAGTTGTTTAACTTGCTCTTGAGTAGCTGGAGCTTGAGGAAGGAGGAATCCTGTTCAGCCCCTTGGCTACTTCAGTCCCCGTGTGTCAGTTATCCCTCCCTCAGGCTGCAGAGGGGCTGATGGGGAAATAGGAGCTGTCTTCCCTAAGCCAAGCATTCTGCTCCATGGACCAGGAGCTTGGAAAAGAGCCACTGCAGCACCAAGCCCTCACACCCCACCCTGTCACTGCTGGTGAGATCACAGTTCAGGATTGGGGCTTTCTGCATTTTCTTGCTTGATTTGTTCATTTGGTTTTTTTGCTTGTTGTTTGGGGGTTTTATAGTCCTTTGAATAGAATTGTAAATTTATTTTTCTTTCTAAAATAATATGGTTTAGATTTATAAAAGAGAAGATGTCTCTATCTGTTGTAGTTCAGTCCACATACCTAAGACCCAAAAAGTTTTTGTATAAAACTCCTCGCTGTGTCCAGAGATGTAGGAAATGGCAGAGGCACCTATGAGACAGAACCAAGAGTTATTTACGTAAAATATGACATGGTACGTTTACTGAAAAGCACCTCCACCTTATGAATATTGCAGAAAGCTTTGACCCTTTCAAAATTTCCTGTCGTGATTAAAAAATGCCATTTTTTATGGGCTACTTTGTTTTGATACATGCAGTGCTTAAATGGCAGCTAGAAAAGCACAGCAACATGTACAGCACTAACTACTGATGGCACTGATGACAGAAATAGGCAAATACCTGACTTATTCATTTATTTTTCAACTTTTCTATTCTAAGGTATCCAAACATATTCAGACGTTCTCAGCACTTCTGAAATGGAGCTTAGAGATAATGTGAAGTAATGACTACTGCCTAAAGAGCTGGAAAATATTTCTTTTAACTGCAGGAAAAGTTCAGATTACGCTGTTAGATTGAAAAAGATCTCATTTGGACAACCACGCAGAGTTGTCAGTTAAAATAAATGTTTGGATTAAGTGAAGAAATTTCATTGGCTATTATGGCTTGAAGGAGACACACTGCATTTGGGAATGGCTGAGATCCATGCTCCCAGACAAAGGAGGGAAAATGCTTACTCCATTTCCCTAAAATCTGACAACAGAAACACAAATATACTGGCAAGATGGAACTTATCTTTAGCTTTAAGTCTTCCACAAAAAAGTCTTCCTTGCAATGAGGATAACAACGTGCAAAGATACCTGAACACTCAGCTCAGACATAGACCCTTGGTACTTCCTACAAAATCCTGGCCAGACTTTGTAATACATAAGCATCAGTTCCAAAAGAACATCAGAAAAGCAAAAGCTTTATGTGCTGTTCTGGAATCCAGAGAAAAAAATGCATAGCCTTAGGCATTGTATTTAAATGAGCCTTCCAAGATCCTCATGAATGTTAGCTCAGACAGAGTTTATCTACCAGGGGGAAACCAGAGATTCAGCTTCACTGCCAACTTTCTTAATAAACATGAGCCACTGGCATTGTCCAAAATAGAGCAGATAAGCAGAAGTTCCACATCCCACTCATTACTATGCTATATTAAAGCTTAGCACAGTTGAGGGAACAACATTTCAGAAGTTATTTACAGCGATGTGAACAATTTAGTTTATAAACAAATGAACAATAAATGTCCTTATCCGGGAGATTAAAAAAAAAAAGTTAGTTTTTACAAAAAAGTCAAAACACATTTTTTTCAAGCACTGATTACCAGAGAAATGTTAGTGTTTTGAGTGTGTTTAGGAGGGTTATTTATTTGTTTCTATTTCAATTAGCTAGTGCTCTGTGTGCATGTTACAGAAAGGCTGCTGTCTTTAGACAACACAGCGTCTGACCAGTATTCCAGCTGATGTGGAAAAAAAGCACTTGGATGCAGTAGAAATGCCAAAATTTGCTTGGGTTTTACCCTTTTCATAGCACCAATTCACACCATTTTCAGCTTGTGGCAGCACAAGGGTACCAGAATTGATTGCAATCTTCTCCTAAAGCAGCAATTTTTACCTTAGACACTCTGAGCTCAGGGTACTGATCTTTGAGAGAGACTCAGACCCTGAAGGTCCTGTTGGGTTCCCCACCAAGGTGTTAGGGCACTGAAACCCTGTGAATCTTAGTGGAGATGTGCAGCCAGATTCCCCAGAGGGACCCACGTGCTCCCCACTCCCCCCAGCTGGAGGAGGGCCCCACTGCCAGCTCCCCTGGAAGGAGGAATCATTTTCGTTGGTGACTGCTACCAAATCCTCTGGCATCGTTTGCAGGTTCCCTTTTAATGCCCAGGTGTCTGTGAAACACCTGTGTCCTTTGTGAGCCTTGTCTTCAGGTCTGTTAAAGCCCAAAAATCACCTTTGGCAGAACCACAGAATCACTGAGGTTGGCGAAGTCCTCCAAGGTCCTCAAATCCAAGCTCTGACCAAACGCCACCATTTCCCTCCACAGCCCAAACCCAGGGCTGAGCCCAGAGAGGGTAACGAGGTCCTTTCCCTGCTGACCCACAGCCTGAATTTGGAGGTGTTTTGGAAGAAACAGGCTTTTCAAACCTCCCTTTATAGCTTTAATTAGCATGGTTGGCTGCACAGATATGTTAAAGGTAGTTTTCTTCACACAGATCTGGAATTTAGGTTGTAATAAATATCAATGTTTTAAAAAACCTGTTATGTCAGCTCAGTATTTGCACCTCACCCAAGGAATGACACATCCTCCAACCCTGCATTTTCCTCTACAGTTTAGTGAAGTGTAGAGGTGTGCATTTTCAAATATTTTATTTTTATTTTTTTCCATGAAAACTCCCAGGAAAGCAGCATTTCTTTGATTTATACATTTTTACACATCAAAATAAGCCAGCAGTGTTTATTTTTGTGTCCAGAAAGCTGAGAGGGCGGAGTTGCAGGAGGCAGTTATTTAGGAGACCTGAAATATCTTGAAGAAATGTGAAGCAAATGATATATTTTGGCAATAAAAGTGTGTTTGTGACTTGGTGAAAGTCCTGAAAATAGTAACAGCAAGAATATTGTTTTTCTGATCTTCGCTCCTGAAATCTCTTAATTTTTCATGGAAAATAGATTTGAATTCTTTAAAGTCATGAAGCTATTTATTTTTCTCAGAGGGGACTCTAACACAGATCCTCTGATCACTGCTAATTCTACTTTATTTTTCTTTTTTCCTGAATGAGAAAGCAATATGACAAAAAGAAATGAGGAAAATCCGAAATTTTGTGAAAATTCAATAGGCTTTACTTTTTTCCTATTTCTTACCTTTGCTGGATATCTTTTCATCTACCCACTAATCTAACTTTCTTTACATTTTGTTTTTACTTAAATAAACATTAAGCATACTTGCCTACAGTAAGCTCTCTTGTTTTATTCTCTTTGCTCTCCTTTCCTGTACAATAAGCCCATTAATTTTTAATACTTTATTTTCTGAGTTTTCTCTTTTGTTATTTGATTCTTAATGAATTCTCTCTTAAGCTTACAATATCAATGCTTATTTATTATGGATGTATTGTACAGAAACATTTTTACTGTGATTTGATTTTTCATCAGAAGACCTTGAAGTTCACTTTATATAGAAGTAATGACAAAAAAAAAAAATCCTTGGGAAATAATCCACTCAAAACAAATATAGATAATTCAGGAGAGGGGAAAGAAGCCCAAACCCAAAAACAAAGAACAACAATGACAGTAAACTGGGAAAATATTTTTTAAATGATGGTGCTTTGATAACAATTCCAGCCCAGGCAGAGTAGGTTTGATTTTAGATGATCCTGGGCCAGTTTCTTAGCTATTCTTAGCTTCTGTGCTTTCCCAGCTAAGTGGGGGATGGTCAGGACAAATTCATTGATTAGGATCACTAAAAGGAGGCCCTATAGCTGGATTTTAGGCAGATTCAAGGGCTAGAGTAGTTTTAGAAGAGTAACAATAATGTTAAAAGATGTCAGCAGTGTTTCATGGCATAACTGGACAAGGAAATAAACAATGAATAAAGAAAGTGTTTGGAAACACTTGAAGAAGCTTAAAGTTTTAAACCAGAAACTTACCTGCTGATTTATACCAATTCTTCCAGAACTCTGGGGTATAACTTGAAAACTTCCTGCATGTTTTCTGAATAATGGGGCAGAACAAACCCATGCTGTTAGCAATTAATATCATGGGTTTTAATTTTTGTCAGGGTCAGCTTTTTTTTTTTTTTTTTTTTTGAATACTGGTATGGAACAGGTACTTAGCTGATTTTGTAAACAGTATTGGGCATTTCAGAGATGCTCTGATCGAAACAAAACTTCTACTTCTTTCTTACCAGAAATCAGGAAAACATTGATGTTTTCTTTTGGTGAAGCTGTAGCTTTTTTTGGAATGGATTCACGTCCTCCTGAGTATCAGTCTGAGTTCTGGATGAAAAAGGATGCAGGAAGCTCAAGAAAGAACTCAGCTGGAAGATCTCCATCCCTTTTGGAGCCCTAGCCAGAAACTCTCCCTGGGTCACACCTTGCTCAGAGCACAGAGGCAGCTCTGTCCCACCAGAGCACTTCTGTGCCCTTCCCACCCCTCCACCAGCCTGCCTCTGGATTTTCTGTTTGCAACACAATTCCACGTGAGGAGAATTCCATTTGGACTTGAGTACAAGAGCCCAGCTAAGCACCAGGCAATAATTGGTGGGAGTAATTGTACCAGTGAAGCAGGAGATAGCTGTGCATCCTCTGAGTCTTATTTATAACACACCACTTGTGTTCTTTGTACTCACTCTGAGGAGTCAGGATAAAAATTGGGTTATTTATACAAACCTGCCCCAAAGGGAGAATATTTGAAGAGACTGTTCCATTCCTCTGGCTCAGCAGTCATTCTTTGTCACTTCTCCTTAATTTCTGGGAGTTAATTGTAACCAATGCAGTCTAGATATATGAGAGAGACAGGAATCTGGACTGAGTATAAACCTCTTCCTCTAAACCTGGGTTTCTCTTGCGTATTAGGTTTTGTTATCTCCCGAAAAAGCCTCTCAAACTTGTGATAAATTGCACATAAAGATTGAGATAAATACTTCTGTGTACATATATCTGACTGTTCTGTGTGCACAAGTGTGATTTTTCACACTTAATGTGGGTCTTGTTTGTTTTCTCATGAAGGAGAAAGCTCATCCTAGAAATTGAAGAATTGGTTTGAAACTTGAGTGAGCTGAGCACTAATCTCAGCCTGGCTAAAACTTTCCATGTAGCTGGAAGTCACATCAGGGCTGCTGTGCCACAGCTTCAGGCTGGTCAGCCTGTTCTTGTTCTTACTCCCCTGTGCCTCACAGGAGTCATTTTTAGCTGAATTTTTCCAGCTGCCTCTGCAAACCCTTTGTGCCAGCTCGTGCTTGCAGTAGGAGCCTTCCTGAGCCATGACTTCTCATTCCTACCTACACACACCTACTCTCACTGCAGATTTTTACCATCAGAGAGTCAATGCAGTAAGGAATTATCAAAACTTTTCTTCATTCCTCATAAGCACTAATGAAGACATGCTCCTTTCAGAATTTGCTTTTCGTTAATGCCAGAGAGTGTGGAATTTAATGCCCACGTGGCTGACATTTTATACAACTCACCTTCTATTGCTGGAAATGTTTCTTACCTCTTGGGTAAACATTATCAGGAACATACCATGTTTTTCCTCCAGACAAGGTCATGGATGAGAAATGAACAGAAATGTTGTCAGGCCCCGAATCCGTGTAACAGTTTTGACTAGTTGTTTTCTAACATGCTGCTTTGCCACACAACAAGACAACTCCTTTGCCAAATAGGAGAGAGTGTAACAGTTGTTACCTTTCAACAACTCTTCATTTCTGATCAAAAGATAAGGAGGTAATTTTTTGAAATCTGTAAATCTGAAGAAGCTTAGCTGCTAATAGTTCCCAGAATCCTTTCGCTGTGCGTGCCATGTTCAGTCTTTGCAATGATCAAAAGTGAGGGAACTCTGCTGATCAAAACTAAAGGAACATGTTAGTTTGACACTTCGAGATAAACTTTGCTTTTTGCGCTGATGAGGATTCAGAAATTGTACATCACCGTACAACAATTCAGTAAGTCTGCTAAAGAATGCAAATCTTCCACCTTGTAAAACACCCACTGGGAGAGAGGACTTGGCATTCCCCTTCAGGAGGAGAACGGGAATTCAAGTGCTGTAAATTATGTATAGCCAGACACTATGTAAGAAAAATATTTAATGTTTACACTTAATGTGAAAAAATAGAAATGTGAACCTTGCCTCTGCTAAATAGTAACTCTTGACAAAATAAATCTCCTAGTCACAGGCAGAGTTCATGTTTGTCTTTTAATTTTTGCTGGGGAGTGGGGTAGATTGAAATAGTCACTGAAGAACGACCACATATTTGCAGAAAAGAGGATTTTTCTTCAGCCACTTCAAGAGGAGCAGTAGGTCTGTGCCTGCTGTAGCTGGAATTTGTTTGGTGTTGTAGGATGTGTTGGTTCGGTTTGTTTTGGACGGTTGGGACGGAGACGAGAGATCTCTGGAGTCAGGTCTTAGAGCATGGGGTTTATTGTGAAAGGGCATGGGTAAAAGAGACCTGCTAGGAGCTGCCAGATGCAGCCCAAAACAGGTCAGAGAAATAGGAGAGCAAGAGAGGGAGAGAGAGTAGAAGAGGAGTGGAAAGAGAGCGCGTGGTTGCCGATTACAATACAGTAAATCATCTTCTGTGCTGAATATTCTAATTTTCATTAACCAGTCTAGAACATGCTACAAATCCTACAACATTTACCTACAACCTATAAGAATCATCGCATTACCATACGGCGTTATATTTTAAACCCTAAAAACTGCTTTTTGGACCCTTTGCCAAGTTGGTAGGGTCTACTCTGACCCTTGGACCTGTCAGCAAACAGAGGCCTTTGTTTCATCAAAGGGGGATTACCTTCAGTCGGCCAAACCATTGTTTTCCAGTTGTTCAGTAACTGGAGTTTGGTATCTCAAAGCCTGTCTTCATTTCAGTCTTGCTTATAGTTTCCATATTCTCAGCGTCTTTTGCCAGGTGATCATATTTATAAGGCTTTCCTATTTCATCTTCCCCAAAAGGTGTCATACCAGCCAAAGACATCCTCAGTAACACCTCTGTTCATGTAGTATTGCTGTGCACTAAGATTTTTGTCCTTTTACCTACAGAGCCCCACCACAAGTGCCGCTGTACACTCACATGGTTATGTTCATACACAACATAGGGTTGTAATAGGGGATATTAAATTCATTTTTTTTAATTCTCACAAACCCACTGGAAATATTTGACAGAAAATGCCTGCATGAAAAAAGCCTGTGACATTCCAGGCATATGAGGAAACCAGCCCTGACCTTTCCCTTTGTATTGGTCGATGAAGGTGAAGAGCAGCTCCATTTATTTCAGACCTCCCGTAGATACCAACTGTACATTATCCTATGGAGCTTCTGTGCTGAAAGACCAGGTAATTTGGGCAAATTTCTGAAGTTGTCCTGACACCAGCAGATATTGGCTTCTGTTCACCTTGGGATTTATTTGTCTGTCTTGGAGGAGAGAATAAAGGTCCCTCACAACATGAAGATTACTATCATAGCTTGGTGGTGGACCTTTAGCTTCTAAACACTGGAGGGGTTTCTGCTCATTTGTTCTGGTGGATAGATGGATCTGACAGAGAACAGAAAGAGGTTTTCCTTTTTAGTGTATTTTTTTTTCTGGATCAGCAAGTACAACCGGCAACATGTTTATGTCAGAGTTTTTATTTCTAGGAAACTGCATGTATGGGCTGACCAGAGCTGTTCATGAAATTGCAGCCATTTCATACATCCATTTCTGCAAAATATTAAAAAAATAAAGAAATAAAACCACTATGCCCTCATCTATATGTTTGAATCATCTATCACTTACTTCATCATGGCAGTTCCTCTAAATTAAACTGTCCTCATTTCTGCTCTTAGGAATTGCTCTTGTGAATATTTTGCCAACATCCAGCAGAGCTACGCTTAGGACTGACTGTAAAGCTGCGTATAATTTTGCCTCTAGTAGCTCAGCACTATCATGTTCTCTCCTGCCTCTTGTCCCTCTGCTCTTTCCAGTCCTGTAATCACATTCTCTTGATTTTCAGCTGTGTGTGCCTGGAACGATCCTTCTGATCTCGTATGCAGGCACCCTCTCTCTTCCTTTGAATTCCTTGCTGAAACATTTCTTCAGACAATTATTTCTACCCTTTATTTATAATCAGTGATCTCTCCTGAACTGTTGCCTCTTGTCTTGTCTTGTTTTTATCTCATATCAGATTATAAGATCTTTGAGTAAGGGAATATGTCTTGCTATGTCTTTGTAAATCGCTTTATAAACTTACAGTGACAGCCACGATAATTCCTGGTACATTTCCACTCATGTCAGGGAATTGCTGCTTACTGATTCTGGGCAGCACACGCTCCCACGGGCTAGTGAATTCAGGTTTATCGGGGCACTAGACTATCCTGATAATTAAAATTTGCTATTGTGATCATCAGAAGTGGTGTGACTGCTCCTCGCATTAATTCACCGCCGCTCCTGCTGACCTGAATCCGTCTGTCAGCGGCTCCGAGCGAGCGCGGTGCGCTGCCTGCTCCGACAGCAGGCTGGGGAACAGCACCAGAGCAGGGAGGAGAGGAGGCTACTGCCTCTGTGTGATTGCTAGACTTGCCTTTTCTTTTCTTTTTCCCCTGCCTTTTCATTGTACTTGAAAAATAATTTCTGTCAGATGTTAAGAAAGGCAAGGCTTCCATCTCCAGCTCCGTGGTGAGGGAGCTGCATGGAAACAACCAGAACTTCCTTCTGAGGCATCATTTTCTTTACAAAAATGTAGAGAGGCCAATTGTTGTCTGGGAATGAAAAGCTGAAGAGCTATCCTGCCATACAGTTTTAATGGCTGTATATGCTGCTTGTTTTATACTATTTATCAGAAATTCCAAGCTCATTTCTGTGCCTTGCCAGAGCGCGTTCAAGTCAGAGTTTCACTACAGTTCCAAGGAGGGAGGCTAATAAATTACAATAAAACATTATATTGTACCTCCAAGTTGTCAGTGACTGAATGCTTAAATTGCAGTAACTAGCAAGCGATATTTTTCTTGGTGGAAAACAAAGGAATTTTTCTCCCCAGTATTGCAGTATGAGGTTTATAGCAAATCATGGGATTCATTCAGTACTATAAATATAATCTGCTTGTAATACATATTACAGTCCTCATTAAACTTTTAAGAATAGCTACAGTATTTGCTGTGGAAACAGCCCTCTCCCCTCTAACTTTCATCCTTTATCCGTCAGCAGAAAGCTGAGCTGAATCTCTTCATAAAATGAACACATCCCTTCCCTGTCCCTCCCTTGTCACCATTCTTAGTTTGCTACTCAGAAATAGATCTGGGTCACTAATTTAGGAAACTCTGCATGTACTACTGATTTCCAAAGGCTTTGTAAATTTTAATAGAGACAAGGGTACCTTCTCCATCACATTTGGCCCCATGGAAACTCATATCAAGTATTTCCTAGCAAACCCATTAGTGGTGATTTGCAATAGTCCAATTTAGAGGTCACTTAAGCATGAAAACAGTGTACAAGAAAGTGTATAATGAAACAATATCAGTAATAGCATATTTAAATGAACAATGTCAGTAATAGCATATTTTAAATGTTTCATTAAGTCTGAATTGTTATATTGTAGTACTGCTGTGAAATAGCTGCTGCTTTCTCTAAGATTCCTTTTATATCTGCATTACTGAGGCACAGAAACCAAATGATGATGAAAGTCAAAATATTTTTATTAATCATGTGTTTAGAACATTTGTATACTGGATTACTTGGTTTATATGTCTTTATATAGTCAATAATCCTAGATTAGATCCAATTAATATAAATTCTGTGTGTTTTTTATGGAGGCAGTGTGAGGATGAACATTTTGTAGTCTCACATATTAAATTAAAACAATTAAAATACTTCTTTATTGCTTTCAGAAAACTATTATCCCAGCAACATAGATTGTCAGTGTCCTGATTTGAAGGCATGAAACAAACAAAAAACTCCATCATAACCTATCAATTAATTTTGTTCTTGCTAAGCAAAGCTGTCCAGTTCACTGGGCTGTGCTTTCTGTATTGCCGAGTGGCACCAGGTCAGTCACTCCTGCAGGAAATTTGGGAGAGGCACGTGGTTCAGACACATTGCTGTCCTTAGGGCACGTTGTGGGAGGGGAGGAGTGAGTATTCATTTGGGACAGCTCGTCCCAAACCCATTACATGGAGGCCTTCAGTTCTTCCTAACTTTTCCTTAGCTGAAGTGAGCTAGTGAGACAGCACTAGGCCCAGAGTTAAACCCAAAATACTCTTGGCCTAGGTGGCACTGCTTTGGGTACAACAATATCCAAGTTAACAGTGCATTAGCTGGATTTAATTGTTGAACAGCATAAATTGATCTAATTCCAGTAACACAGCATAGCCATGGAATCTCCTACCAGCTAAGGATCTGGCCTTTCATTCTGCAATGAAACTGCAGATTATTCAAGAACACTGCAGTGCTGAGACCTGGTTAAAAATAGTGTGGGTGGTTGTTTTGGGTTTTTTTCCCCTTTTCTGCAACAAAGTCCAGGGCAACAAACCCCCTGAAAACTGGCTCGCCTTTTGGAGGCAGCAGTTTTGAATCTGTGAGCTTCTGCAAACTGGAAGGGTTTTGGCTGAAAACTGTTTCCAAGGGGGAAAAAAATGTCCAAAGCTCTGGACTACTATTTCTATTATTATCTTATAAGCAATAAATCCAAGGTAGATGGGAAGACATGCACTCTCAGAACCAGCAGAGAGGCAGAACCTTGTCCTGGTTGCCTGGACTGGCTCTGGACCCACAGTGATGTTTATAGGGCTCCTCAACATTTGAGTTCCTGGCTGAGGCCAGCAGTGGCTCAGGCAGTTCTGTCCTCACCCCTCATGCAATGACAGAGGACAGAAGTTACATGAAGTAATGGAGATTTTGCTATATCATCTCATAAAAATAAAGTGTTGCTTCACTGTCAGTTTACACTTTGCTGGCTCCAGATTCCACCTCATCAGATCAATTTTGCTCTCAGCTGCCAGGACAGAGTAATCCCATAAGCACTGTCTGGACTGCATGAGCTCTCTTGACTTCTGATCATCTATTGCAGGCAATCAATCAGTTCAATCTGCCTGAATTGCTCTGATCTTACTTCAGTCTGGAGCTCTGCATTTCCATCCCATCACCATCGGGATGCAGTGCCAGGAGCTTTGTGTGTGAAGCCAGAGTGTTCCTGCTCAGCCTTTAGTCTCACCAGTTAGAGCTGTAGTTGGGCTTTGTTTCTTGCATAGTCAACTAAGCTTTGAAATACTAGCATGTTTCCAGCAAGAAAAAAGAAATAATTAAATCAGCTGATACCTATCAATATACATTTCAACAGTCAGTTCAGACTGCAAGATTCATCTTGTCCTTAAATCAATATTTGGGTGAAATATGAGCTTTCTAGAGGCTCTAAATCAAATAGGAGTATCACTCATCCAGTTTCTTCAATTTTTAAAGAATTAACTTCTGTGATTATGTGGCCTAAATGTAAAGTTAAAAAATATTCTTATGGATATTTCTTGTGGGTTTTAGTCCACAAAACTGACTGGCATAGGAGAAAAAAAGAAGTATCTAACAATATAGCATTTTGGAGCTGTTTGCATCATTGGACATGCCTTTTATCGTGCATCTCTGACAAGCAAGGTTAAAAAAAGCAATACTGGAACTGTAAAACATCTCTCCTCTCATTCACACCTAATTATACTGTCTGCTTATTGTACTCAGTATCTCAGAGGACCATGGATATTATCGGTGATTTATCATCACCCCATTGACAGTGACGTGGCATTACTGCAGAAAAGAAGCCAAATTCAACCTTCAGGTTATACCTCCTGAAATTGTGTGCTGGTTAGAATCCATCTAATGGACCTGTTTATGACGCAATAATTCCTTTCCATTTGGGCTGCATCTGCTCGACTTATCAAATATTTTTGAGGACTTAGTGCTTTATGTGGTTTAGTCCCCAGGAGCAGAAGCACAGAACAGCACTGCCAGCTGAAGGTTACCATAGGGAGACACTGAAAAAATAGGATGTTTTTCTCTTCTGAGGGTGAAAGGAAATAATGTCAGTGACAGGCTGGAAGAGGATGGATATATTTGTAAACTGTGACAATAAAAGTTAACACTATGGCAGGAATAAATCAAGCATTCAAGCAGCAGCTCTGGCAAATACACACTCCAGCAGTACTGCACTGGAGGAGTGAGCTTTCATATGACAATATCCATGCCAAATTTAGAGGCTAAGGATGCTTTTGTTCCACCTGCCTGTACAAGACTAAAATATAATATTTATTGCTTTTATTGAACTGCTTCTACACATGTGCAGTAGGAAACTTCTCGATGCACTTTTGTAAATAATAGATTGTCTAAAGAGGCACAGCAAGGGTGGAAGGCGTGATATGAATATGTATCCTTCAGAAATGGGTAAATCAAGTTAACGTTTTAAGGAAAGCTGGCACAAAATAAGTGCTGTAGCTAAAACCTCGCTTTTTCTAGATTATCTGTTTTTTGTTTGGGTGAAGTTTGAAGACTGTGTACAATTTTCTAAGATTTCTCAGAGCACCTGGCTTAGCTGCTCCCAGGCCGGAAATCCCAGGCGTGTTTCCAGGGACTCTGAGAGCACAGCTCTGCAGCACAGGCTGAGTTCAGCGAGCAGGCAGCACGTTTGTGTGTACAGATGGGCTGCATCTCCCCACTAGCTCGGGTGCATCCCGGGGCAGCAGCGGGAGCGCGCACGGCCGGCCCATCTGCGCGGGCACCCCCGGAGCATCCCACCCTCTCCGGGAACATCCACCCTCTCCAGGAACATCCCACCCTCTCCAGG
>VWZT01013951.1:298410-357109 GCA_013397055.1 Pachycephala philippinensis | reverse complement strand
GGAGCATCCCACCCTCTCCAGGAACATCCACCCTCTCCAGGAACATCCCACTCGCTGTGCAAACACCTGCACAGCACAAGGGCCTGTTCTGTTGGGAAAGTCCTCCCCAGAAAGAGCGTTTGAATGTCTAAGTGAGGTAATGAGTGTTCCTAGGAGCCGGAGGTGGAGAAATTAAATCCGAGCTGAGGTCCCCCACACAAACATATAATTTGTAACACAATGGCAGGCTCATTCCCAAGGTCAGAATGGATTTAATCGTTTTCCCCCGTACATCAGTGTCGTTGTTGCTGCCCGAATAGGTAAAGTTGATAGAGTCCACGCTACCACGAATTTGATCAGAAGTAAGAGAGTTTAATGGAAGATTGAACAACTTTTGTATGTTAATACCCAAAAGTGTTTTAAATGGCATAAAATGATTGGTCCCTCGGACGCCCACCCCTTGGGGTGATTGCTCCAGTTCTGAGACATCCCTTTCTGGATGTTTTTCTGGTTGAAGCCACAACAGTCCTTGAGAAGTAGGTGCAGGTGCAGAGATTTACAAAACTATAACATTGTTTTAAATTCTTTACATGAGAAAGAGAATGCTTCACAAAGTACTGCAAGGGCTAAAGAAATTCCCAGCCTGAGGCCTTTTTTCATATCCATACATCAGACCTTTCCCTTATCATTCTTATGGCTCCTGCTCTGCCACTGCATAGTTACAAAACCCTGTTTGTTTATTTCTTTCCTTTTCTTTGTCACCTGCCATGCTTTGATCTGGCTCCTCCTGAAGGGAGCGTGGGTGTCCTTTCCAATCAGCCCTTGCAAAGCCTTGTGCAACTTGGCTGAGACTTCACACTCAAGGCCCTTCACCTCAAAATGTCTGATCAGAGTAAATAGCAAAGAGACAACACTTACTAGATATGTATGTCCTGCCACTAATGATGGTGGGGAGCTGTTATATGGAGGGTCCTCGCCCTGATGCCCTTGATACATACATGGCAGGAGTCATTTTCACTGCCAGCTTATCTTTCCAGTGTCAGACTTTCAGCTTTAATAGGCTCATTAATCATCTGTGTCACTCACTTTCCCTTCCTTCCCTGAAGCTGCTTAGCAAAAGTTCTGCTGCTGTGTTTTGCCAGTACCTCGGTGCTTTGACAAGGGGATGTAAATGCCACTGTCGAGAGGCTGCTGAACCAGAGAGAGGTTTAATTGGGTTCAATAAGCATCACAGTCTTTGGATGCTTATGAAGAGCAATAATGTGTTTGCCTCAGAGATGGACCCAGGGGAAAGCAGGTTCTGTTTTTCATCTGGATCAGGCCTTGTCTTGGCCTGGCTGTTTGGGCTGTTTCTCCCTGAGCACCTTTCATTTCCCTTGAGTTAGCTGCCTGCACTATTTCATCCCAGTTTGACTACACTCATATAGGGTAGAGTCTGACTCCCTCAAGATTGATGTTCATGGATTTCCACCTTTAATTTTCGTTCTTCTCTTCGCATTTGACCTAATAAAAATATATTTACTGGTTCTCAGTTTTCTTTTCACATCTGTAATCAATCATACTCGATGTATTACTTAATCCTAAATCTGGTATTACTGACTCACTTTGTGGTGGAATCATATGCTAATAGTCTTATGTTAGAGCAGAAATCAAATCAGCAGTGTTAATATTTCCAGCTTCGACATTTTTGGGAGGTTTTAAGAACACCAATACTTTTACCCCTTTTTTTGGAACTATTTTAATCTCATTTATCTTGTTTTACACCCTAGCTATTTACAATTCCATTGTTTGGCATTTTTTGGTTAATATTCTATTGCATCTTTATTTTTTAATATTTTGTAAACATCCAATGAAGAATAAAAACCTTCTGAACTTCATGGTCACTTTCTCAATTCTCCTTCTAAACCCTTCTTCCTAACTCTGAAGCACGAGGCTTCAAAATAAAGAGAATATTACATTGAAAAAGATGCCACTAGAAATCATTGATTGATTCTAAAGCATCAGGTCCTGCCAATTAGTGCTCACATATGCTGAAATCTGAATAAGGACTGAAGGTCTTTAAGTCGGGCCTTGCAGTATCCACATTTTAGTTCCTGATCCCGGGCCTGGAGCACAGGTTTAAATGCCTCAGTTCACAGGCATAACCTCACAGAGATCACAGGATGACAGAAAGCTTTGGGTCCTCTCCAAAACAGCCACAACAAACTTCAGACACCTGGAGAAACCTGGATAACCCTGATTAGGGAGTCGCCTTAATTTAGGATCCAGAGCCCAGAAATTGCTTATGAATAAAGATACCTGTATCTCTTTCCTTCCCTGTGTTCCTCCTCCCTCCTCAGAGAGATAATAGCAGGAGGAGCCTTCCCACACACTCCAGGATTTGTAAAAGCAGCCAGATAAACACAGTGCTCTCCTGGCAGAGGTCTGCCAAGCTCCTGCTCTGAGTGCCCAAACACTGCCTGAGGGCACCCAGGGTGGTGACACACTGCAAAAATAGATATCTGAACAGATAATGCTTCAAAATGCACCAGCTTAAGGACAAAGATAATGAATATCGCAGCTTTAAGAGCATTTCTTTAGAAGACAGAAGTCCCCGTTACATTTCTAGTTAGGGCTAAGCCTCAGCTGGAGGAGTGAAGAGAACCAGAGCAGCCAGAATCCATCCAGCTCTTACATCCTTATACCAAACAGAGGTCTAGGTCCTGCAAGTTCTGAGTTCAAGCTCTGATTACAGTAAGATCAGCAGGGGAAAACCTCAAAAGCCTGGCTTAGTTCACTGATCTGCTCTCACTAGAAAACCAGTTAATCAGCCTTCGGAAAACAACACCAACCTACTCCACTTGGCCTCAAGAGAAGTGCTGAATTCTGTGTTATCCCAGCTCATTCATCTTCCACAGGATTTTTAATTCATGGCTTCTAAAGGTGTCATTTGGTTCTGTCAAAAGCATCCTAAACTCCCTGCATTTTGAGTGGGTTGAAGTTTCTGCTGAAGCTGATGAGTTTTTGAGGATGTGAGCAATGCTCACTGTCTGTACATGCATTCAGATAAGTATTAGCAGTGTAAAACTGGTGTCAAACACTTCCAAGCAGTGAATGCTTCATTTCAGCCATAAATATGTGTTGTCAAAGGTCATTAACTTTCCTATTGTAATAGATTAAACAGTTTTCTCTATCCTCTGGGAGCTGACAGCATCTTTTTAATCTCTGTGGGGTACTGAAGTCCTCATAGGAAGATTTAGGGACCTACTGAAGGAGTAGGGTGGTCCATAGGCACTTCAGTCTTTAGGCCAGGGGTTTCACACTTCATTTTTTAAAAAGTGCTTCACCACCATCAGGTGCAAGAGCTGTGGGCTGCTGTTTCTGTGTTCTCCAACTTTCAAACACTTAAATCCTCCCTTCTCATTCATCTTTGTTTTCATGACTGTTGACGGGTTTAAGAACTACCACTTTTCCTAAAAGCTGAAAGATTCAGTGCCCAGAATCATCTCAATGTGGATATGGGTTTGCTGAGAAAATGTGTGACAACAGAGGCTCAGGGATAAGCAAGACCCTGAACAAACATGAGACATTTCAACAGATTTGTTAAGATGAGTTACATACACAAGACACCCTGTGGATAATGGGTATTTCTAATAAACATGAGTTATAATGGCCTTGGTTCCATATACGAGAAAGCAAATATGAAAAGCTAATTTAAAAAAAAAAAGATAATTAAAACCAAACCAGTGAGATCCAGCTTCTTCTCATCAGCCTTCAGTCTTTTCCCAAACCAGCACTAATTCAGGGATTCCTTGGGGAGAGCTGAGAGTTTAAAGTATTCAAGAGAGATTCCCTCTTCTGATGCCTTCCACTGTGTTCAGGAAGAATTGGGACTCTTGAGATGTACAGTTCAGAGAGTATATTTTTCACAAGTGGGAGAATTTAGAGGCGTGAGAAAAAGACACAATGACTATTCAATGGACAGCCAAGAAAGAAAAAAACTAGTCAAGGGAAAAAAATCCAGCTTGGGTCAGGTTTTGTATCACTGTTAGCCAGCTGGCAAAAGAGCAGCAGGGAGAATAAGACGAATATTACTGGAATGTGTTCTAATAAATATTCCTTTGATTTATTTTTTAATTCAAGCTGAGTCTTTTACAGCTGCATGAACTATTTTGTTTGACTGAGCTTGACATGGCCTCTGTGGGTAATGATGTATGTTTTCATCAAAGGTGCATCTCAATATGTGCTGTGATCGGAAGAATTGAGACAGCACCACTTGTTTTCTCAAATTCTTAAGCAGGAGAGATGTGAGCTTCCCCTAAACCTCTCCAAATTCATTCCATATGCTTTACAAGCCATTTACAGTAGCCAATAAATACCTGCCATGGTGGGAATGTAACACTTGGCCAGCTTTTGATGCTTTACAACCAAAGGCCCTATACTTTATAAATGTCCTCAGTGAGGGGTGATAAGCAAAATCAGGGTGGAATAATTCACCTTATTTAATTACACTGGCAGCAGAAATTTGTGTTGAAATGAAGCTAGTGTCTTAACTTTGGCAGGACTAACTTAAAAGACCCAGCAGATGCTGGTGTCAGGGTAAATTTCTGGTAAATTTAAACCAATCCTTAGAGGAGCTGGAGCTTGGTTTAGCACAACCCCTCATTTTTTTATTATCATTTGAATTCCAAGTGAAATAGTAGTGAGGCAAGTGGCATACCAGTTTCCTCCCATTCTGGCAAATATTTACATTTCTGTTAAAGGCAGTGTGTAAAAAAATAAACTAAAAATAAAATAAAGTGGTATTATTTGAACTGGCCATTTCAGGCTCCTCCCCTGAAAAAGCAGAACTGTGGTGCTAATCAGATAATCTTGGGGAATAACTAGAGCAATGTGTCAGCCATGAGAGGAACTAAAATGAACAGCTGCAATTGGATTATGCATTCTTCTCATTATCCAGATTCAGACGCCTGATGAACACTGTGTGTGCAAGGAAAGGAATGTCAGTGCTGCATATAAAGCAGCAAATCAAAGTGGCTGCGGTTCAGCTGATGCTGGCCGGTGCCTGCAGGCACAGCCCGGGGCCGGGGGTGCTCAGGGAGCTGCTGCTCCTCCAGGAGCCCCGGGACACCTCGAGTCCCCCAGCCACACTGCTCCTCTGCTCCGGGGAAGGGAATAAATGATTGCAGCTGACATCCCTCTTCATGCCTGGCCAGCTCCTCTGATCATTAGTAAGCAGTGGTGTGGAGCCAATTCTATGCCCACTCTCTGCCAATTCCTTCGCAGGGGGAAATATCTGGAAAGCGGAGTCGGAATGCTGCACTGCTGCTGGAGCCGAGCTCGGGCAGGCATTAGCCAGTGGAGGAGAAACTCTGCTTGGCTGGATAAAGAAATAATATCTGGAGTAGCTGAGAGGAGAGGGCATGTCATTGCCGTGTGCTCTGCTGTTCGTGTCTCCATAGAGTTACAAACTCTGCGGAGTGAGACAATAATGTGATAGTGCTGCTCTGAGGATGACTGGGAGAAAATCTTAATTTATCTCCCGAGATTATCACCTGTGTTTCCATGTGTGTAATCCAGACAGCTGAAGGGGTTTTAGTCGCTCTGCCTTCCCTCAGGGTACAGCTGTGAACTTGGATCTCTTGGTGTCTGACAGAGAGATATCATTACAGCTTCTCGTCATTGAGATCATCCTTGATGAGTATTTACAGGACTGACTGAAGAGTACTCCTGAGAAAAGCACAAATTCTGTTCTAACCTCGGGAGCAAAAGCAAACAGTTAATGCAATACTCAATTTTTTTTTTTCCCATTTAAAAAAATTATACAAAAGTCCTCAGCACCAACAATGGGCAAGGAATAAAATCTCTTTGGTTTCCTTTGTTAGTTTAATGTAGAGAAAGACAACAATTAAAGCAGGTTTCTGCTATGGTAAAGAGTAACTTCTAGCACTATTTCTAGCCCTAAATACATTGAATACAGAATAAACACACCTAAATACAGAAAAAAAATAGCCGTTTTCCTTCTTTTGCTCAACAGGAAAGTGCTGAAACTTCAGGAGTGTTTTGTGCTGAAATTGTGAAAACACTGATAAACTGCAGGCAACAGGAGTCTCTTCTTTCAGATAAGAAGACACAAAGTGAGACACGTATAATCTGTGCATAGAGAAAAACAAATGCCCTAAAAATTAAGACATAAAAATTAAATAACATTGATTTGCCTTACCACAAATCATCCGAGACATCTGCACGTGCACATGGTGCACAAGCTCACTTGGTCACATGAAAAATGTCACTCAGATATCAAAAAGCCACCTTTCCTTCAGAAAAAGACAGGAAAATGACCTCATATTATGAGAAAGTAAAAAATAGGAATTTCCTAATAAATGCAGCACTTTTCTATCGTTAGAAAATATGGGAATTTGGAGGTATTACTTGATCTGACTGGCACATATTTATGATATTGAAGGTTACACCCCCATTGGTTTAATTGTTACTAATTGCTACTGGTCATCCTTTCAGGAAACAGTAAATTTATGCTTTTCTTGAACTCCAATCCCTGCAGTAGAAGAACTGCTAGGTTTTCTGGACTAGAAAGTATGATGTGTGCTCCCACATCCCATGGAAGTCAGCTGAAACAGAGCTCTTTTGATGAAGCATTGTACTCCTGCTCTCCCTTGTTTATTATTTTCTGATACTCAGTAGAAAGAGGCAGCCAGACTGGAAATACTCATGTGTTTATCTGTAAAATGGTGCCATCAGATCCTTTACATTCTCCTCAATCTGCAGATCGATATTCAGATGATACTGTCAGGTTTGGGCTGTTTCTTAAAGCCAACAGAAATAGCTCAAAACTTTGCTGCCAAGTGACTCACTGCTATACAGAAACAACACGCAGGAGCAAGAACCACACTGAGAATTGGGTAGTTTGAGTCACAAGTGAACTGTGTAAGAATATCCCTTACAGCACTTGTTTCTTGCTAAGACATCCAGTTCTTCTTGGCTTGAATTCTTTTCCTCACTGAATGACATCTCAGGCCCAAATCTTTCTGCTACAGACAAAGATCACTGCAGTCAGCAGAGCTGAGCCTGTCTCAAGTCTTTGGACTGATTAAATATTTGGTAACTTGAGTTAATAATGAAAAGCCTGTTCCGGATTAGAGCTTAGTATGAACATGGCCAGGGAGAAGTTTCTCCACAGGACGAAGGGAGAAGAAACACCTTTCTGTGCTGGTGCCAGTTATGTGCCTGATGTACATAAAAAAGCAACATAAGGAAATAAACTTTCAAAACTCACAGAGGTTTACACAGACAAATATCCACATGCAAGAAGTATTCTCTTTATGAGGCCCAGGAGACTTGCTTTTATGGGTAAGCATTCGTTAAGCAAATTGCCAGCTACTTTATCCAGGTGCACAGAGCAGCCACATAAAAGAAGGGAATTGGTTTATGGAAGCAGAACTGAGCTGCTGAAGCCATGCCAAACAAGGAAGGGGCAACCCCATCCAGCAGAGTAAGCAAGTGATGCCATGGATCCATAAGCAAGGAACTAAGCCACCCACACGCTGCAGAGTCTGCCAGGAAGACAGATGGTGCTACTTGTGAAATATCTTCAGATGTTCCTCAGAGTTTACAGCTTATATTTTATGGTGGAAATAAATGAGAAAAAAAAAAAAAAAAAAAAAAAAAAAAAAAAAAGAAAGTGGTCTTTTATTCCTTAGATTTTATTGGCTACAAATGTTACGTTATGTCCTTTTAAATCAGCCTACAGAAAGATCTGCTCTTAATTAAACTCGTAAAATAATTGGTGGATTTTAACTTGCTTGTGGAGGTTTGATCTCCATCCTCGTAACTCAATCTCAAAGGCTTAATCCCCATTTAGTTTAGTTAATCGTTTGTGTAGCCAAATGCCCAGTTAGGAACTCTCCATACCTTTTGGGCCTGCTCAGGCTTAAAATACCTAAAACAAAAACACTTTGCTAAATAAAAACACTTTTATAAAAACTGTGGAGTTTTAGACTGCCTTCATGGCGTTTGACATCCTGCCTCTAAAAGATGATATTGTGGCGTTTATATTTTAGGTGTCACAGGAGCAGCTCCCTGTGCTTGCCTTCCCAGTTTGGGGATGAGGGTAAATATTGCAGTGGGGTCCGCAGACCACTTTGAACTTGGAAGTTTTGGGATATTTTCTCAACTGTAATGAACTGAGTTTCTTTACTTCCACTAGTTTATGCTGTACACTTCTCTTTAAAATAATTTAGTTTAATTATCAGGGCACTGGCATTCACATGACTAAGTTTTATAAGCACAAGAGAAAATAAGTGACCTTTCGATATCGTCTAGGTGTTGGTTTGGGTTTTTTTTGTTTTTTTTTTTTTTTTCCCCCAGAAAACGCAATATTTAGCAAGTAGACAATTACCAAGAATACAATTCAAAAGAGGATTTCATCCAGACAGGCTCTCAGCTTCAACAGAAACGCTCATTTTGCTTGCAAGACAATCAATAGAAACTTTGAGGAATCCCCCAAAACAGCAAGTACCAAAAGGCAGGTGAAATACGCTTATGTCCTGCCTCGAAGCAAGTCCTGCCCACGCTGGTGCCCATGGAGAGGAGCCCCTGAGCTGGGCTCCAGGTGCATCAGGAGCTGGTGCCAGCCCCAGGAGAAGTGCAGAGTGACCCACAGGTCAATGGCAGAGCTGCTGAGTCCCCTCTCCAAGCCCTGGGGACAGAGAAAAGGCTGTGCTGGGCTCTCAGCACTCACCAGCGTTTGGAGGTGATCTGAAGGACTGGCCAGAGCTGACAATAAACCATTATGGATTCCAAATTGTTTTCCTTGTTTTCGTTCACATTTTTTCACATCATAATCTCTCCCCATCTCGCCTTTTGTCAGCACTGAATTCAAGTCATTAACAGCATTCAGTAGAGGAAAAAAGGGCACAGGGCTCATCACTTAACTTCAGCCTGGCATTATCATTCTGTACGAGTTATTTTGGTTTAGAAACCCACACACATTCATCACAATCACACTCATTTTTCCACCAAAGATGAGGTCTACAGGTAGCTACTATTTTTCAGCCTGCATGCACTGAACCTGTGTCTACTCTGTGCTAAAATTATGGTTTTAAATCTCATAATCACTGATGAACAGCCTGCAAGCTTTATGTCAGCAGACTTTGATGAAAAATACATATATAAAGATATTCCTATTTCGTGGCTTTTTGTTACTGTTGCTGTTTAAATCAGCACAAGATCTCTTAGATTCCCCCATACTGAACAGTTATAGATATGTTTAAGAGCTGGAAACTGACATTTCAAAGTTCAGCTCAGTCAGCTTTTAAGCCATCCAAGGAACATCTTTTTCTCTGATTCCCATTTTGGAGAGTCTGCTGGGTTTTTTAAACAGTACCTTTTTATTATTTTTTTTTAAGGCATTGTAATTTGAAAACCAACAGTACCAGGAATATTGTTCTATTTTATGCTTATGGGAAGATTGACATGAAAGGAGCAATCTGGTTTTGTGTTTCCATCCCACTGGAGCCCACTGGAGTTTCCTCCCTGAGAACCTCCAACCAACTCCCACAGCACTCACTGTCCAGCACAAGGATGTCCTGGACTTCCTTCCCACTCACTTTAATCCCACTTTTCCTGAGCAACCAGAGTGAAAAATTAAGAATAAAACAAACAAATGAACAAATTAAAAATACAGTCATCCAGCAAGTATTTCTAAAGACTAGTCCCAAGGCCCAGTTCCTATTTTATGGTTATTTAGCCTGTCTCTCCAGAGCTCAGCCATTTGACAGGAGGCTCGGGGAACCATCCAGCTGTTTCCAGTCCCCAGCTACCACGGGGATTTTTCCTTTGTCCTCCTTTCCACCAGGCAGCTGAGCTAAACTCTCACCAGGCTTGATGCCTGTAGCAAGGCAGGGTTAATTAGTCCTCTTCATTAACCTGTTCTGAGCCAATGCAGCACTGAGAGGACCCTGTCTCCGTGGGCTTTTTATCTGTCTGACCACCAAAAATCTGTGCAAGTTCCACCTTGGCAAATCTCTTGGCAGTGCTTGCCCCTCCCCTGCCACACTCAGACAGCCCTGGAGGTGCTGCTCAGAGAGTACAAACACCATTTTTTGGAATACTGGGTGCTGGTTACACCTCCTTCAAAGCAGGGGGAATTTCTGGAGACTCAGGATCCGTACCCAGTCCCTGCTTAATAATTTATCCTCCTGAATGATGGGTGTTAGGAAGCACTTACTCTGCTAGGAGATAAATCCACTCTCCTGAGCACTTGTGGGCATCCACGGTGCTATTTCACTTTCAGGAGAGAAAGTATTCCAACCACAAGGCAGATTTAGACACATTTCAACTTTCTCTCTTCCCTCCCACTGCAATTCAGTCAGCTGTGTCTTGTATATCCTTGTATATCTTCTTTTCTAAACAGCATATGGAACCTTATCCACCAGCCTGTGCATGACCCTATGTTGTTTGCCATGTGCTTCAGTTTAAAGCAGCCTGGAATAATCCCTCACACTTTAGGTGCAATGATTGGGACTGTGTATGAGCCCTGCCAAAGAGCTAACACAGAGCCCCTCTCCCTGTGCAAGGTCACATATGTACCCTCACAGTTTGCCTCTGTCAATTCTTCAATATGTTAACCAAGGAAAAATTTCAGCTAATTACTTCAGACAGAATCGTTCGGAAAAATCAAATATTCCTTATTGCAGGAGAGTGAGTGGCTCTATGGAGGGCAAGCCAAAATAATGTTGTATCTTTAAATGGTACTGGAAAGGGCAAATTGACAGTCTGGAGATGTCACTTCATCTACAGAAAGAGATATGAGAGATTCCCCATGACCTGACTGGCACCAGAGCCAGGGTGAAAGGACACTGGGTCATTTCTCAAGGCAGGAATAAATCAGCTGCATTCTGCTTACATTTATTACCTACCTGCACATAGCCAAACCTTCCCAGACCTGGGCTTGCTTTTGCTCTCTCTTGCCATGGCCATTAATTCACTTGTTCACTGATGAACACCCTCACATTTGAGGTCCTTTTTACCACTTCCTTATAAAAATTATTGGCTAATTACAGCCTAAATGACTGTATTGATTTCAGGAACTGTCTAAGCAAAAAGCCAACAAGCAGCATGAAGAACAAGGAGTTTCCTCAATGCTCTGATAGTCCAGACAGTATTTCCTCAGCCTTTTTTCCCCTGACAGTCCTAATAAAAGTTGTTATCTCTGATTCATTTGGAGGTATGAGCCGTATCACCTGTTTTCAATGCAGCAAGGAAAGATGCAGGAAGCTACTCCCAGTACCAGTCACTCTGATGTCACATCCCTTTATCCAAAATCCAAATAATACATTCAGAAAAAAGCTATTAAATGTAAACCCCACCAAGGGCTGCATTTGTCTGCTGTGCCATCGTTAGCCCATGGAAGTAACTGGCTCGAAGAACAGACAGTGAGACTTCTCCTGAAAGCAGTGAAAACCACCCAAAAATCTGCAAAAGAAATGAAGTTTGTTAAAGCTTTAAAGAAGTAAAAAATGCTCCATATATCCTAAAAGGCCAAATGCTGTTTCCATGAAGAATCTCAGTTAATTTTCACTAAAAGCAGCTCCAAATCTTTAAAAGTAGGGAAAGAATATCTGTTTCAGCAGACACATACTTTTAGTAGATTACTTCTCTCTGTCTCAGAGATATAACTTTTATTTTGGCAACATCTTGTAATGCATGGTGATGAAAAGTAATTTTACCTTTCAATTTTAGTCACAGAACATTATAACTGTGTCTCGAGATAACTTTAAAACATAATGTCTTTTTTTCAGGCCTTTGGTAACACAAGTTACAAAGATTCAGATTTGGAATTTATTTTATTATATTTTGTAATTATGCAAATGATGTGGTGCATCAGCATTAATCATACTAAATGAAGCTATCTCTTTCAGTTTGAAATACTGAATAATTATTCATTAAGAATGGTGGGCAAAAAAGCTTAAATCAAATAAACTTGCACTTTGGAGAAGTAGCTTGCAAAAATATTGTTTGGAAGGGTTGATTTTATTTATTTTGGGGGAAGGGTTGATTTTATTTATTTTGGGGGAAGCGTGTAGGCACAAATATTTAAAACCAGATATTATTGGTGAGAAATGTCGTAAAAACGTCCTTCAAACCAACTCATATTTATAAATCCAGTATCTGGAGTGATGAAGAGGAAGCTAAAGCGTAAATATCACTTATTTTCTTTTTACATTAAAAAAAAAGCGGATGAATTGGCATGTGTCTCCTTTCGTAGCAAATAGGCTGTTTGTAATTAATTAGTGTGTGAAGGAAGTTCCCGAGCAGGCGCTCTGCAGGGCAGTGCTGCAGAACAGGGATGCAGAACAGGGCTGCAGAGCAGAATAGGGCTGCAGAACAGAACAGAACGGGGCTGCAGAGCAGATCAGGGATGCAGAATGGGGCTGCAGAGCAGATCAGGGCTGCAGAACAGAACAGAACGGGGCTGCAGAGCAGATCAGGGATGCAGAACAGAACAGAACGGGGCTGCAGAGCAGATCAGGGATGTTTTCTGTGCGAGCAGCTCAGCGGGAGCGGGCTCAGAGCCCCTCAGGTCACGGCGATCTGAGGCGCTCGCTGGGCCAGCTTTGGTTTGTGTGTCTCTCTCAAAATGAACTCTGGCGCTCGGTTCAAATGGTTCAGCAGCAAATTGATCTCGCCAAGTTCACACGAGCCCAAACTCCTGCAAGAATTTCCTCCTTGCCTCAGACCCTGTGCCTTCTTCATTAACTTTGATATAGGCTCCCTGCCTCACTTCTGCTGTTCCTTGTGCTTATCTTTTTACGGGGTAGTCAGCAGCTTCACCCTTTCAGCAGCTTATCCAAGCTTACACTGTAAAAGCTGCTCTCATCCCCAGCGAGGAAGAATCGCTCTGTATCAAAGGTGAGGCTCGATGCAGTCAACTTCCACGGGCCAGTCGAGCTCAGGGAGCTGGGAACTAGTGCTGCTGGTGGTGACAGGGACCTGGGCTGGGCTGGAAGTCTCTGCAAGCCTCTTCCAGGCAACATGTGTTAGGTGTTGACAAATAAAATGGTTTTTGGCTATAAGACTCCTAAGCGCTGTGTTGCTCCCTGAATTGGGAATATTTCCATTTCCTTATTGTCTAAACAGGGAAATTAAAGGTTGGAGATCAGGGAAAGGTTCTACTTCCCCCAGAGGGTGCTGGGCACTGCCCAGGCTCCCCAGGGAATGGGCACGGCCCCGAGGCTGCCAGAGCTCCAGGGGCGTTTGGGCACCGCTGCCAGGGATGCCCAGGGTGGGATTTGGGGTGTCTGGGCAGGGACAGGAGCTGGATCAATGATCCTTGTGGGTCCCTTCCAGTGCAGGACATTCTCTGATTCTATGAACAAAATACCTGCATCAGCAATGGGGTGGGTTTTACCCTTTAGAGGTCATTTGTTTTAAGGAGGAATTCCCTGTTTTTCTGGGTAGTGAAAGAGTCACTTTGGCTGGCACTTACAGGTCTAACAGAAGCAGTCTTGTAGTCCCTAAGAAAAGAGAAGACCCTTCAAAATCAGGTTCACCTCATTCAAACGCAGATGGTCAGCACTGAGGGGAGTGAATTCCTCCCTACAGTGCCACTCCATTTCCCCAGACCGAGGGGCACAGACATTTAACTTTGGTTGGATGTGTAAATTCAGCTCAGGCAATTTGTACCCAGTTATTCTGCTGGTGCCATGAGGGCACAGCCATGCTCAGCCCCCTCTGAGTGTGCCACTCTCTTGGAATAAACTTCAGCAAGTGTCTCCCCAGAGAGCTCCAACACGAGCTGTGTTTAGACCCAGATCAAAGGCCCTCTGTGCTTTAAGATGGCTTCTTTGACTTTTCACTGAAATGGAGCAGAGAAGATGGGCTTAAACTGCTCTGAGCAGGGCAGCAGCAAGAGGCAGCACAGCCTTTGTGAGCAGCTCTGTCTGGGACATTGCTCCTCTGGCATTTTCCAGCCTGGGTTAGGGCAGCTGGAGTAAACTCCCACATCCCCTGGTTTCATTCCTGCAGTACAAACTGTGGGCCAGAGCCAAATTCTCCCCAGGCTGTACAAACAGATACAAAACGGGCTGGACCTGGGTGAGTCTGGGGACCCTGCAAGGGAAGGAAAGTGAGGGGAATGTCACTGTGGCTGAGAAACACAACAGGGATGAAAGCTGGAGGCCAAAGGGAGAAACAGAGCTGCAAAATGATCAGAGTCTGAGGTACAAACATCCTGTGATCTCTGTGTTTCTCTTCTAATCAGCTGCTTGGTTTTTTTTCTCTTCTTCCTCTGCCCACATTAACCTTTCCTTGTGGACAGGACTCTTTCAAGATTATTTTTCTGGCTTTGTTTGGGTTTTGATTTTGTGTTTTTTTCTTATTTGGATCCATGTTTTCTGTTTGCAGACTTTGGAAACCCACCCCATTTATCTCTGCTAAATGACTCAGTACCATACAGGACCCAACTTCAGTTACTTGACTTCTATTTTAATGCTGGAAATAAATGTGATTAAATAATAAATTTGATTGTCTACTTAGGAGTGTTTGTCTCCTCAAGTCTAATGCTAATTTCTTGCTTTCTTAAATCTTCTTTGCTTTTAATATGACATGTATCATGGGAAATTGCTCACTAAACCAGAAGCAGATTTAATAAAAATCTTTCCACACACTCAACACCAACTGCTTTAAATCTATGCAAGCAAAAATTAAGAGCTATCATTCAGACTTGTGTTTTCAAACACATGAGGGAGTTTTCTCAGGAAAGTTTCCTAATTTTAAATATACACAGGCTGTAGTTTTCTGTTTCACTACCCAGGGTTCAGAAATAATAGAATTTTGATACAGCTAAGTTAGTGCAAGGTTTACAAAAACATTTGCAGTAGTAAGACAAGGGGTTTACTTCTGGTATGTTGGGAAAAAAATGGGATCAATAAAAGCCTTTACAATGCATTACTGTGAAGAAAAACATAATTTGTGTAGAAGTCACTGTGAGCTTTAGACTAATGGTCATAACCATAAATTATATTGAAAAACAGATAAAATTAAATAAAGACTTGCAAAGTATAAATTTGCTGCTGGCAATCTAAAAAGGATTTTCTTGTTACTCGCCCATGGGATTTGGGGTTCTATCAAGGAAGCTTTCCTACTTGTCATACATCATTTCAAAGAGACATATATAGCCTGGAAACTGCTTTAAGGCAGCTGCAAGCAAGTGTCACTTTGAGTTAAATGCATTATTAAACTGTTGGGAAATTTCACATCATGGGTCATTTATCTATGCTAAATGGGTCAAAAGCCTCTACACATGCCTAGATAAATGAGAGAGAAGAGCAAAATTCTCCCTTGGGAAGTAATACGTTGACAACCTCTTAGAGTTCATGTTGTTATTTTTAGTAGATAAGAGGAAAAACGACTTGCTAAGTACACTAATTCATAAACCCAGGTGCCAAGCACCCACAAGAAAAGGTTACCAAACATTCCCATGTTTTGACGCTGCTTTATGAAGGATGTCAGCAAAATGAAGTCTGATATGCTTGGGGTCTCTGTCTTTAATGTCTGATCATACGGTCCCAAAAGATGCCCACTGAATAAAGTGTATACAGAATCATGGAATCGCAGGATGGTTTGGGTTGGGAGGGACCTTAAAGATCACCCTGCCATGGGTAGGGACATCTTCCACTACCCCAGGTTGCTCCAAACTCCACCCAGCCTCACCAGTGTGGATGTTTTGGGAAGCAGTAGTGAGTGCACTTTGGACAAGGCTGCAGGGAACAAAAACAGAGCCATGAAAAGTTTCTAAAACTTTGATGTGCTGCTAATATGCGATTTAATTTAGTCACAGAGAAACCTTTGGTTTCGTAAATCCTGCCCCTGGCATGTTGCTGGGCGTTCCCAGACACCACGAGATGCATCACCAAACAAATTGGAAGCCAACCTGGTAGCCAGTTTTAGGAAATTAGCGGCAGTGTAAAGCCGCATGAGAGGAGAAGTGAGCTAGAAACAGTTTTTCACAGTGCATTGGCATTCTTTCATGTTGAAAGATTATGTTTTCCATTTCCTTGCACATTTGCCCATCAAGCAGACCAGTCAGAAAAATACTTGAGCAAACAATTGCAGAGGGAGGGCCGTCCTTTTGATTAGAAGCAATTTTGCTTTCAGTAGCTGATAGAGGGGAAAAATGATTTGGTGTTGGTATCAGTTCGTAGCTCTGAGCCAGCTGGGCTCACAGGGAGCTGCTCCTGCCTGAGAGGCACCCAAGGCTCAGCTCCCTCCTCTGCAGAGGCATGGGCAGAAAAGTCTCCTCCTCAGCCAGTTAGGGGATAATTTATCAAATACTTTCTAGGTTTTGGGGAAGGATTCTTCACTTTAACGCAAGAAGCTGATTTTTGCCCATGTTAATGACTAAATATTTAGGTATCTAACAAATGAGGGTTTAAAAAATATTTTTAAAAATATTTTTTCGTATTCAGTGAAGAACGGTTTTCTTGTTTTGAAGTTTAGTTGATTTATGGGTGAAAAAATTAAAAGGCTGAAAAGCATAAAGGATCTGTGTGTAGTCAAAATCGTTACTGCTTTTAGTTGGTGCAACATGTAGAAAGGGACCTTAGCCTCCCAAAAGGCACTGAGCACTTCAGTTTTTACCAATCAATACTGACTCAGGACAACGATGAACTAATTTATTGCACTACCCACCTAGAAAACATTCAGCCCGTAGCACTTACTGTAACTTTAAAAATGAAATGGAATTAAAAGTTACATCAATGTAACCTCTCTTGAACTATTTTTCAAAATGTATAGTTTTAAAAATTATTTTCATCCAAGACACACTTATTAAAACTTTAGCACATTAAAAATTGATGGATCAAAGAAAGCACAGCAGAGCAAGATGTTTCGCTGATGCACCAAGCAAAGCAAAGCTGATCTGCTGAAGGCAGCTGACACTGCTGGCATTATCCCAAAATGTACAAACACATAACCTGACCTGTCAGTGCATTTTATTAAGATGTCACTGAGAACAAAATTAAAACATCTAATTAAAATTTTTCTCAGACACAAAATTAATGTATATATCAAAGCCATGACATGGGTTCTCAATTAATTAATTAACCTACTTTCAAGTACAAAATCTCTGTGCTCAGGTGTTCCGCCTATGGAAAGTTTCTGACCAGGTCTCCAGCTAGCCTGATAGGCTTTTAAGCTAAATTGTCTTAATACTGTAAGAATAACTTATATCACCATTAATTTCTTACTTTACTCCTCTTTATGAATTTGCCACGATGAGATTAGAAACAGATAGTATAAAACAGCCCTATAGGTCAGAGAATGTTCCTGATGGTGTTCATCATGCAGTGTGAGTGCTGGTTCAGGGTAGAGAATTTAGCTGCTTTTGTTTGTGTGCAATGTTTGTTGTCATAACCTACATCAGGCCGTTTACAGTATCAACAATGGCTCTAAATTAAATAAGCCAGATTTACTTAATTTGCTCCATAATAACAATATTACATTATTTTAGCCAAACGTCGATGTCAAACTGAACAGAAATAAGAGGAAAGCAGTAATTAGTCTAGGTTAAAATATATCCTCAAAGGATATTAAATATGCAAGAGCTCATCCATGAAAATTAGACTGCAAGAGGTTACACCATGTATTGGCTTATTTTGTTACATATCAAATTATCTCTCATGAATAAATATATCTAATAATGTTTAACTCTATAATTTAATAGTACCCTATTAAAAATACTTTCTAAATCAACCAGGCTGTGTATTTGATTTTCTATGATTATCAGATTTTAAGTACACAATAATTAAATGTGCAATTTGTACTGACTCCTGCAAGTGCATTCAGAGAGAGACTATGCCCTTCTATCCCTCTAGTAGATAACTTTAATAAATAGGAGTGCCAGGACCTAATACTTCAGTGGGTCAATAGAAGTTAAAAACCACAACAAGATGTGAAGTTTCTTAATAGAAGACAAAAAAAAAAAAAAGTTAGTTTAGTGCTTTTTGTGTATTTAAAGCAAAAGAAACTACCCCTGAGCTACAAAGGGTAGGTTTGATGTGCTTTGCAGCATGAGCACTGTTGTGTTCCCTTTCCCACAGATACCAGCCCACAGATTCCTTACAGGGTTTGAAGCACATCCCATCCAGTGTAAAACCCTCCCCTTGCCTGTCAGTAGGCAGCCCCAGGATTTCCCTGTCAAACAGCTCTGAGTGTGGGTGACCTGCAGACCCTCACAGCTCCCTGTGTGGCATTTGCTGCCCGAGCACCAGGGACACAGTGAAAAGTGAACCCATTAATAGGTGCTGGGGAAGTGCAGGTGAGCTCCACGTCCCTGCATGCAGCATTAACCCAGAGCCAGCCCCGCTCCCCCAGAGGAGCCACGATGCTCCAGTTGCCATGGTGAACTCCACTCAAAGATTGGAGCTCTTGCTCCCCTTTTTCCCCGGGAGGATGAAGATTTCACAGAGTTTTTGTTGCCTTTTCCCGTGGTCCCTTCCCCGGCACCAAGCCCAAGCCATGATGCTGAGCTGAACAAAGGTTTGGTGCCTTTTGCTAATTCTAAAAATTCATGAAGATAAATTAATCTCCTTCCTACCATGTTTCCTCCACCTTAAGAAATGAAGATGAAGAGTGGAGCAATCAGCTAATTAACCCTCTTCTCCAGGCACAAAGAGCTGCATTACAATGTGACATTGCTCTGCCCTTTTCTTTTCGAGAGTTTTCCTGGCCTATCAGAGCCTGCTCTATGAAAAGACCCTCTGCATCTGCTCTTGCAACCTGCTAATTACAATACTGTAATTAAACGCACACAGAAGCAATTACCTCCATATATCACCGTGTCTGACAAGCACAGAGCAGCTTCCAGTTGCGCCATGCCCAGCTTCCCTCTCAGAAAGGTGGAGAGTTGGGTTGGGCTCACCTGGTTTGACTGCTGCCTGAGGATACTGAAAACCCAAAATGCTGTCTGACGTGCAGTTTTGTGAACGGAGAGCACAAACCATGCACAGGAATGGGCCCAAAGCTCCAGGAGCAGGAGCTGCAGCCCCACTGAAGGTACCACAATTGGATGGATCCAAGAGGCCAAAGAGACTGTGGTTCTGTGAACGGAGAGCACAAACCATGCACAGGAACGGGCCCAAAGCTCCAGGAGCAGGAGCTGCAGCCCCACTGCCATGGTCACAATTGGATGGATCCAAAGAGACTTCAGTACTGTGGTTGCTCCATCTTCCCCTTGAAACAACTTGATTGTTTCTCAACTGCTGTTGCTGGTTCCTGAGTCTCTGCAAAGATTCGAAGCCTCTACAAAATCCTGGATTTTCCTTGGTTTTTCGAGTCTTCATCCCTTTTCTGTTTTCAGCATTCCCAACATCCTTTTCTCTATGACAACAATAGACCTGGTAGCACTTCAGCCTCATGGAGAGCAGAGCTTAGGGTTTTGTTTTGCTTGGTAAGGAACAAATAAATAGATTTTTTTGAATGATTCAGCCTTTGTTGTTTGCTCTACAGAACACTTTGAGCCTGCGGCTGAGCCACGCTTAGCGGAGGTCCACACCCAGAGTGCTCAGAGCTGTGCTCAGCTGTGGGATACAGGGGAAGTTCTGTAAATCACAGGCTGGCACAGTAAGAAACCACACAAAAGAGCCCAGCCAGGGAGGGGGACAGGTATCTGTAGGAAAACAAGAGAAAGCAGAGGAGTTGACAGTACCCCCAGACACCACCCCATCCTGCTTCTGTATTCTGCCTTGGTGTCACATCATTATCTGAAGGGAGAAGAAGAAAAAAAGCTACTGTAAAATGTCAGTGCCTTTGAATTATAGACAAAACGCAGACACATCAAAATGTATTTTCCTTTTCAATACCTTTTCTTAAATGAAATATAATGGCCAGCTCTAGGCTAGGTGCTGCCACACGTTGCCAATGGGAAGTGAGAAACAACAGCAACAAATCCATCTTTCTTCCTGAAGTACTGCTTGCAGCATGAGGCAGCACTAATCAAAGACAAATCACAAAGGTTTGGATTTCTTCTGTTCAGGACTAATACCTAGGGGAAAGGTGGAGAAGAGAACTGTTTGATACTGAGCAGCCATACTCCCTTCACTCTTCACCAGCTCATTTAATGAAAGCTCAGAAGGTTTATTCTGTAAGAAATTAGGAATAGCATTAAATCATGGCGAATCCTATTATTGGATGGCACTTCTGGAGCAGCATAGAAGAGCTGGGAGAGTTTATACCCAAAGCCACTGATATGCATAAAAAGTGATTTTTTCCCGGTCCTGAAACAAAGAGTTACACCTAGGAGCAAGTGTCTACGGGACCTAAGAACACAATAAGAGGAAACAAACAGCAGGGATACTCCAAGAACGGAGCAGGCTGCACACAACATTTCTTTGAAGTATAATTACAGCCCCACTGAAGCATGACTGGAGCCTCCTGTATTTGCAACAACTGTAATCAGTGTAATCATGCTGCCATTTCATTTCCCCTCACACATTCTGTTAAGGCATTAGGACTGCTGGGGAGACTGCTGGAATGATACAGTTAATACTGTCCATTTATTTCCTTCATGCTGATAAATCGTGTTGTTATTCTGCTATATTCATACTTCTTTTCTCTGACTTTCAGGCTGAAGCAGCCCATTTCATAGAGCTACAAGAATGCTGTTTGTAAAAGAAGAATAGAAGGTTTTACCAGATTTCGTTAGATTTTCAAAACCTTTACAGGGCCTCTCATATCTGCTGTTAATTAGCAGTATTGGGACCAAATAAAAATAACAGATAACTCCCTCTTGTAAAATTATTCCTTCCAGTTGTTATTATTTAGTCACAGTGAAGGGAGTGGAAAGAAAAAGAAAGAGAAAAAGACACCAAGAAGCCTAATCTTACTGCCATTTTACCCTTTCCTGAGTGAGTGCCCTGCTTCCAGTTTTCTTTCTTTAAGCAGGTGCATTAGCAAAAATAAAATAATACAATGGGAATTGCCTTGAAGGTATAGAAGGTAATTAAAATAATATACATAGCTAAGTGAAGCAAGGGTAGGGCGCAACATCTGCTCCAGCACACAAAGCCCTTGGAAAGAAGGCACAAACTGATTTAGAATACATTATGTTGCTGATTTTTCTTAATAATTATAACCCTCCTTTCTTTCAGGTGGTCCTTCAATGCACTTTGCATAAGCCATGGACTGAAGTAAAATCACTCCAGTGAAAGGGCAGTGATTTTCCTGCTGTTAAGGGCTGGTGTCGATGTCGCTTTTCATTTATTTAACTATTTCTGAATGTTGTATTTGCCTAATTTTTAAGGAAACATTTTCTGTGGTTCTTCCTGTATCAGGCCATTTAAAAAGGTAATGGAAAATGCTAGTGAGTGTTTAACGAAAATTCTTCACCTTGACATCTATCTAGGAATTTAAACAACTATTTAATAAGGAGACTCATAAGAAGGAAATCTATATAACAATTAAAATAATAATACTTTTCTAATCACTTAAGAGCCTAGAGTAGGTATCGAGGTAATCACATTCATTTTAAATTTATATGCTATGCATATCCTTGTAAGCATTTTGAAAGAAAGTGGTGCAGAAGACACAGGTGCCTAAATTAATAAACATTAGAAAATCAGCAAGAGATTTAACTACACTGGTTATTGTTTTCAATTATTAAATAATTAGTTTGAACATCTTTGTACACCTGGCCCAAAATCCTGGGATTCAATTACCTTGAATGGCTCTGGGCTGCTATTTGATCACTTAATACTAAATCTGCACAGTGCTGGGCATTGGGAGGAATACCTGGTAGAGGACATGGGGATTTCCCAGAAGTTTTGTGGAAAAGTTCACTAATCAGAACATTTTCATTTGCAGAGTCAAGGCTATAATTAATAATGGAAAAGCTTTATTAAGATTTTTGGGTTTTTAAGAAAACACGTGGCAAGCAGCAGACTGAATCCCAGCATCTCAGTATTCTAACAAAGTGTTTACCTTTCCAGGAGAGCTACATTTGAGAGAATAATTTCAGAAATGTCACGTGCTCCTCCAACTTTCCTACCTTTTTTGCTCTCCATAATGACCAACTCAAGTACCCTGTCTGGTTCAGTTTGAAGAGCACTGAATTTATCTTTTACTGCAGCTCCAGTAGATGCCTTCTGAGAATTTCTATGCAATAGAAAATTCAGAAAAGCTTTATTTGAATTAAAGTCCTCCAAGAGGCTCTTAAGCAATACACTCAGCCTACTGGTGATATATCTTGAATTCTGTTACTCATTTAAGCAACACGCTGAAACAGTTTGCTATAAAACTTCAGATTAAAAAAAGGATTTAATTAAAAGTTTTGGGAAAAGTTTCACATTAAATGTCAATGTGTTTGGCATGGTGTTTATGGCATGCAATCATTTTCCTGGAGAAATTGAGGAATGAAAGGAATATTCCTATGACATCCTCTTTTAATAGGTCCAGTAGGGTAAATAGGATAACTAAATAAATCTAGACTTCAGAGTCCAGTATCTCACTTATTTTTTCAGAAAAACATGGAATAGCCAAGTGCCATTTCTGCACACATCTCTAAATAATGTATATAATTCCGTCAGAAGTTTCAATAGGTCAAAACATCTTTTTCTTTCCAGCTTTTGAACATTCATTGATTGCAAACCCTGTAATTTCAGTAGCAAAATGCAGAGCCAGAGGTTTTTTTTGTTCTCTGCCTGAAAGCTCACTCCAAGCAGACCGCTGTCCCCCTTCCTAAGCAGGAAGGAAAACAGCAGAGGTGGGGAGTGTTTTCCAAACCTTGAAAAGGACTAATTGATGTGTAACTGATTTTCCAGGTCGAAACACACTAATGTAGCCCGGGCTGGCAGAGGAGAGGTCGCTGAATCTCTCTGCATTTCTGTTTCTTGTGGCTCTCAGTGACACAAAACAGGGGCAGCATTGGTGACAATCACCAGCATCCTCTGATAATCCAATTAAGGGGAGCTTCTACAGCAGCATCACACATTCCTGGGTTTTGTGGCACCATTTTAAGAGGGCCTGAGACAGCCAAGGGTATTTCAGACCTAAATTTTCTACAGCACATATTTCTGAACATAACTGCTCCCAGGCACGCTGATCATATTCATGAGATGTTAATTCTTGTGAATTATATAATCTGTTATTCGGTTAAGTATTACATGTATTGTGATTTCCAAATTGATTATTTGCATTAATTGAACAAAAATTTACAAGAGGATTTTTTCCATCAACTTGACTGATTATGAACAAGTCCCTGTGACCATTTGGAGCCATGATTGAGTTGGGGCTGAGAACACCACCCAGATGGCTGCATTTGGAAATTTTGGCTTCATGCAGAGCCAATGAAAGCTTTCATGTGCTGGCTTAAAATGTGCCTTGCAGGTCCATTTGTAGGACTGGAGATGCCATGGAGATTGCACACAAGCTATGGATTTGGGAATTCATTCTCTCTGCCACACAGTACCTGTCAGGAGTGGTGATGATAATAAAAGCAAATTAGAGCTAAAAGGCATTTAGAAAACTTGACTTACTTGTAAACAGATGGGCTTGCAGGAATATTTCTGAACATCTTAGGGTCACACAACCAGGGCAGATGCATGGCAGAGATTTGTGGCTCTATTCAGGTGTATGTGAGCAAACCTTTGTGAGATATTTGCCATTTCAGTGGATGTAAATCGGGCAAGTATTAAACACTAATCTCCTAAAGAAGGTTCCTTTCCTGCTTTTAAGTGACAGACAAAGCCTGTAGGGTTATTTAAGAGATACCTGGATTCTGGGAGGGGTGTTGAGGGAAGCAGTCAGAATACTTGACACAGTCAGTGCAATAAATATAGAGATTATTGAATTTGTACATGTGAAAGAAACCTAAATATTAAAAAAATTAATCACCAATAAGTTTTTGGTGTTCCACTCTGTCTTTACAACACTCAAAATCAGCTCCCTAAGGTGATCAGGCAGTCCTGTGCCACCAGAGGATTGTATTTGTATTGTCCATAGAGATAGTAAAAAATATGGGAGGAACATGCCTCATTTTGTTTGGGAGTGCATTTTGAAATGGAGTACTGGATTTCCCTGTGATGTGCAAGTTCCATCCACCTAACCAGGACCCCTGGCAGGGGATGGGATGTGCCTTCCTGGCCCTGAATCAGCTTCTCTGCAGCTTTTCCCCTCCCCAGGGTGTGACTCCTCCCTGCCACTGCCAAAGCCACCACTCCCCTTTCCTCAGGTGGAATGTCCCTCCCACACAAAGGGAGACACAAAACCTCTCTCCTCCTGAGGGGAAAGTGATACTTCCCCGATATTGCAGTTTTAAACCAATAAACTCCTCACAGAACTCTCTTTTACATGCAGCACCAAATGGTTTCAGTTAGGAAAGTCCACGAGCATGGCTGAGCCTTTTGCAGCAATAAATTCTGGCCTGAAAAAACTCCTCAGAGGTTGTCCCAGGTCCTCAGTGAGAGCCTGCAGCTCCCCTCAGGTGCCCAGCCCTGTGCCTCGGATGTGCCACATCACCCACCCAAGCACAGCCAACCTCCTCGTGCCTCGCTGCTTCATATCAACCTCCAAGGAATTTCTGGGGCTTTTTTATACCAAAATAATGTTGGTCCTCCTTCCCAGAAGCACTGCTCATTTAGGGCAGAACGACTGCACAGGCAGGAGTCCTTTACAGTCACACAGGAGGGATCATTGTGCTGACAAAAGGGAGATTTTGTGGGTCTGTCTGGCATTAATTAGGGTGATGGAGGTGATGATGCATTTTCTGCAATCAGTAGACACTGGTTTTGCTAGATTCCAGATTGTCCTTTACAAGTAGAAAATTAAGGTCTTGGGTTTTTTCAAGTGCATTCTTTGGAAAGCATTTTGGGACAGGTTTTTAACTGCAGTGTGCAGAGGGGAGGTGTTTGCTGCCAAATTGGGAAGCACACGGCAGCAAGACACTGCCATTAGAATTAGATCAGCCTTAGGTTCAGGCTGTGTTTTCTTCCTCTGAAGTTTATTCCAAATTCTCAAAAGAAACTTGTTTTGATAGGAATGGAAGAGAAAAGGGTAAGGACTGGTTGACCGCAATGTCTTCCATGGAGTTAATCTGATGATGGAGCAACCCCACTCCTTTGAGGCTGACACCAGAAGCCCCAATCTGCCCTAATTGTATATAGAACTCCACACCAATCCAATTAAAATGTGCATGAGGAGAAGTTAGAGAGATCCCAAACCTCAATATTTTAATGTGAAAAATGCAATATAACGATTAAATGTTTTAAAGATGAAGTACAACTACGATCTAGTGAATAACCTTTTTTATTCGTGACATTTTCAGTTTGCAGGTTATTCCTTTTATTTCTGTTCTTTTTGTGCCTTTGAATTTATGATACAACATCATCTTATGCAATCTCCCCCTTAAAAGGCTTCTCCGGTAATTATAATCACCCCAAATAAACTTCAATAAATGACTGAATTTCTTAAAATGCTTTGAGATACAACTGCCTCAGAATAGGCAAACACAACTAAATGATCACTCTATGTCATACAGTTTGTATCCAGCATGGATCATTTGAGAAGATTTAAGGGAACAGGCTGGGATCCTGTCCATTTTCATGTGGAAGTGCTACAAGGGAATCTGAACTCCATGGGAGTTTACAGTATGTGCAAATCCAGATGGCGGGAGTAAAAAATCAAGATAAGGGTATAAGAAGTAAATTGATTCACCTACAGGTTTGGTTCCAGGTTTGGTTAATGGAGTCCTGTCTCTTCTGGGGTTAATAAATGAGGTCACTTCTCTTTTTTCCCTCTTCTATCACAAATTGACTTGCTGTTTTGGTTTGCTACCTCAGCAGAATCAAACACAAACCAATTTTCTCAGTGCAGGGGTGGTTGTACCAGCCAGAGAGTGGGGCTGATGTATCAACATTCTCTCCTATCACCTCTCTCCAGCATTTCCCTGAGTGAGATTTTGCCTGCCCCATCTCCACAGCACCCTCCTCACGCCAGGTGAGCTGTGAGAGCAAGGGAAAAGAGGAGCTTTAGGATTTTTCTGTGTCGATTTTTCTCCACCTGCCTCAAGCTGTACCTTAAGTATAAGAAAGGCAGCTGTGACATGAGAGCTGTTATGGTAAATGCTAGAGACTGCTGGAGGAAAGGATGACACCGGTGTGTCACAGTGTAGCCTGGAGGAAACAGGCTGTGGAAATTGCATCTAAAGCCAGCCGTGATCCCTTCAGTAGCAGGCTGCTGTCAGCATCCCCTGGCAGAGGGTGAGAGAAGATGCAGAAAGGAAACAGCAGTCCCTCTTCTTTATCCACAGTCCTGCTGGATGTTTGAGCCTTCTGATAGATTCAGGGGAAGAATGAAAGTGTGGGAATCTGTGGTGCTTCCTATGACTAAAATAAACTCTTTGTGTGTCTCTGCACCTGTAAAATGAGGGTAGTGGTTCTGCCACTTTGAACTTGTCAAAGAAGCAGTGAAAGGCCAGAAAAGCAGGGAATCTGTGAGTAACTGGAATAAAACAAAAGGCTCAGGGACTGCTTGTCACCCCATCATGGGGAAAGTCATCTCACCAAGACAAAAACTCTTTTTGGTCGGAGTAGTAGCAGTGGGCATTAATATCACTGTGTAGCTTCTGACAATGAGTTCCTTAGAAGGATTTCCTCCCTTTGAAGTGGCAGCCTTGCCTGCACAGCAGACAGCTGCTTTCTGCCTGCTGTCTTGCCTGTCTGCTCCCCTACGTGCTGCTCTGTTGAAACACCCTGTGTTATTACAGTCACTCTCAGCACCTGGCTGCAGGAGTGAATCAAAGTGTTGTGAAGGCAGCATATCAATTTGGGTTGGTGCCATGTAACAGTTACTCGGCGGCTAAGTGGGATCATTTCAAAGACACTTTTTCTTCCTTTTCCCTATTTCTCTGTGCCCAGATCACTGCTTGAGCTGCCTTCCCCCTAAACACTACGTGCTCACCTTTTGTGACTGTCTAAAATAGAAAAACCTCTGCTCTCGTCAAAAGGATAAACTGAAACAGTCACTTATCTCTGCCTGAGGAACTGCACACTGGAGTGCTCCACCAGCACTTCCCAGTTGCCACAGCCCCTCTCCCAGCTGGGCCAGCAGCAGACCCTGCAGAGGGTGAGGGACCCCCCAGCTCTCACAGCCCAGGAAAATGAGGGGAACACAAATAATCAAAGAATCCCTTTGGAATTGCTGGAACTTAGAGAATCCCCCTCAGTAAAGAAAAGGTTGGGTTACGTGGTGGCTGATTTCATGCTGAGCAGGAAGAGCTGTGTTCATAGGTAGAATGGTTAAGGCTTGGCAGGGACCTTAAAGATCATTTATTTCTCTCCTTCTTTTCTTTTCCCCCTGCTCTGAGCTGGCTGGTTACAGATCTGCACACACCTCAGAAGCGAAATCTGCACTTCTCACAGCCCAGGGTATCTGCATGGAGACTGCGTGCGTCTCACGAGTGCAGCAGTGCAGGTTTGCCTGCAAGTTAACAAGATTTTAGTAAATTCAGAAGACTGGAATGTCCCCAAGCACAAGCCAAATTAATTCATATTTTAAAATATTTCTGTCTACAATAACAGGACTAAATGCCACATAAACCCCAGTCCTGCTCCCATCAGAGACAATGGGAATTAAGCCACTAACTTCAAAGAGCAGTGCTCTCCCTGTAGAGTGTATTTCATGCTTCTGCAGTCTTGGCTAGATTAGTGCAAATTAAACATTGGGTTAAGTTGCCAGAACCCATAAGCGCTCCATTAGGCTCTGGAGGATTTGGCTAATTTTAGTCAAATACTTACCTATTTTACAGAAGCCATGCAAAATTCCTCCATGGGCTGAGCCCAGTGAGCCCTGATGGAATGCCACTAATGAATTTGGCCTCACAGCTCCTGTGCCTGCATTTATGCAGGGCTCAGAATGCACTGAAGCCTCATGCACCTGATCAAATCTCAAGAAACAAGTGTTTTATACCAGAGCACACCAAATAATTTCACGGGGGCTGTAAAGAAGTGGCTTTCACAAGTGCTAAGGGATCTCATCACCGAGTGACACTGTGAGTGCCCACGAGGCTTCCCTTGCCTGCAGGGCCGTGGTGGATAGGGCTGCAGAGCCTCCTCCCCGTGCTGCCCCTGTCCTACATCCTGTCAGTGCCAAACTGCCCCAGGGAGCTACCAGCTACATTTTTCAATCATCTCTGCTTTATGTTAAATACACTTACAAGCAGCCGAGTAGCATCCCCAGAGGGTCTTACTGCGACAGAGGGATGTTAACAATACACTTCTGCCTTTTTTCCTGCCTTTTTTTTCTTTCAAATATGCTTCAACCATAGCCATCCCTGAATAAACTCCTAATTAGTGAGGAGGCCTTGAGTTTAGCTTCACGGACTGCAGAGATGGAGATCTGAGTGTCATTTCCAAGCTCCACGGTGTAGGATTTTAGGGCCAGCCTGGACAAAGCTCTGCCTGATTTTCAAGCCTCATTTCTTCCCCGGCTGAGCACAGGGAATCCCATCACTGCTGTGTGTCTCCATTCCCATTTATCCAGGATGGGGCTGTGAAGGGCTCTGACATCTGATGGGAAGCACCAGAGCTCATTTCCAGGTTTGTACAATGGCTGGAACCACTGCCTTTGCAATCCCTGCCAGGACTTCAGGCTGTTCGTACAGATACAAACATCAGACTAATTAGTCACTTTTAAACTTATGACTCAGGCATTTACTAAAAGCATGTGTTCAGATAAAGGTAATACAGAGCAAAAAATAATGCAGCAACATCCTTGGGGAAGGCAGAAAAGGTCAAGTACAGTGCTGCTCTTCGTTGAAGGAGTAATACACAGAATTTGTATGTGGAAACTTGACCACTCAAGCAGCTAATTGCCAGTGGGATGTCTTGCTGTACACATCTTCTGAGGTGCTTTAATTATGCAAACACACCTTGTTGTCACACAGATATAAATAATGTTTAAGGCTCGTGTTTCTTTGAAGTGTGTGCTGTGGGGATTACGTGGGGTTTATTTCATTATGATTCCCCTTTGGGGAGAATACCATGTAATAAACAACACAGCACATCAGCAGAGAGGTTTTTTGCAGGTGGGTTCCCCCTCCCCTCCTGAAATTATTTTTGAAAAGCTTCTGGCTCTATTTCTGATCTTGTTGAGAAATTGGGTACTTCAGCAAATTGCTCGGTTGACAAAAGGGAAAAAAAATGTTGCTTCAAAACAAACAATTATGATGACTTTGAAGCATAACATGGAATGTCTCATTGATTTTGTCCCAGAGGACTGGTGTAAAGAATGAATAACCAAAGATGCAACGAAGCACGTAATATTAGTGCATGCACCATTTCTTGTGCAGCATTGTTTTAAATCCATTTGCTCACCTTTGCCCTCTGTGATCACCTGCTATCAACATGGGAAACACACATGAGCAATCTAAATACTTGATTGCTTGTAACAGAAAAAAACTTCTTCCTATTCAAAGATAAAGTGGCTGAATAGTGGCAGGAAAATGTACCATTCCTTTCCCACAGTCTCTAAGTGGAGCATCAGAGACAGAGATTATAATTTCAACCTGTGGTGCTTGAATTCCTGGCCACAAGAATTCAGCATTTGTTTTTCTCCCGGAGAAGAAACTTTACATTTAAACTCTGATTAGACCATAGAACTGGCACCAAGAAGCATTTTCTCCCTTTCTGCTCCTTATATTCATAATGTGAAGTGCACTCTGAAGGGGCATTGTGCAAAAGGCTCTGGCAAAGCCCAATTCTGGAGACAGCCACTCATTCAGGTGCATTCTGTTCACACAACCCAGCATTCAAGAATTAGGAGTTTTGAGTGTTAAAGCCAGAAAAGGGAGCAGTAAATGATCAATTGTAGCAAATGTTCTGCAGTCATTTCTTCAAACACGAGTGATGCAGTATTTTGTCCCTGAGCTGAAATATCAATTCCCTATTAGGCTAGAAAAAAACTCAGTACAGCTGTTGTGCTACCTTTGGATACGGCTCTTTTCTAACAGATCAACTTATCTTCAGCCAAGGTATTTGCTTCTGTGATGGAGAATCTGTGTCCTCTAGGTTTCCTTTCAGCAAAGAAAATTTAAATTGCTTAAAAAATGACATTATTCAGATGGCAAAAAAAAATCGTTGAAAACAATCAAACAGGTGCTGTCAGTCTGAAAGTTTGATTCCTAATAGACTTGGAACTGAAATTCTCTCATTCGTGTTTCTCTCTCTAGGCATGCCTGAAATCAGTTTCCACCACTGAAGTGGAACAGATAATTTATTGTCAGGGGTTTCTCAGCATCTTTCCAGCGCTCAAATATTTCTGCATGTATTTCCACTTAGCTTCCCTGCTCTGGGATTCTGATCCCTCTGTGAGCCAAGCCTCAGTCTCTCGGATGCAGTGATAGGATCCATTTTTTGACTGCAAGGATTCATTTTTTGACTGCAAGGATTCATTTTTTGACTGGAAGGATTCTGCTGAGTGACTCCTTTGCTCCACAGATTTAACCACAGAGTGCCACATCCCCTGCCAGACACGGTGGGAAAGCATTTTTGTGTTACAGCACACACAAATATATCAGAGCCAAGCCCATCCCCTTGGGGAATCCACCAGTTATGGGATGTTGTTGCCTAAATATTTTGGAAGATTTCAGCCTCTGTGTTTCCATGTTTCTGGCTTCCTGGTTGCTCTGTACAACTGCATTAAGTGTGCAGGGGAAATCCCCATGTGCAGGGGGAGTGAGCTGACAGTGCTGTTTTCAGAGGTGCAGACTGACAGCAGATATATCTATCCAGCTCTGCTGGGCAGCAGGGCTCAGCAGTGAGCTAAATTAGCCCACAACGTGTTATTCCAGCCAGACTTCCCAACAACCTGCTGGAAGGCTAACACACGCTCACACGGCGTATTCAAAGGAGAAAAATGAAATTTCAGCACGTTTTTCTTCCTGGGTTGATTATTCCTCCAATATTTCAGAACCTGCTTTATGGCAATTAAACCACAGCACCTCATTCCATGCCCAAATCTACCTGTCCTTGCCTCCACAGGTTTGCTTGAGCTTCTATAATGAATGAGAATGAAAAAGAAATAATAAATAAGACTGTGGAGCTCAAGAATATGCAAGACTGGTAGTTCAAAATAATTGTAATAAGTATTTGTAAAAATGTAATAATTCAAGTGTACAAATGAAGGGAATTAAATGCCATGGTAAATTTACATAAAACAATGTTTAAAGCAGAAATTGGAATAAATATAATATAGATAAGTAGTAATCCTCTTCCTTCTTAACTAGGCCATTAATAAAAATTTTCAAGGACAGACTGCAAGAGATCTTTAAAAATGGAAGGTCATGGTAGAGACTGGAAAAGACTGATCCAGGAAAACAAAGATCTGAGCCTAGTTTTACCTCCAGCTCTGCATCCTGAGTGCCATGGTTCCTACTGGAAGCCTACCTTTCCTAGGAGTCACTATATCCTGAGACATAATGGTGATATCCATTTGCTCTGGTCTTTTTGTCTTCCAGCATTTTCAAGTTGTTTTTTTCTTTTTTTAAGCTAACATTCACCGTGGTACAGCATAAAATATTTGGCCAGTGGTTTTTCTCTTTAAGAGTGCAGCAGAAAAGGCTTATAGAAATAGAAAGAAAATAAGCTATTCAGTTTGGTCTTTTGAAATTAAGCCACTTGCAATTCATAAAGAAGCTATTGGAGATGACACAGCTGACATTTTTGCCTTGTATAAAGCTGCAAAGATAGCTGCTTTACAAAGACAATCATTCCTAAGAGTGGGAGCATTATTAGGTTTTCTCTGCTGATCTTCAAGGTGTAAATGACAGGTAACTTAAATACCCTGCCAAGTGCAAAATTTCTTTGCAAAACATCTCAAAAATACGATTTCCTGTTTTACATAAGACTTCACAATCCATATTATTTCTAATCCTCTAACGCCTGTTCTTCTGTTTTCTCTACACCTGCAGGATTTCTCGTGAGCAGTGCACATGGCTTTAAGTATCTAAAAAGTAAATGGCGTCTTGAATAGCAGAATTAAATTCAGAAACATCCTGCACTGATAGGAAATCACCTCTAAGATATATTCCTGCAGGCAGTTGTTCTGCTAATTCCTGGGTACAGACAAATATCGATCTAATCCCAGAAGTAACAGCTGTCAGGAGTGAGTTTCTGCGACCCACATCGTGTCTCTGTAACTCTGAAAAGGCAGGAGAAGAGTTCTCCAGCAGGGAACAGAATCATGCCACTGTTTTCTGACATTCCCTTTGATTTCTTCCTGCCGGCCCCGTTGATGAGCAGGTGAGTATTACTATAAACCCCCCAGCTGAAGCAGGTTCAGAATCTCAGTGCTGTGAAGACAGAGTGGGTCAGGCGACTTAAATGTGCCTTGTTCTTCTCATGGGGAATCTCTCCAGGCATAAAGGATGACTCTGTGCTCTCTCCTTGTGTAACAGCATCCCAATGAGAGATTTCAGGCAACACCAAACTTCCATTTATCAAACAAGCCCTTTGCCAGTGCACTACACTGGTCTGGGATTAGGGTGCTCAGCTACAGGTAGGGCAAATAGTAGGAACTGGTACTTCCATCTCGGCTAAGCAGTGTTGGGATCAGTTTCCCAGAGCAGATAACCCAGTCTGGAGGGCCCCAAGGTGCTGTCACCAGGATATATCTGAATATAGGACTGTTTGATTAGGCAGCTGAGGCATCCCAAATCTGAAGAATTAGTTTGTCAGAGCATCTAAAAGCATATCTGAGTCTATCTGAAAGGAAAAATCTTCCCAGATGAGAATGAGATGAGGAGGAAGGACATTCCACACCCCCTAACTTCAGGGGTGTGTGAAGGCAGGACCTCAGGCTTCTTTTGCAGCCAGCAAAAACTTCAGAAGAAGCTGTGCTGGAAGCTCAGCTACCCTTGCCAAGAAATCTCAGAAGCCAATCAGGGCAGCTGCAAACCCAAACTCGGCTGTGCAAATCTGCCTCTTGTCTCCCTGTGCCCACAGAACGAGGGCACAAAGGCATCTGCTTTGGGATCAAATCCATGAAAGGTTTCTGTGCTCTTTGAAGTTCACCAGTGGGTGGAAGTTCAAACGGAGTCAAGCACTGAGTGATATCATCTCATTTGGGATGTAATATGAGGTGAAATTGAATCTTTCACAAGGTAACACTTTCAATCACACCAGGAGCCTTGGCTGTGGCCGTGGGAATGATGGGACAGAGGGTAACAGCACTGGGAAAGGCTCTGGGAAGTTTTCAGAGAAATGCCAGATCCAGGATTCCTTTTTATTTTCCTGTGCTTCACTCATTGAGATGTACCGATTTACAGGGAGGTTTAGGACTTGAGGGAGAGGGATCAATAGCTTTTTAGGGAATACTAAGTGCTATTTGTGACAACTCAGAATACAAAAGAGCCCCATGCTGTCCAGCTCTCACAGAGAGCGAGAGGAGCGAGACTCTGTGCCTCGAAGGATGGAAAACTGATGGCAGAATTCCATTTGTATTTGGCTCAGTGGTTGGAGTGGGTGATTGTGGGCAGAATGCAGAGCGCAGGGAGACTGGACACTGCACTGGAGAAGTCACAGCTTTATTTAGGACTGCTGTGCCTGCTCCAGGATTGCCCAGGCAGGCTCAGTGAGCATTATTGAGCTCCACACAGTAACTCAGGACACAATGAGACGAACTCCTGGGAAGGAGCTCATTGCCCAAGCAACAACTCGATGCCTTTGCAGAGCACAGCCAGGCTCTGAGCAGGCGGAATTTGTGAGCTGCATCAGATTTAGAGTGTGCACATGAAGAGCCTGGTGCAGCCTGGGTGCACAGTCACAGCTCCCAGATAAAAATGAGGCTCTCTGCAGCCACTCTGCAGGTTTCAATTATGCACAGGCTCGGGCTGGTGCTCTGCAGAAGTATCTGACCTGCTTTACAAGTGCTTCGTGCTACACTGCAAACTCTTGGTAGCCCAACGCTCTTTGGGCCAAGTGAATCAGAGCACAGATGTGATTTATGAATGAGATGTAGAAATGCTGCACCAAGTGCCTGCTAGGAACGGGGAAATCTGATTTAAAACTGTTTTGTTTTGTTCAAAAGGGCTAAATCCTCTTTACATACACAGAATTCATGTTCCCCACAGGAATAAGGGAATGAAACAAACTCAGGTTTTCTCTTCCTGGGTGCAGAGATATTAATTAAAATAGATTAATTTAATTAACAATAGCCACATCTTCCTTAGGAGAATTTGAGCAGCATTCCCAAGTAGCTCGTGATTCAGTAAAAACATGTTTGGCAAATAAAAAAACTGAATTGCAGTGATAGATACTAAAAAGGGAAAAATATCTTGTTATGAAAAAGAGAATTATTTGCACTTAAGCCCATCTGTTTCTTGTGCTCATGGAGTTTAGATTAAAGTAATTTATTTCTGTCTACTAATTAGGACTATTTATTACTGACTTCATACAATTTTGAATTATAATTCTCACAACACTTATTTTAATATGGTATCAGCACAAATAAAGGGTGACTCTTGAGAATCTCTGGAAAACAGGGAGTAACATCAAATCCTAATGAAAGTGGTGGCAGTTCCCTGCTTTAGAGACACTCTCAGCAAGTTGTAGAATCAGACTGTGTCAGCTGAATTCTCATTCCTCAGAAAATTGCCAAGCACAGTGCACTGGGGAGAGCTAATCCAGCAATCAGAGCTGGGAGATCAGACAAGCAGGAAACCTGAAAATTCCTGCAAAGTTTGTTCCACAAGTATTAACAGCGAGTGTAGAAATATTTATCCCCAAAATCTAATTTAGAAATTAGCAATTCAGCTGAAGACTATGTGGAAATGAAAAAGATGATCAAATATTCACCAAATTGCTGTGATGAGTTTTGGAGCAGAGCAATTACAGACAAGTGTTTCTTTATGGTTCCTTTATGGTTTCAAAACCACAACATTTTATGTGGGGAAAGCAGAGAGGAAGACAAATACTCAACTGGGAGAAATCTTTCAGCAGCATCAGTGTTTGAGCCATGCCTGCTCAGAGCTGGGACAAGCTAATTGATGGATAATGAAAATAACCTCTCACACTTCTGTGAGGAGCCTTGATACACTGAGTTAGGTGGAAGTGACATCACCAGAGGGAAGTACACAAACAGAAAAAAATTAAAATAATCTCAGGCCTTTGAAGTAATTTTCCCCAAATTTTCTGCCTCCTGGTGCCCAACAAAAAAATATCACATTAAGGGAGGCACACCACGGGAAGCCAAAAAGTAAGATATAGTTTTCAAAGCAGAGCATGAACTCAGGCCTGAAGAAAATAGAGAGGTGCAGTTAAAAGAACACAACATTATTCACAAAAAAAGAGATACAAAATTATTCACAAAAAAAAAATCATTAGAACAAAATATTTGTGAACCAAAGTGCTATTTTTATTATATCCTGTTACTAGCACTAACTGGTCTTCAAATGAGGATCAAATTTCCTAAAATCTGTTGAGTTTTAGGGGAAGAAAAATCTTTTAAGCTTTTAAAAATAAGCAGCAGTAAATAATGGGGATTAGAATATTTTTTGTCAACAGTTGTGCTTTATAAAAATTCTGGTTCTGTCAGATTGGCCTGTTTCTGTATGGGACTTAAATGAGCCATTTCTTATTGGCAATTTGTCATTAGCATCATCCTAATCATTCCCATCTAATCTCATCTAATTCTCTAAGGACTTTTTCCTCGGGAGTAATTGCAAGTCTCATTCCACCAAGTGGAAATACTGAATCAGGATAGACTGTTATCCTACAGCCCTCCAAATAACTCTTGCATCATTTCTTTTTTAATTAGGCTTAGCTTGAACAAATATCCCTGTTTATAGAAATGCATGTACACAACCTCTACAAATTGCTAAACAAGATGCTTATTAGAGGCACAATTACCATTATTAAAATAAACAGCTCCTTTCTGTGGTGTCCTTCAAAGAGAGAGAGCCGGTGTCATTTGTCACCAAACCTGTTACAGCCTAGAAAGTATTTTTAACCATTGTTTTTTATCTCAAATAGAACGGGTAATCTGCAGGTATTAGTCTCAACATTGAAGAGCATCTTTCCACAAGGTAAGAAATGAACAGCCTGGCAGAACGATGCATTTTGGTCAGGTGGAAAGTGTGTGAAAGCTCTGAGGTGGCTCTTACCCAGCGTTAGGTACCACCTGGGGGGTGAGGATTCGTAACTGGCCATGCAGAGAGGACATCAGCATTTAGAAATGTGTGACAATCTCACAGGAATTCAGGGAGTAGGGAGCAGACTGGGTTAGGTCAGAACCTGGACGAAATCTCAGAGCAACTCCATGGAAAATTTAGATCTGAAAAATGTCTGGGTGAGGGACCCTTCAGAAAGTGTAACATCAGGCACGGGAAGCAGATTAAAGATACCACACCCAGCACCTCCCATACATCCATCTGATTTACCTTGTGCTGAGCAGGTTTCAAGATCCCTGAAGAAATCAAGGGATTTCAGAGTTATGGCTGCAGCAATCCTCAGAACAGGTGTCATGACACACTTACCAAAAATTATCTTCCCAAAGCAAATCCTCTGCATGTGTTGTTTCACACAGTAGCAGCTCAGCTTGGCAGTGCAGGGCTCCATAAGAACTTGAGATCTTCCACTGGAAACCACGAGCCAGGTGCTCCCTGTTAGCAAAGGAGTACAGAAAAATGTGAGGTTTTGTAGTAAAAAACCTATTCCTGACCACATGCCAGTTTTATCCATGGACACACTCACGTGAAGAGCATTCTCGGGTGGTTTCCACACGGTTCTGTGTGGGTTAACTGAAAGCTGTGTGAGAATGACTTCAGTACAGCTCAAGTCAACCTCAACTGACAGTGTGAGCTCCCAAGAACTCACCCAAGCACACTTTCAACCAGTCTGCACACAGCAGAGCTTTTCTGATTCAAGCAGTGAGCACATTGCTTTGTAGACGAGGTACAATAACGAGTTAAAACAATTGATCAGCTTCACTAAGAGTCCCACGTGCCTTTAAAGAGCTTCTTGTAGTGAGTGGCTTCCCCCTCCTAAAGGATGCTGGAGCTCTGATCATGAGCCAGCCTTTGCCCATGGTGACACAGGGACTTGCTTTGAAGCCACTCTCTGTAAATCATGGAGATGAGGGTGTGAGCCTTCTGACAGCACCTTGACATGGTCCCCATACTGAATTTCTACCAAACACTCTCTAACTATAAAATTAGCAATCCCTGCTCTCCTGACATCCTGTTCAACATCTGTTTTCCAGTCTGGACAGAGGCTGTCAAATCCCAGTTCATTTGCTTTGGTGCTGTTTTTGTCTGGTCTCTCCACACAGGATGAATAACCTTCACTGAACTACTTCAGTTATGAAACACAAGCCAGAGACCGCTTTGCTTTCACAGTATATCTGAAAATTTCCACTTTATGGATAAGAGGCCTTGAATTTATAACATAATCATCTTGCCTTAGGAAGAGCTTATTCTGCTATGGTTTTGACCATGAGACAAGTCCTATTACCAGAGAAGATGGATTTTCCAGGCAGTTGCTTCATGAGGGGCAGAGACAGAGCCCTCGTGGTTAACTTGAGTGATTTGGTCCTTGTTCCATACCAAGAATGCAAGGATAGGTTAGTGCCCACAGTCCTTGGCAAGTCTGTGCCTGGCAGCACTTTTATCCAATGCTTGAGATATTTCTGTGCACGTGATGTGGCAAAGGGCAGGAAGTGCTGTAAACTGGATTTGAGTACAAGCAGGGGTTTAAACTCCTCTCCTATTCAGGAACAAAACTTTCAGCTGACTCATGACATGACTTGCCAAAGGCCATACAATGATTCAGCTGCAGAACCTGACAGTCCAGCAGCAAAGTCAAACTTTATCCTCTGCTTCAAACTGCAGTGGCTACAGAATTCTCTTGAAGGCAAAGAGCCAGCCCACCTGCAGTTAACTGCAAACACTGATGTGCCCAGAGCAGACATCCACAGAGCCTCATAATTAACGTCCAAGAGACTTATGGACCTCTCATTAGTCGTTAAAGCTATTGCCCCCTACCTATTCCATGAGTTCTTTTTCCTTGAATATGACATTCAAGGAAAACTGTATAAGAATATTGGCAGCATTCAGCATGAATACTCAAGACATAGAACCACAGAATGGTTTGGGTTGGGAGGGACCTTAAAGCTCATCCCATCCCACCCCCTGCCACGGGCAGGGACACCTTCCACTGTCCCAGGCTGCTCCAAGCCCCAGTGTCCAGCCTGGCCTTGGACACTGCCAGGGATCCAGGGGCAGCCACAGCTTCTCTGGGCACCCTGTGCCAGGGCCTCCCCACCCTCCCAGGGAATGATTTCTGAGTCAAATTTTTTCTGCAAATACTATAATGGGAAGGGTGAAAAGACACAAAGATCTGATGGCACAACACTGACGTATTTTTGGATGGGGAGGAAGGAGTGCTGGTGGTCCCACCTTTCAGTGTCCATGAGGGGTTTTAACATCATCCTTGTCTCTGCTCCTTTTAGCAAAGGCATTCCAGACAAGTTCCAAGCAACACTACATGTTCCTTGGCTTCCTAGGAACACACCAGTGGCTGTACTGGGTCAGAAGTGCATCTAACTCACAATTCCAGCTTTGATGGACATGTAAGAAAAGCACACAGTGATATTCCTCCAATACTCTTCCCCAGCTGCAGGAAATTACAGCTTGTATTAAGAGCCCTAACATAAAGGAGTTTGTCTAGATATTCTTTAAACCCTGTTACAATTCTATTTTGCAGCAATGAGTTCCAGAGTTTAATTAATCTGCTATTGTAACAGAGGGTTTTTATTATTGTTGTATTTGTTTTGTTGTTTTGGTTTTTTAACTCCTACCATTGGATAACTCCATTTCATACTGACTTTTATCATGATAAAGTGAATATCAGTTTTTGGTTCCCTCCCAAACACTCAGTTTCATCTCAGTTTCATCATTGCCTTCATTATATTCTGGTGTCAATGTATTTTTTCTGGGCTGAAATTATTAATGCCACCTGTCCTTGGATGAAAGGCGTGGAGTTCTTTGTCGCCCATGTGTGTACCTGTACTTCTATTTCAGCCTTCCTGGGATGGGTGAACAAAGTACATTGAGGATGGAATCAGACCTTTCCTCTTGATGAACCAGAGGGGGCTTTTTCTTAACTGAACACTTGCAAAGGTAGAGTACAAGTCCATCTGGCCATTTCATTTCAATGCCTTCAAAGGGGTGGATTTCACCAACATTCTGAAAATGTGTTTCCTAAGCTTTGAGAAATCTGCTAAGAACCCTTGAACTGCATTACCTTGAGAAAAGCCAGCATCTCACAGAATCAGGCTATAAAACGTTATCTACATCCAGTTACAATGACCCTTTTATTACACTGCCTTTAGACTTAGAAGAAAACAAAACAGAACCCTGGAGAGTTAATATTTTCAAAACCAGCCCCAGCTGAAGACAATCAGTGCAGCTTTTGATAAAACTGATCAAAGGACAGCTCTTGACAGCTTGGAAACATGAAATGCTACTACTTGCCCTCTTTTAGTTTTGCTCTTTCTTCTCATAAGACCAGTATTTGTTTTGCATAGTGGCAAACATTGTTCCTGTGGTGTTTAACTTTTTTGCAGGAGCCTTCCTTTCATTACACCAGAGTAACAGCAGTGTGAGATTAGCAAGAGGTTCTTTGTCTTCTGCTGTAATAAAACCTTTTTGTAATTTATCTCTCTTTTCTTTCTCTCCTTTTACCTCTTGGCCACAATTTACACATCAGCATCTTCTGCTATTGTCTTTCTATTGGATGAGAATCCCCTTAAAATATTCCCACAGAGTTGCTATTTCTCCTCTTTTCATTACTTAAAATTGAAAGTGGTTAAGAGAATGTATTTAGCATCAGACTTACAAGGGAAAAAAAATAAAGAAATAGGGAAAAAAAAAGCACGGTGAATTGCTATGATCAGCTCAAGGACAGTTTGTGTTGGGGCACCAAGGCCAGCGGAAGAGGGCAAATTCCTGATCCCTTTTAAATTGTGGTACTAATCAAGGGATACAGAGGTCCCTGCAGACAAGTGACCAGGAGCAGCTTAAATCTGCTTCCCTTTAGGCTCAGTACAAAAGCTGCAGAGCGTGTGTCTCAACTCCCTGCCCTCTCATAGGAGGGGATATGTCATTTGGCCATCTAACCCTCCAGAAAGGCCCACAGGATTTTAATCTCTCTTTCATAATCTCTAATTAGTCACCTCTCTCAGCACCTCTCCTGCCATTTGAAATCAGGATGCTTTGCAGATACTGGCATGGAGATTAAACCAGGCATTCAGCTGGCAGCATTCCACAGGCAGTGTAAAAAGCTTTTTGGGCACAGTTTCTGCTCTCTTACACCAGTGAACAACTACAGGAAGTCTGAAGATCTCAGTGTCAAACCTTCCAATAGATTCAAGAACGCTGAGGCTGTAAAGCACAATGCAGCCCTTCTAATTCCTGTAAACCAAAAGTTGACATAACTGATACAGAAATGCTTAACTGAGGGACCAGCTAATGGAGGTAATTTCTAGTCCATCAGACCCTTATATTAGTTATTGCCCTCAGTTTAGTTTAGAATTGCTTTTTAAGCTTCCCTATTTAAGTTAGTAGCTTTAAAATGCAAGTTTCTGCATTCTCAATTCATTGCTTCTTATTGAGCATTTGGGGCATAAAGCAGCAGCATTATCTCCTCATTTTAGTTTAGAATAGGGAGCAAAAATACCTTGCAGATTGTTTTTTGTTCACAGTGAGGACCCGAAAAAGCCACGAAGACCTTTCTGCTCCCCAGTTTCCCCATTGGTGTAATGGAGTTGAAATCCTTCCCTTTCCCACCTGGGATACTGTGCTTGGACCAGCTGGTGTTTGGTGTCTGGTTTCAAGAGGAAAAATATTTTCCAAATACCAAACACAATCATTCCTGAACATTAATTCCCCGGGCAACACATCTGTGAGAGCTCTTTAGGTGACACCCTGCCTCTGAGCACATTGACAGAGGACCTGACTGGGCACATTTCCTACACAAATGCTATTTATTTGGTTGGTTTTGGCAAGTAGCTGTCTCTGCTCACACCCCGAAGGGATGCAAGTCACAGTTCTGACTGACTGGGGAAAACCATCAGTGTCAGTGGCATCCCTGAGAAAAATATCTTCCCTTTCCAAGGAAAAGGGCAGGTCTACCTCGCAGGCAGTGTGTTCTCCCCAGAGCCAAGGACGTGGAGAACTGTGCAAGACTTCATTTTCATTTTTCTTAAAAGCTGATCCAAAAGAAAAAATCTTACAACGTTTTTAAGTGATTGATTTTTTAATTTTTTTTTTTTTCTATTGGAACTGGCATTTTTCATTAAAAATGCTTTTTGGCAGCACTGTATCTTTCAATTGGAAAGCTTTCCACATGAAAAATCGCTGACAAGTATAAGGTAACAAATGCTGCACTGGTACCTTCCGTGGCGATTTCATGATCAGTAATACCAGGGGAGGAGGCTTTTCTAACAAAATATTCATTTTTATATAATGCTCATGATCATGATTGAGCTGGGTGCCTGAGCACATCCCACTTCCAGCATGTAAGGATGTGTGGATTCACTCCCTGCATACACTTCCCAAAGAAATACCATGCTTAGGAGGAAAAAAGGAATGAGCTCTTTTGTCAGGAAGAGCCAAAAAGGGCCTTTACAAACCTGGGACAAGCTTCTAGTTGGGTTTAGTCCCACTGAGTTCCCTTTTGTACATTTGAGACAACTGAAAAATGTTGCCCAAAGAAGGTGCTCCAGACCCAAAAACTACTAGAATTCATATAAATTACAGTAGGTCCAGTTTGTGTGCCCATGTGCTGGGAAAAATGCAGCTTAACAGGGGCCCAGGAGCTGCTCTGATTCCAAGTGTTTGGGCTTTTCTTCTTAAAAAGGATCTTTTAGGCCATTCCCACAACTTCCTTGCCACCAAGTCTGCAGAATCACTGGAGACCTTCCCGCTGACATTGATGGGATCTGGATCAAACTCTGAGAGTTATTCCTTTCCAAAGGAGGTTGTCATTCCAAGGCAATTAGTTTACAAAATGAATGGATTTAGATGTAATTTTCCTCTTAAAACAAAGTAATCCTCTGGACCTATGTGTTTTTATTTCCTACCAGAATCACCAAAATGGATTAGACTCTATTTGCCTTCCACTGCACCTGGCATTTGAACAAATCCCATCTTAATTCCTTTCTTACTTTGATAGTGGCTTTGGCAATTCGATTCATAGGCCACCTCCACCCTGGCATTTAAAGTTTTAAAGTATGGAAAAAAAAAATAAAAATAAAACTCTTCCTTCCTATTTCTTCCTTGCCATTCTATAAACTTTACCATTTTATCAAACTTAATGACATAATGCAGAGATGTAGATCCAAAAAGGAATATTTCATTCTGCAGAAACTAAATGAAACACAGAGAGTGAGAAAGCAACTTAGTTACACCAAGCTGACATATTTCTGATGTCACACTTAAAAACTCGTGCTGTCTTCATTTGTCACGCACATATTTATCCATACTGTGGGTTGTACATTACTCTAATTATTCTGTTTGCTCCAAACACTGCCTGAACATCACACTGTGTTCTCTGGTGACTAAGCTTAGGAAGCAAGGACTTAAATCTACCTGCTGAAATTTTCAGGGAGGCTCAAGACACTTTCAGTTTATCTCTATGACCAAGGAACAAATACTTCTTCCATTTTTTACCCCTTCCACCAACATCCTGCTAACATTATCTCTGCCTTGCCAGCTGTCAGCCTCATTCCAAACTCCTCATGTGTAGCAGTCTCTCTTGCTGGTGTAAAACCCCAGCCTCCTCCCCAGCTTCTCAGGAGCTGCTGCCCTTTAGCATCAGCCCTCTTACTGCTTGCTCTCCTTGCCCTTCCCGCAACCTCCATGATTTAGAAGTCTGTTTCTCAGTGGAAGTGCCATTTTTGTGTAATCATTGGTTTAATCCCTTTAAGAGTCTGCAATCTCCTCCCTGGATAGGTATTGAACATCTCTGTGAAAAAGTCAGATTTTCAGATCCACTTTCCCTCTCTAATCTATAGCTGTTAAAGACATTCACTGCTTTGCCTTTCAGCCTCGTGCTTTTCTCAGACCAGAAATTGATGGAGGTGGCCTCTTCTATTTTTTACTTCTCCTGAGCATTGACTTTTTCCGATAAGGCTGGCTCTCCCACTAAACCAGGAGGTTGCATAGTCCTGTCACCCAGGTAAAGCCTAATCCTTCCCCTTTTGTGCAGCCCTGACTATTAGATTTTTAGCTGATTTAAGCCTGCATAGTTCCATTGAAGGTGAGTCCATGCACTGAAAAAGTGTCTGTGCTTCACTGCTGTCTAGAGGAGTTTGGATGGATAAGGCTTGGGGGAATAAAATTATAGAGACCCATCTTTTAGACATTTTAGCAATCAGGCAAAGAATTCATTTGCTGAAATGCTTGTGACAGGAGAAGGTGTGTTGAGACTGACTTTCAGAGGTCATTTTTGTTTCAACTACATTTATTGGTTTTTTGGACACTTTCAATGAATGCCCCGAGTGCATGAGCTTTACTTAATACCAGTACTAATAAAATGTGATAGTAAGTTAAAATATTCATATTCCCCCAAAGCAAAACCCGGGCTGCACACCTGATCACAGTCTATACAATACCAGGTGATTTGTTAAATCACCAGTCTAGAAGCAGAACTTGGACTCTGTGCTTAATGTAATCAGGGTCACATTGTCCAATTGTACTGATATTTAACTCTGCCCTAAAACACCAGGACTGTGTATTTTAGTGGAGCATTTGCACAATAGGATATTATAAAATAACAGCAGAACCCCATAAGGCAGCACTGCTTGACTTTGCCAGAATTATTTCTCTGCTGACAGTGGCTGGCGCAGTTCTCTGCCAGGGTGGTGGGCTCCAGTGGCTCACTGAGGTGTGAGACAAATACCAAAGTCAGAGCAAGGCTAATCTGTCAAAAACCAGCCACCTGATGGATTGGCCCAGCTATTTCCTAAAGGCTCTTCAAGCCTAGGAAAGTTTGGGCGGTTTTCCTTGCAGCTCTCCCATCTCTGACTGACTTTGAGTTGCTTTAGTTCAGATGACCCCCAAGTTTCATCTCTGTTTACTGAATCTCAGGAGACACCTAAACCCCACAAAAACCTGCTTGCCCCTGTAACACCTTTGGTCACTGCTTTAAACTCAATGACTTTATGAAAGTTACCTCCAATGTGGATCCTTGAGACTAAAATCAGGTTAGAAGGGTATAATTAATCAGTGCTTCACACACTCAGTTTCAGATACTCACAACAAGCTATTTATAGATAGCAAAGCACAAAAGATGAGGAAAAAGACACTGGCATGTCTATGGGGTGCTCTTGGATATTTCAAGCAAAACAAGGGTAAAAGTGATTATGCCAATGACAGAAGATTGCTAATTTTGGTTCAATTCCTCTCATAAATCATAAGGACTTGGCTGGATAATTTCTCTAAGGAGAATGAACTACTGGCATGACATAGTCCTTCCATGATATTTGCTAATACTCTTCTCTGTCAAACTGTGAAGTTAAGTGTTTTCATTGTGGAGCTAAAGAGGCTTAACATTAAAAACTTATGGAAATGGCTTTAATACTGAGATTTACTTCTAGAATTCTTTTGAAATGCAATATCCCCAGGTACTTTACAAAAAAGCCAGACTCCATTTTCAATAGCTTTTGCTGAGTTTTTATCTGTACTCATCCTCCAGAATGTGCCATTATAAATAATTAATCAATCAGCATCTGCTCTGCTCACAAAACACTTATATCTCAAAATTGACTGTTGGCCTGATTCTGCACCTCTGAAGAGGCTGAGAACTTTGCTTGTGGCTTCTGTCAGGAGAGGATGAAGCCCTCAGCATCAATCCCCAGCACAGCCTTTGTGCCCATGTGTGCAGGCACAAAGCAGCAGTGTGACCCACGCCCAGGGATCGCTGCAGGCTGCCACTGCAGTGACAGTGTTGGTTTAACAGGGGTGTTTCTGAGCTCTGTGTGCTACCTGTAAAAGTATAAATACAAATGTCAGGGAAATGGGTTGAGGAGTATTTCGGAGCAGTCTCAGTCTGACACCTCCTGTGACATCCTCAAGCTGTCCTTCCCCTGGCTTGGGCACACTGGGGGCAAGTCAATGTCCAAAATCCCTGTGCCACTGCAGGCCCTGTGCTTCCCAGGGGTGGCAGCCCTGCTCTCAACTGTTCCTTGAGGGCCACCATGCCTGGATGGACACTAGTCACACATCTGGCTTCTTTCACACTTCTTTGAGACATTTTGCAGTGTTCACGCATGGGCAAGAACTCTGCACACAGGCTGGAAGTGCAAAGTCATTTATTACGCAGCCCCCAATTCCCTAAATACCCACCCACAACAGGACAGAACATCATGGAAACAGGAAAGATGTTCCCCACAGTGTCCCCCTAGCACCTGGAGCAGTGCACAGACATTGTCCATTATGGTAATATGTAAATAATACCCTATAAGGTTACAAACTGCATTCATCACCTTTCACAGGTCCAGCTTTATCCACAAACCACGATCCTCTCTCTGCCCATCCCCGGTGACCTGGATGCAGTCCCAGGGTCACCTCCGGGCCCAGGAAAGAGACTCTCTCTCTCCAGCCTTCAGGGCTTATCTCTCTATCACCACATCATGCAACCCAACACTTTCCATTGGTGGAGTTGCAGTAAAGCACAATTATCAAATTACCAGGAGCCAAAAAACACTAATAAATTGTCCTGTACAAAATTGTGCCTCTTTCCTGTCTCTTTGATGCCTTTTCAGCCATTCATTTAGACATTCTGTCTTTACACTCCGAGTGAAGTTAAACATCCTCTAAAACACAGATGGTTTTTACAGTCTGTTGTGGGGGGAAAAAAAAAAGAAAATGCAGCAGAAATGCTGATTGCACTTGATTGGCTGATACAGTAGGAATTAGCACAGCCTTTGTTCAGCCCAGCCATCCTGGACATGTAAAGGCCATAAGGCCATGTAACATTGAGTAACAGTGAAATGTAGTGCCTAAAACAAACTTGAAAGAGTTCTCTACAGAGATAACAAAACATGAAGAACACGAGAATGGCCAGCACCTACCCTGTTGTCATTTCCCCCACATTTATGCAGTTTTTTCACTTAGATTTTTCTTCCTTTCAGTGGTCTGCCAAGCTCCATCTACCACACTGCCATCACGCTTAGGGAAATCTTTTTGCCTGTTTTTGTAGAGTTCATATCATTTTTTTTCAAGAAAACACTAACATTGCATTGACCTGATTATAAGGTTTATTTCATCCTGGTGAGTCAAAAAACATAGGATTCTTCGATTCCTTGATTCTTAAATTTGTGGGATTCTTCAATATAGAATATGGAAGTGGAAATCTGAGATTTTGAGTGGATTTTTTTTTTAGGCTGAAGATGACATGGCTGGTTTTGCATAAATAAGAAGAAACAAAGATTTCTTCTTTAATTCCTTATATAATACAGCCAAGCTTGGGAAATCAAAGCTACAGGTTGCAGAGAGTCTCTTTCTTTCTCACTTTCTCACCTACCAAAGCCTTGCTCTGGGTTACATTAGGAACTACTGCTTAGCTTGATTCACATTCTCCTTTATCCCTGTTTAATCTTGCCCCTTCTCTATTCTTTATTATTGTCCAAAAATCCTACTTTGAAGTGAACACAAGGAATCTTATGTTTTCAACAGTTCCACTTTCAAAAAATACCCTGCTTCTTTCATCACTTACTCAGCAACAACTAATGCACAACTTTGGAATTTATACAGGCAGGAGCTTTGGAACCAAGACTGCTGCAAAGACATTGCACATTTCTTATCGTTATGCCCCTCATTTCGCTAGTTAGTCACATATTTAATGGCAGCAGGGATCTCTTCAGAATTGCCTTTGCTTATTTTGCTTTGTGCAAGATACTGCATGATCATTATTCAGGGTTGTAAATAATTCCTAATTACATCTCAAGGGGTCCATTTTGCCTACCTAATTCTTGAAGAAACTGCTCTCTTCTGTTTATACAAGCTTGGGCCATATATTTAAGCTGTGATGGTACAAGCATTTACCTGTGCAGGAACATCTCATAGGGGGACTGCTCTGTTTTCACATGGCTCACCTGCATGAGAACACAGGGAATGAAGCCATGGGTATGAGGGTTTCTATCCTTTACCAAAAAAAAAAAAAAAAAGGAGTTTAAAAATGATTTTGCCTTCAGCACATAATGCTCACAACGAAGAACATGTGGTTAATGAACAAAAGCCTTTTACTTTTTCCCTTTAACTCAGGCTGTCACTATTTTCATGTTTATTTGCCAGATGCATCCCAGCTGCTAATTAAGCCTGAACAAATTAAGGTGAATTGAATCTTGCCTGAGCATCTGCTGTTCTCCTATTAGTATGGCAGGCAATGAAAAGAAGATGATGCTACATCTTTAAAAAGGCCATTTATACTTAAAATTACTTCTTACTATACACTAATAGAGAATGTTTTTTCATAACAAAGGCTGTGTACATAACAATAAAATACGTTTTAGGATATGCCAGTGAGTTGACCTGTATTATAGTTCCAGCAGTTTCCTTGGTAGATCCTCATAATATGCCAAATTAAGAATAAAGTTTTAAATTGTGTTCAGAGATGAAGAAAGAGCCAGGTATCAAACACTCTGCAAACTGAGAGGCTTGATCAGGAGGGATGAAGGTGTAGCTTCAATTCCTCTCTGGTTTTGGCAAATCTCCCAACAAGTTTAAAAAAAAAAAAAAAAGGGGGAGCCAGGGATTATTCTGTGGGGCTTCTTTCCTAGAGAAAGGAAATGGTTTTTGTGGCACTTGTGTCAAAACAGCCCCTGTGCAGCCCTTAAAATGGGAGGTAGAACAAGATGTTTGATGGGGTCTGTCTGTGCCAAACACACAGGAACTGCTTAAGGAGCTCCAGAGTCCTGGTTCCTGTAAAACTGCAGTTAATAAAGCATTAAAAAAAAAAAAAAAAAAAACACAATATTAAAAATAGTTATGAAAGGGAGGCAAAAAGTAAGTCATTTTGATCCTGGAGACCCTTTAAGGTTATTTCGGATGCAAAGGAAATCTCTTCATAAAAGAAATATAAAAATGATTAAAACTCTGTGCCTTGAGAAGGTGCAGAGTTTCCTTTTACACAATTTGTAGCAAGTCTTTAAAGTGATAAAATCTTGAATATTAGATGTGCATCCCTTAGGGCTTTCATTTCATTTTTATACTGAAAAAAGGCTAATACAAGTTCACAGTAATCAGAAATTGTGATAATTGCCACTACGAAAATTCTCTGTAAAAAGTTGGTGCTGTCTTACAGAAAAGTTAGTGGAAATTCATCAGAGTTAATAAATTTACTTATTGCACAAGAGACAGTTGGAAAGGGAGGTTTATAAATGTAAATGTGCAGAAGGCAGAGGCACAGTTCCTCAGCTGTAAGCATGATCCATGTAAGTTTGTAAATGGTGGATTGTGGCAATTAAAACTAAGGATGCACAACGGTAAAACTGCTGAAATAATGTTTCTTGCTCCAAGCCTTCCCACAGGAATATACTGTGGAAGGAAAATCTAACGGGCTTTATATCCAATAATTAATGTTCTTTTGCTTAACACCAAGTGAGAGCCATAGAAGCATTTCCTGTCTAAAGATGATTAAGTATTAATGCCTATTGAGCTAAAGAACAAAACAAGAGGTATTGATCCAAAATCGGACAAATGGGTTTGTTTTATTCAGACTACCTGAATTTTGCCAGTTCATCATGGTAAATTCAGCACCATGAGAAGAGTAGTTAATGATAAGGCTCTGGAGATCTTAATGATGCTTGGTTTGCTGGGAGAATTACCTGAAACACATTTATGTACTTGGATAAATTAATCTTCATCGCTAAATTCTGTCTAAGCAAAATAAACCGGGGAAATGGCTTTAATATGCATGATGAGGGAATCTTAAATATAGGCTGCAGGACTTAAATATTTCACCTGTACTTGAATAAAATATGAATATTCCATCACCTTGGAATCCTCCATTTTTTTCAACAGGTAAAACCCAGTAAAAAGCTGATTGTTTTTCTCTTCCAAGAGCAAATTCTGAATTGAAATAAACACGGAGAAGAATATGAAGTCAAAAATTCCCATTTTCTGTTCAGTGAAGTTTCATGAATTCTTTCTCATAATTTATTTGTAAAGTTTATTCAGAATTAATCTGACCATCATCAACTAAGCCACACAGAATTCCCTAAGAAGACTTCAGGATCCTTTCTTGGGGTTATTTGTGTTGAGCCACACCAAGGACAAAGGGAAGAGCAGCAAGACATTGGTGTGACAAACACGAGACAAAGAACAGTGCAGAATCCACAGGTCTGGCTGCAAATGAGCAACACAGAATTAATGCGTTTTGGACGTTAAATTTCAAATTTTAAGCTATTCATTAATTCATGAATAATTCATAATTCACACTTCATAACTATGATGAATAATAATTACACATAAAATGGAAAGTGCAGGAAAAGAGATAACAATTGATATTGAAGAGATAACAATTGATACTGAGTTGATGAGAGATGAGAAATATTCCACATCCTCCTTATTGAGCAGCTAATCTCTAAATTATAACTTTTTTATGGCTTCCTCAAAAACAAAGCACATTTTCCACTAACATTTCAACGTTTTAATAAGACAGAGACTCTTCATACCTGCCTTCTTCATGGACCAGTCCTGGCTAAAAGGCAGCGTTTGTGTGTGAAATCAAAGCTGGAAAAAAAAGAATTTAAATTCACAACAGAATAAAAGACATTGTTATTGTAAAAGCTTTATTGTCAGATGAAAGAAAGAAGATAGGACAGGGTAGGAGAGGCAAAGCCTTGTGCAGCTGAAGTTGTATGTATGGAATGATATCAGGGCAAGGATTCCTGGAAGATCTGTACAACGGAGTCCTACAGAGAAATCTGCATGAGACTTCAATAAATGAAGGATGATTTGTCACAGTCCTTTTTAGAGTAGCACAATATAAGAGGGGACGTCTTATCCCCCTGCCAAGGTAAAGTTAGACTGAAGCCATCCAACTCACCCTAAAAGTGAGGGTGCACTAATTCTGCACTAATGCAGAATTTACCACTTCAACCAATGCTGCTTATCCACTGTTATCATAAGCTAACTAAAGTTTTACTCATTAGTGAAATTTATATGAGTGTTTTCTTATTTGTCTGCCATAAACACAGAGAACAGTTCAGAGTGAACTTTCAAGGGCAGTTACAAAAGAGACTTCAGAGGAAGTCCAGCTGCGATAGAATAATTACACTTGAGGAAAAAAAAAAATGCTAGAAAATTACTGTGTGTTGGAAAAATTATAGCAAAAGTTAAAACTGGTAACTCTGGGGAATTAATTTAGTAATGGGGAACTCAGCCAGGCTCAGGCATTTGGATGCTTTGCTGGATTGGGCTCCTCAGAGCTAGCAGAATCTCTTGGATGTCTTCAGGTCGAGTTCCGAGTCTCACAGAGGAGATCCGGGCATGACAGAAGTCCACGTAAATGGCAAAAAGGCAAGTGTTTCCCAACACTTTCTAGATATCACACACACAAGGGACAAAATGTAGAACTAAAGAACTAAATAATTAAAGGTGTTAAGCAGGACAAACTTCAGAATAGTGTCTGCAATGTTGAGAGGAATTCAGGAGGCTACAGAGAGAGAGGGATGGAGGTGAAGCAGGCAGAAAATGGAAGCGTTCCCAGATAATATAATTTAATTTATCCCCAGAATGTGTATATGTCATCTCAGAAAAATGTCTCTACCAGATTAGGCATGGCATCCCCAAAAGGCTACGTGTGGAGTGAAAAAGGGCAGCCAGTGTGCATGACATGGAGAAGGCAATCCTGGGAAACAACCACACATCCCTTGACCCCTGTTATCCCTCCTATCACTTACAGCAGGCTCTCGTCCCTCTGGCTTCTCCTGTAACAATCCATTTAAAAATAAAGATATTGCTCTTTATTGTTATTTCTCAATGGCCTTATTTGTATCTTACTCTTACATTCTCTGTCAGTTTTGATAATCTGCATTAGCAGCCTTGTATCCAGCTGGTTTCCTCTTTCATTCAGCCTGGTTTTAATGTTCTACAGAACAAACAAGCAAATACAATAAGTAATGTGAATTAAGGTAAAGTTAAGACCAACACTAACTTCTAAGAACAAAAACGTATTTATTCTACCATTTTTTTCAACACAGTGAGGATGTGTATTTCAGTAATCAGAGACGAATGAGAGTCAGGTTGTAGCATTCAGAACCTGAGTCTGTCACTGGGACTTGTGACTGTGTGGCTGCTACTTACAGTTACCTGTGAAAAGGAAAATAATATTCCTTGGCCTGTTTTGAGAGATAATAAAAGTTTGTAAAGCATTTTGACACCTTTCAATGAAGCATGACATATTAAGGTGACAAATGGCTATTAAATATCACCGACAAGTCCAAGACTCCGAGCAGATCCTTTTCCTCATGCACCAGATTCAGCAATGGGATTTGGATGTGTCCACTTCTTTGTTAACTCCAGGGAAAGTCTCCTTGGCACTGCCACCGTGCTGCAGGCCTTTGTCAGAGCCCCATCTTCACTTGTGGCAGCTGGACTGGCAAGGGTGGGACTCCTGTGCCCAGCCCTGCCTTTGCCACTGGATGAACCCCCCAGGCTGGACCTCCCAAATTTCCTCTCAGGGCATGCCAGAGAGCACAGCTGGAAAGTGGTGTCATTTCTGGGGCTTCCAGTCTTTGCTGGACAAAAGACTTGGAAGCCAGCTAAAGTGTTTGTCCTTCCAGTTTATGTCAGGTTGTAGCTGGGGGTGGGGAAGGGCAATAAGGAGCTTCCTTCCACTGGGTCTCATAGCTGCTATTTCATTCAGTTTATCCAGGAATTCTGTTTTCCTCACCTTTCCTAAAGGCTGGGTCCTTTAGTAAATGTTATGTTTGTTTTTCCTTGAAACCAGCTTTAAGTGTAGACACTGTAGCAGTTCAGTCTATGTGCATGGCTAAACTAAAATACTCAAAACTCACAAAAACCATCACCAGCACTGCCAAGGATGTCTTCATAGTGGTTTAATTGTACCTACAGGCATTCTTTCCAGTACCCAACTGTGCTGCACAGGCTCAAAACCAGCACCAGCTCCAGCTCAGGATTTTGCCAAACTGATGCTGGCTGATTTTCATTGAATATCAAAGCGATTTTAAAATGGCTGCTCAGATGGAAGTGTCAGTGAGGAGAAAGGTATCAGTTTGAAACACAGTTTCCCATGGGCATCCTCCAGTGACAGATATTCTAATGTTACTCTCTTTCTACTTTTAAATATGTGGATTTTGCAGTGGAGTAGAAAACAAAGGAAGCACAGGATCCATGGAGCAGTTTGCTGTCTGGCTTTGCAGGTAAAATTACTAATTGAGTGCTCTACAAATAAGTTAATCTAGAAATGAAAGTTTATTTCTGTATTTAACTAATAGTAACAACAATTAAGTAGTCATGTCCAAATAACACAAGCAGTTACTTTCTTTTTACCATTCAGTAAATAAAATAGTATTGATTTCTATATTGGTAAATAAGTGAAAGCCAATAACTATCAAAAATATTTATATGAGTGTGAATAGGCATTTTATTTAGGCATGAGAAGTTTTTATTTCATTTTTTTCTGGTTAAATTTCAGTGTATCTGTGAATATGTCAAGATGACAGAATCTCATTTAAAAGCTGTGAAGACAGCTGACAGAAAGTGCATTAAAAATTAGATTTTGAATTCAAAGAATGAAAGCTTTAAATCACTACAGGCATGTCTGTAGGACAAGATTGATACCAGATGCTATTTAGTACATGTTATTAACAAACCATTCAAGCCTTGAAGGGACCTTGTCACTACATAACTTCTGTCTATGTAAATAAGATTGAAGCAAGAATTTATATTGCCAGCGATATCGAGCATCCAGTACATCAAAGAAACAGGACAGAAAGTATTGCTCAAGTTAAAGAAAGTACTAGAGAATACTAAAATCTATGACTTTCTCCTGACTTTGCTTGCACACATAAATCACTCCTCAGTGCCACACGAAATCTATCTCATGAAAGCTCTGGCTGGCAGAACAATTCAAACACCTACAGTTGTCTCTGTGCTAGGGAACAGGTATTGCATTAACCAAAAGTTGTTGTGTTATTACAAAGCAGCATACATTAATGCAGATTAAGTTGGGTTTTAAACTGAAAATGGATATCCACCACAGGACTCATCCAAAGTCCTTTATTTTCCCTCTCTCTCTCTTTCAAAGGTCCCCTGTTCTTGTTGTGCTGTTCACTAATAGCTGTGGTACCCAACACTGTGCTCTGGGGAATATTGGGATAGCAGTCTGAACAGATGAACTCTGGTGTTCCCTGATCCTCTGCTCCACAGCCTCCACTGGTACATCCATTCGATGTTAATGTGACTCTCTTGCCTTTTCCTGTGGCCTCTCTAATTTATCAAAACCAATTCTCCCTTGCTTTTCACCTTAGTCATTACAGACCCACTCATCTGCTTGTCTCTCCAAAGGGATTGCCTGTGTTACCAAAGGATGTGTTGATATCAGACATCTCTGATACCAGTTTTACAAATATTTTCTCAGTTGCATAATTTTTAATTCTGAAGAAACCACCAGGAGGTCAGTCTGACCTTCTTTCTCAACCCCTGTGGCTGAACTAATAAAGTTTTCAGAGACATCCAGTCTTAGAGGAAGAGAATGCATCATGTCTTTACATAAATCTCTGGAAACACAGTTATCCATAATACTGCTGGGCTTTATTTTCTTTTCTTGGCTTGATTTATCTGACAAAATTTTAAGCATTAAATAAACAGTTATTTGCTATAAGAACTTGAGGAATCCTGGTCATTAGAAGATTTGAAAGCAGAATTTTGATGGGTTGCAGTTTGATCTTTAAAGCCCTATGTGATTTTTTCTCTTTGGTCTATGATAGTGTTTTATTTGTACTGACCTACATCCATGATAACTACAGTAAAACACCTGAGCTGCAATCCCACTTTTACAGGATGAAACAGCAGCTGGCAGGTCATTCTCTGTACGAGAAAATTTTGGAACTTAGTTGCCTAAAAAAAGCTGGTATTTGTCTCTATTCATTGTCAGAGTCTCTTACTGGGGTTGTTTGTATTCCATAGGAAAATGATGTGTTTTGGAGCCCATGAAACTGATGGAAATCTCTGAAAAACAAATATTCTGACTTGAGGCTATACAGCCTTTCCCAGATCACTTTTCACCTTGGCAGTTCTGTCTCAGTAATCGAGAGACACTGGGGTCATCCTGACAGAAAAGGAGGGAGCCTGTTTTGGCAAGGGCAGCAACAGAAAAGTGTGGATCTTCTGCAGGGCTTTGCCATTCCATGGCTGGGCTCAGGGCTCCACTCTTGGCTTCTCCAGGACCAAGGGCAATTTCCCACCCACCCAGTGGCCTTCTCTGATGGGCTGACTCCACCAGTGGATGAGGCAAGGGTACAGATTCATTTATCTGGACTTCTGTAAAGCCTTTTGTGTGATTCCATACACCATCCTCCTCTCTGAACTGGACAGAGATGGACTGGGTGGATGCAATTCAGAGGGATAAGGAACTGGTTGGACAGTCACATCCAGAGGGTGTCAGTGGCTCAGTTCTGATGGACATCAGTGACAGGAGGTGTTCCTGAGGGATCTGTACCAGGACCATGGTATTTATTTAATATCCTCATCAGTGACATAAATGGAGGGATCAAGGGCACCCTCAGCACATTTGCAGGTGGCACTGAGCTAGGGGTGCAGGGACACTCCTGAAGGATGAGGACAGGGCCATCCAGAGGGACCTGGGCAAGCTCCAGGAGTGTCCCCTGGGAATCTCATGAGGTTTAACAAGGCCCAGTGCTGGTGCTCGACCTGACAAATAAGGTACTGTTCTTCCACTGAAATGTAAAACTGATAGAAGCTCTACTTGCTATGCCTTTGATGAATCCAGACCAGAGATTTCACTTTAACACGATGCCTTCAGTCTGGATCTGGTGCAATTCCGTAATGTCTCCCTTTTTAATTTATTGTTCTTATTTTCTTTTAGCCTCCTACTGATCTGTCAGTTTGGAATTACAATGTTCCTGGATTTGCAGATGTTATTGAAATATGGTGATTTATTCAGAGCTGTGTTAGAAAGGGTGTCAAAACACAGGAAACTAACTTTCCCCTGTAGATGTGGATATATACATGACATGTCTTTTTCTTAAATCACCTTCTCTTTGTAAGTCTATTCACTGTAACATCATCCCCTTGTGTGAATATTACGGTCTCATCCCGGGCTTTACTGAAATCTGTATAAATGTCCTTGATTTGAACAACATGCAGCAGATTTAAATTCTGCAATAAATTTCAAATGGCAGAATTAGCACTTCAAGTTCTTGTGAGTAACTGAGATTGCAAAGAGCAGCTGTGTTTGATCTAGTCAGCCCACAGGCCATATTCTGAGAGCCTGTTTGTAACTGCATCGAGGGGGAGAGGACACCCCTGTTTGTTTCCCAACTACTGAAAATAATTTAGCTTCATTCTACTATGGGAGGAGCACTTTGGTTTCATTTTTAGGACTGTCATGAAACAAAGATGACCTTTCTAGGAGCACTGACGTCATAAGACCTCAACCCCTGAATGCTCATGCAGAAGTGCGTCCCCTGCCCTCCCCTGATGATGAAATGGCTCAGGGGTGCCTGGCTGGGTGCAAAAAGCATTTCCCAGTGGCTGGTGCTGCAGCCAGGTGTGGGCAGATTGCAGATTCATCCCCATCTCATTGGCATTCCTCACGTGGCACTGCTGCCTTGAGACAACACCACTTTGAGCCTGAACTTTTCCTGCTCCTCGCAGGAGGTGAGCCTTGTCCTGGGCAATTCACACTCTGCTTTGTGCTGCTGGAGCATGGAGTGCCTTCTGTGCCCCACTGGCTTAATCCAAACCCAGCAATTTGTGGCATTTGCTGGGTGTCTGATCAGGTGCCCTGCCTGGCTGAGTTACTGCTGCAACCATCAATGAATCTAAAGCATCAACTTAAAGCTTACGAGCTCAAATCACCTCACATGGTTCATGCAAATATTAGAATCAGTGAAATGAAAATATATAAACCCAGACCTCCTCCCCTGAGTGGCTGTTATTAAGCAGAGATTTATAGCCAAAAACCCCATCATGCTGAGGCTGGATGCACTTTTCAACTAACAAATATTTCAGCCATTAAATGATATACTTTACAACATATGGAAAGATTGCTCTAATATGCTGGTAATATATATTTCATTGGAAAAGAATAAATTCATTTTTGACAGAAGTTTTAAATTCTAAACTGCTGAAATAAAACTAAGTGCTGGCATCTCCTGTTTATTGATGGCAGGGTTTTTTTGATAATATGGTATGGTTATTAACATTTTCTATAAAATAATGAGAATCTCATTGCTTGGGAAACTTTCCAAACAAAGTTGAATCTAAATTATGTAACACCAACTTGAAATTGGCACACAGTCTTTTCTATATGATAGGGGACAATTAAATCAGAGATAATGGAAGGAATAAAATAATCCAAGCACAAATCACTAGAGAAATTACTGAAGAAATGTAGCATACAAAAACAGGTGAGAATGAGCAAATAAATATTATAACTTCAATTAAAAAATAGAGTATTTAATGGACTGGAAAGCGATGTGGGAATTAACACTGGCTGATATATTTCAAACCACTGAATTAAATCCATAATATCTGTTTGTGTTGCTATATTTTAATAACTGTGGTTGCCTGAAAGTCATCTTCTAGGAAACAACAACCCCCCCGAAAAGATATATATTTGTCAGTAAGACTACAAAAGTGCTATTTCCTGCCACCAGAATCTAATTGGAACCATTTTGTGCAGCCACACACGTCAGGCAGGAAGAACACTTTTAAAACAACAATGCTGGTTAAAAACCCTGCCGTGTGGGGAACAGAGCTGCTGCACCACGGGCTTTGCACATGGGGAGGGATGAACAGACTGGAAAAATTCACGGATTTCTTCAGCAGACTCTGCAGCTCGGAGTGGAGGTGTTGGAAGAGGTGCTGAAGAGCCTGGCTGAGGCTGTGAGGGGTCTCTGATAACACGGGGGGTCTCTGATAACACAGGGGGTCTCTGATAACACCAGGGTCCGTGGTGGCCGTGCTGCTGGCAGGGGATCTCCGCACAGTGGCTTGTGGAGCACTGACTCTCTGAGCCGGCAGATTTTCCTTGGAATTACTTCAACTACAACAAAATATCTTCTCATCCAAACAAAAAGAAATCCACAGGAGCATTTGACTAGCAGGGGGATTTAACTCCACAGCAGACTGATGGAGAATATTCACTGGTGAGCACCAGGCACTCGCAGGTGGAGAGGGGTATTTGTTTTGTCTCATTTATTCTGATTGCTAGAATATTCCCCAGGTGCACATCCAATGCACTGGGTGGCTTTTCCAACGCTTGAAGTGAAAACACACAGCAATACAGCATCAATGACTGCACCTCTCCTCTGTGGGGTATTGCTGAACAATGTTCATTTTCCCCCCGAGAACTCAATGCTGAGCCCAGTGGAGAGGCATAACAAACTCTGGGACTTGCTGAATTCCACCATGTGGACTTAAATTCCATATTTCAAATACAGTTTGTAGCTAGTATGGTGATATTTTATGGTTATAAATACTGTTTTTCTTTACCAGAGCCAAAGTTACCTTCTTATGAGGGTTTCATACACCAATGGAATTGCCATTAAACTATTTTTTTCAGTGTCTCCATATATTGCACACCACTGAAAATCTGAAGTTATCTTTTCTCTGACTTCTGAGTGTCTCCCAGACCTTATTGACTGCTCTTGAATGTTCAGTCTGCAGAAGCAATTAGCACTGCTTTAACAGCAGAATGTGGGGAATGAGGAATTTTGGTATTATTTGGATGCCACTTCTTCTCTGAGGCACCTGGTCCATATAAGGAGAACAAACCTACTCAAAAAGAAAACAAGACCATTCAAGAAGAGGTCATTTGGAACCATGTTTGCTCTGGTTGCATTTTTTAGAAAAAGGAAAAAAATTCATCAGCTCTCACTGGGGAAAGCCTTTGTAGCACATCAGTTTTCCTTAGATTAATGTTAGATTTATACTGATCAGCAAGCCTGGAAAATATATGTTACCTTGCACACTCAGCACACTTCCCTTTTTACTGATAAGTGCCTTTTTTTGCTCCTTTTTTGCTCTTGTATTTTTTCTTTTGAGGCTTGCTACCTGATCTCAAACAACGTATTCTTATGCTGCTTTTTTTTTGCATTTTAACTTGTCTTGAAAAATAACCAGCAGTTGAGTGCAACCCAAATATTCACTTTCCAAAGCTTGACCAAATTACATTGCACATTCAATTTCTTCTACCTTCCAGAACAAGCAAATTAAATGTGATGTGTTGTAAGAGGAATAAGCTCAGCACTTCTATAAACTTCAATATTTTTCTGTTACCAAACCACCAAGTTGTTAATTAGAGAATGATGGAATCACAGGGACTGGAGCAGTGGAGAGAAGCTCAGCTATTTGTACATGACCTGGAATTAAAACTGCAGCAGGGGAAAAGGAGATGGAGGGGAAGGACATAGTCCACAATTACTTTTATATGTTATATTATATTATATTATATTATAT
>VWZT01013951.1:130813-298309 GCA_013397055.1 Pachycephala philippinensis | reverse complement strand
TAATTGTAAAATCCCCCTGACATTAAGCATTTTTATTTTGGAGGACAGAAATTAATTTGTTTCATTTTTTAATTCTTTGCTGATAGAATGATTTTTGGGAATCCTGACACCCTCGGGTGAAGGGCATGGGATGAGTTTCCAAGCTGAATTTCAGCTCCTGTGATTGGAATACAACTGTTCAACCACCTGAAATCTCCCCACCTGGCCAGAAATGCTGCGTAGTTAAAAGATATATTAAAGGTGTTCTGTTCTGGATGTGTCTCTCTACCTTAGGCACTTCTTTGACCCCTATTTCTGAATTATCAAAGCACCTCCCAATCTTTGGGCTTCATCTCGACAACCCCCCTGCAAGGGTTTGCTGTTATCTCTACACTCACGCTGACACTTTATGTTTCAAGGAAGTACAAAATCAAACTGATTCAAATGTAATAGTTTCCCTTTGGCCTTGGAGGCCCAAGGCAGCTCTTTCTAAACATGGTTTCAATCATGTTTCGCAGATTAAATGAATTATTCAGGTCTTTAAATCTACATTTTGCAGGAGATTTTGCTCAGCTCGAAGATCAAGTTATAAAAAGTCATCATTTCTCTAAACTGCTTCTTAATGGTAGTTTTGATTAAAAAGTCACGTAGGATGTATACACCTTTTTAAATACATGGTAGTTTTACAATGAGTAAACTTGGTTTTCTCATGTTCTTCAGGGAAAAAAAACCATGGCCAATTCAAAGAAGGGCAATTTGTAATTATAACTGAAACGAGAGGCCAGACTTGTACATCTGATGGCAAAGTGGAATCTGCAGGAAGGATTTCCTGTTCCCAGGTTTTCATACCCTTCTTATGGATTCATTTCACCCAGAGTCTGAACACACATTACATACAGGAGTTGGTAAACTTGAAAAGAATCTGATATTTTAGGGCAGAACAGAGAGAAAAGCAGAGGAGAAAAGAGAACTGATTAAAGAGTTAAATTCCAGTCAATGGTATTTACTTGCTGTTGTTTTGCTTTCCAAATAAACCATTGTTTACAGTTTACCTTTTCATTCTGCTAGATGAAAAGGGAAGAAAGTATGAAGAATTAATTGTGGTATCCAAGATGAGAATGTTTGGAGACAGCAATTCTTCCAAAAGGCACTGGAATGAGTAAAGGAGAGGGGTTTTTTTCCAGCAGAGTAAAGGCACTTCCAGTACACTTTCAGAATTAACCAAAAACCAGAGTGTGAAATGACAGAAAATTTGGAAAACAAATCAGCTGGAAATGTAAACTCTTCAATATTAACAGTGGTTGCTGTATTACCCTTTTCAGGCTGAAGATTGATGAGCATTTTCCTCAGGGGAAGGGCTGGCTTTGGCTGCCCCTTGTCTTACACATGGATTTCTGTGTGGATTTCTGTCCCTGTATTGGGACTACAGGGACAATTGGATCAGAGAGGTGACAAAGGCAGTAACAATTTTTATTATTATTATTATTATCCCAGCTCCCCATTTCCCTTCACTGCTCAAACTCCCTGTGTGCTCTCAGAAGCAGGGGTTATTCAGCAAAGGGACAAAAGACACCCAAGTGGGGGGCTGGGTTTGCCTGGGGAGCCCTCGCAGGGCAGCTGCTGTGTGAGGAAGGAATTACAGACACCAGACCCCAAGTGCTGCCCCAGCAGGACCAGGCTCCTCCAGCAGCCCCAGGAGACACTGGCTCTCTGCCTGGCATTACCCACTCCAGCACCACCAGAAGAGTGTTTAACACTGGGCACATTTTTCAGGGACAAACTGAAGTGTTCCCTGTTCTGTCACCATCCCGGAGGGCTCCTTGCCTCTCAAAAATGGCACCACATCCAGTTGTGTGCTGTGACCTTTGTTTTACCAAAACCAGCTCCCAAGGAGGGTTTCCATCCCCAGTTTTCCTGCAGCAATCAGGAATCCTGGGGGCTTCAGCAGGAGTTTGAAACAGCTTCGCTTGGAAGGATCCCTTAACTGACAGCTGAGCAACAAACCTGCCAGCTCACAATTTCACTTGCTGCCCGGTGTTTAGCTGCTGGTAGGAAAAAAAAATAAAGAGGAAAACATAAATATTTAATCAACATTTTTGGTTATGAAATATGGTTTTAGGGATATCTCTGATTTACTGTCTTAGTAAAGAGAACTGATGGGGTAATTATTTATCTGCAAAGCTTGTGGTGGGGCATGCACCAGGCAAGCACTGCTTCCCATGATTTCCAACTGCACAGGAGGGGTAAGAGCTGCTTGCTGCTCAAAGTGTCTGTTCACACCACTCAGTTTTTCACATTCTGTTTTTCTGTGTTTTATCCACAAAATGCCCCAAGATATAATTTTGTGAGTGTAGTTTGAAAATCTTGCTAGACAAAACACTAAGTAAACTATTTAATATTACTCCTGTTTCTTCCAGCTCTGTTTATGTTGTTAGCACTTATCCTAAGAGGCAATTAAAGTATTTGTTTCAAATTATAGTCACAAATGTGACTTTTTTTTAGGCAGTGACTTTATTAACCTGTCAATCCTGATTATTTTTAAGCAAACTATTCATTTTGTATGTTTGTTGCTTCTCGTGTTCTTCATCCCTGCTCCCCAAAGGAACTGGGATTCTGCTGCTGCTCTCTGAGTGGAGAGAGGAAAGTTCCCAAATATGGGGCCATCCAAAAATTGACACTAATAGTGAAATTAATGATATGGATGTCACACAAATATTAGGATTCAGGAGCGTTTTCATGGACATGCAGCAGCTATCTGAGCACTCCTGAAGAACACAGGAGTGTTATTTGCAGCAGCCCAAACTCTGTGCTTTGCTCATCCAGTGATTTGTGTCAATCCTCTGGCACTTTGTTGTTTGTTCCTTCAAACTAAAAGAGTTCAGCTCAGTTCTCTGTGCTGAAACCCAGCATTGGAGTCTGCTGGACAATACATGTGGGATCCTTATCATTACTGAGCTGCAAAGTAATCACACAGAATGTCTGAGGGATCTTCTTTTGCACTTAGTTCTTTTTTGGCTTAGTTTTTGCTCTATTAATAGAGACAATTAAAATTAAGAAAATATAACAAAGCACAGAAAGTTTATCCACCTGAATAAAACCAGAAATTGGAAATATTTCCTTTAAATATCCTGTTTTTTGGAAGAAGCTTGCCGTATTGTTCCCCACATGGCTGTAAGACAAGGTTATTAACAAGTGCTCGTTCAGACGAGATGTTTTGCACCCAACTGCTTACAATCAGTTAGTTGACTATGAAACTGCCCAATTTCTGTGTGTAATCAAAGTAACTGTGTACACATTTGGCATGTAATTACGTTTCTAAATTGATTAAAATCCAGCCCTGAAACGATTGCGAGCGAAGGCTTGGCTCCAATGATTAGTTCTTAAAACTTCTTTCACAAGCTTGAGCAAATAATACATTTGCCAAAAAATGCTGCCAACTGTGAAAGTTAATTATGATAAATGTAGCAGAGTTCTCTCATCACCAGTGCACAGAGAAAGGCTTTTGCCCCTCCTCACTTTATTGTCCATCAGGACAAAGATGGCGCTTCAGGATTTTTCCCTTTAACAAGGACAGATATGCCATGAGTGACAGTCAAATTTGTTGGAGGTATTAAATTGCTAATGCTAATGCATTTTACAATCTTCTGAACTGATTTAATATATTAGACTGTCACTCAAAGTCTTAATAAACAATTCCACACTCTTAGTTTAAAATCATCCTGTCAGACCTGGAGGTTTTCTCAATTGGCCTCCATTGTTAATGTGATAGTAGTTTACAAACAAATGGCTTTTTTTCTTCATAGGTTGGTTCATATGAGACTTTAATGGGTGTTTCTCTTGTTTCTCTTTTTTATTTATTATGAAACAGCTGTGCCAGAGCTTAATGGGGTGGATTTGTGCTTTAAAGCACCTGTGCTTGTAGCTAAACTTCTCCTTTTCTTGCAGATAATCTCGCACTCATTCATATTTGAATAGATCTTTCTTCTCATTTTAGAGTATTGCAAACTCATCCTTGTGCAACTTAATATACTTTTGAAGAATGATTTCATTATGTTTATTCTAATATAGTGTAATCCCTCCATGGAGTGCCACTTTTGCTTCAGAGACTCATCAGAAGCTCAACAAGTATCAAAGTTTCATGTCTGAAGATGTGAAAAAGACAGGTACTCATTACAGTTAATAGACTGTCAGAGGAAAGTCATTACAAATAAAATACTTTCTCTAATTTTGTAGAAAATAAAATAAGAGAAATGATGACTTCATTTTGCTGAAGTAAATTTATGGAGGAAATGACCTTGATATATTTGAGTTTGAGCCTCTCAAATATGGAAGCAGCACTGGCATCAAAGAGTTTGGATTATTGTTTGGACGAGTATCCAGATTTTGATACTTTTGCTGTCTGAGTGTTAAATCGATATATCAGATTGCTGCCAAAGAAAAACTTGCCGAGAATTCTACCTCAAATGAGTATTAATAAAACCTCCTTCTGTTTTGTTTATTTTTCCTTATCTGTGTGATGATGGTAGATTTCTTCTGTGAATAGATGCATAAATTATTTGTGGTAGGATCTAAAATCACGGCGACAAATACAAATTGTTCTGACAGCTCATTCCATAACGTGATGCTACTCATTTAAGAAAGCTTCATCTCCAACCCTCACAATTTTCATTGTAGACTTTCTTAACTTAGTTATCCTGAGAGTATTCCCTAAGGCAGATATCTCTCTTTTTTTCACAGCTAGCTGTCAGGATTTGGACCAAGGCTGTGAGTGGATCATAGAAGAAACAGGACCAGTCAAGACCAGAAAGTTTAATGAAATATCAGGAATTCAGCCACCTGAGGATGTGTGTTTTTATTTGATGGACATGATCAAACCTCCATTTTGCTAATACATGTAATTAATTAACCCAAGTGTCCACATGAGAAATTGGCTGGTAATTACCAGGTCACTTATTCAGAGGAGTAAAACTGTAATATTTAAACTGAGTTTCCTCCTGGCCTGGGACCCTTTAGTTCACCAGGGCTTGTCCTAGCTCTGTCCCAAAACCTGTCTTGCAAGGTTTCTGATGCTGCCAGAAAACAGCTTGTCTTAGTTCAGTGAATTGCTATTCTTTATGTTATTGTTTACTTGCTTACGAACCCAGTAAAATCAATAATAAAAATATTAAACAGCAGAAAAATTGAGGTTATTGAGCTGATTCAGTCTTTTGTTGTGATAATTCTGTAGCAAGGTATGTGCAATGCAATATTCCTACTTCTTGTTTAATTTGCCCAATAAAAATACTGTAATGAAAAAATATTGCCCCTTCCTGAGACTCCTGTTTTTTCTCCATATTCAGATCATCATGGCTATAATATATATAAAATATTTGGATCCTTAGGTCAATGAGCATTGAAAATTGAGGACTGGCTCTTCCAGCTTGTGTTAGAGAGTCAGCATCACTGGAGGTGCATCAGACTGCAAACTGAGAATCTGTCTGTCTGCCTCTCTATTTGTACACTGAGTAGGCTTCTCCAAAAAATGAACTGAAAACTTAGAGGCAACGTGGAACTAGATTCTTAGCAAATATGACACAGCTGGCCTTTTTCAGAACTGTGCAAACATCAAATAAATAAAATACTTTTTAAAGGTTCTGATTAGCTTTTTCTTTCTTACATTAATGTTTTGGAGCTTGCCATATCAACCTCTGAGCTGTCACATCCAGCTGAATCAGGCACATCATTTTAATATAACCATATAAAGCAAAACACAGCATTACTGATGTTCCTGGACAAGATGTTTTTGTAAGTGTTGTGATTTTGGGTTTGGTGGGATTTTTATGAAGGGCACAGTCTCCCTTCTAGTTATCACTGGTTCCAGGTTTTTCCTGATGTATGATATGAGCAGTAAAGATTCTGACAGCTGGTAGTGGGAAATTGGGAGATCCTGGGTGCAGGAATAGGTTCTCTGGACAAGCAGACCAGTCAAAGGTATTTGTTGACCCCCCAGTACACACAGAAATATTTTCATGTGCTTGGATAGCTGCAATCCAGCCTGTTTGCTCCAGATGAGGATTTAAGGTCTTAGTTTCTGCTGGACAAAGCATCCTTCACCTCCGACCTTTCCAGGAGCCAATAAGGTTTTCTTTGAAAGACTGGCCTGGTTTAATTATGACTGATTTTTGCCTTTTCCGCCATAGACTCAGTTTCAGAGATCTGAGCAGCTGCAAGTGATTTTAGCCCCAGTCTGTCATCGCTGTGATTAGATCCAGTGCACCTGGAGTGGCCAGAGATCAGTTCTTTCTCCTGACCTCCTCCATTGCAAGCTGACAGTTCTTAAGCCTTGGTAGGAAATGTAAGAGACCTTACATGCTGTAGAGATCAAGATAATTTTATGTTAAAAGATGAAATGCCATAAATGTACTTTAGAAAACTCATGAACTTCATGCCAAGAATGTGTTTTTGATGAAATAGGTATTTGTCTAATGAATATTATTCCAGGAGCAGTTACAGAAAAGATAGTGAGAGGCACAAATGTAAGAAATGGGCAGAAGCTGGCTGAGACAGAATAGAAAAAATCAGTCAAGATAATACCTCTTTTTTTTTTTTTTAATGCTGGATTCCATTGTCCTGGTTCCCATTTTCTTCATTTCAGCATTACAAATAGAGAGAATTTTGATTTTACAAAGAGGATGCCAAGTATTTCTTCTGTTAGATTTGCAATTCTATGAACCCCACACAGCGTCTGCAGTAATAAAAGATAACAATTATGAACTGGTATAATTCTCATTACGTGGCTGAGCTTGCACAGATTCCAAGCTGTAACAGCACTGGAAGGCCATTAGTGTGGGACATGGGGGAAGCTGCTGAAAATGAGCTCCCCACACGATGGCTTTGTTGGGATGGGAGCTAGAACAGCTTCCTTGCCTCATTCCTTGTGGGAACAATCCTGCAGCCTCACTCTGAGCAGAAATCCCAGGGAAGTCCTTGAGCAGGAGCATAATTGGGCCCTGGTGCCCAGTTGAGCACATTTGTTTTCATTACCGTGTTTGCAGGCGCTGTTTCGGAGGCGTCGCCGCCGCGCCGCACCCGCAATGCGACCGCCATCATTTATACTTCTTCTTGAAACAATCATTTAGCAATTATTTTTCCCCTCGTGTGTGTGTTTTTAGGGAGTACCTCTGCCACGTTCCAGAACAGAATTCAGAGTCAGCGCTTTCCTACAGCGTTTAAAACCTCTGGTACCTGTAAACCTTTATGGAGTGGCAGAACTGGGTTCTCCTTTCAGACTTTGCAGGCAGCTGAAAATAATAAGCACGCCTTTCCACAGAGAAGTCTTTTTTTACACAAAATCATCACTACATTTACTAGAAATTATGGTTGACAGCGCAGTAGACTTTTCTGGTTTTAAACACGACAATTTTTATCTTGTTTTTTTCCTTTAAAGGAATTGGATACTGAAAATTCCATATATCAGTTCTTCATATGCATTCCGTGCAGTCTTAAAACATAGTCTTTGAAAATCTCACTAGTGAGTGTTAAGGGAAAGGGATTTATCCCATATCTTTCTTTCACTGAAGAATAACCCATACATTATTATTATTTTTGATTGAATCAGTAGTTAATGAGAAATATTTGCAGACACCACACAGCAAATCAATATCTTTGTTTCTTCTGCTAATCTTCACTCTACAGATAATCAGCCTTTGGAGGACCGAGAATTTGAGACTATTAGAAGATAAGGATGAAGCACTGACAGCTCACTCATTTCCTCATGCAAAAATATGTTAGGTCATTTTTTGCATGTGAAATCCGATAGGGATATATCATCAACATTTGATAAATAGAGAGGGTTTTAAAAATTGCATCTGAAATACTTGACATTCAGCACGGTTTTTGAAAATGATAAAATCATAATTGTAAAAAAGACCCGCAGTATTGCCAATCAGATGCTGGCTGTTCTGAGCACCCTGGCACATATATCTTACTGTCCCCCTGCAGAAGGAGGAATGAGCATAAAGAAAAGAGCAATTTTCCTGCCGTAAATTGGAAAGTCTGCCAAGCAGCTATGTGATCTACCATCAATCAGTGTTAAATTCTCCTTAGCTGCAGAAAACTCAAGAACTAACTATTACTGAGAGATTTCACACGGTGACTAATGGTATATGACAAACACATTTAAAATCTGCATAGACCAGCATCAGTTTAAAATATAACATGAATAATAAACAATCCTAAAGATATCCCGGTGTGCAAAATAAGACATAATCTCCTCAGACACATATTGTACATAGGAGATTACCATTCTAGGAGTGCACTCAATATCAATACAGCACCAAGTCATGTACACAGTACGACTTTATTTGGAATAGCATCTTTCATGCAATGTGTGCTGCGGTGTCGTGAGGCTGTGCAGCAAGATGGGGAGGTTATGGGATAAAGGGGAGATGACAGCTGAGGAAAACACTGGGCTGAATCCACAATTACTCTGCCCCCACGAGGAGCCCCATTAAGTAATAGTGAAATCTTGAGGTGAGGAAGGTCCTCTCCTCCACCATGTCATTACTGAAGCCACAACTAATGCATCTGTTCCAGATGGCAAGTGTTCAGAGGAACGGGAGACAGTGCTGTCCCTTGCATACTAAGCTGGTCATTTCTCAGTGCAAAGATTCCACTCATTTCTGTTCAGTTTCCCATTAAAAACATATTATTTACCTGCAGAGTATGGAAAAATATTTGTAAGAAGGGAATATATTAGCTATTAAAACTGCCTTCACTTCTAACTGAAAAATGGTTCATAAAGCAGGAGACGTTTGTCCTAGATTTGCATTTTCAAGCAATCAGGTCTTTTAATTTATTTCAATTCCAGATTTATCTTTAAAGTCCATCATTTTGACACTGGTCTTTGTGGACACTGCGGTGTTTTGGGGTTTTTAATTTCTTTCTTTCTGACAAGAATGGGTTGCCACAGAACTCAGAGGGAGCATCTTTTTTTTATTTATTTATTTTATTGGGAATAGTGTCTGTATTTTGGGCTTGGTCAAGCTAGGCAGGAGCCATAACCACTTAGGGCAAAGGTGTCCTCCCTTTGAGTGGACACACACTCTGAAAGGAATAGAAATTGGTGAAGCCAAAGCACCCAGGGCAAGGTATGTTATCCTGAGAGCACAGGAGGTTCTAATAATTACCAAAATGGGATAGCAAACCCTGAATAAACATAATGGCACCAAAAAGCTTCAGGTTGACGTGGAGCTTCCCCGGTCCCAGCAGGAATAAAAGAACCTAGAGGGAAGGACAACAGGATAGTTTAAATGTGGTTAGGTGCAGTGTTTGTAAGCTGTGGTGTGATCTCTCAAATATTAGTCTGTCACTGTGCCTCCTCATCCATCTTTTTGCCTTCCCAAATGTAAGTATTCACAGCCAGTTTGCTTAAAAACTTTAAATGCTGAGATTATCTGCCTCTGAATTGTGACTTTCTGAATCTTTGAGGGATCACTTTATCTAATTTTGTCTCCTCTGAGCTCAGATATCTCATATTTAAATGGTATAAAGTGCTATATATGTTAAAGACAGAACAGCAGAGGCACAAGTTGGGAAGTCTGTTTCAATGAAAATCACAGGTAATACAATAAACACAAAAATACCTTCTGCTGGGGCTGTACTGTTCTGTACTCCTGCACTCTGTTCCTCGACCTTAATTCTACAAGAGCAAACAGTCTGCACACAGTACTCAGAAAGCAGAGACCAGGGCAGTCAGAACAAACAAGAGTAATTAAATAATCATCCCATTAGCTGAATTAGAGTAATGTCTCAGTGATTTGACCCTGCTTTAGAGCATCATTTCCATTTACAGAATTGCTAACGAGGAATCAGAACCAGGGCAAAAAGGATTTGGTGCCACTCTGACCAACTCTGTGCGAGCACAGAGTGCCCATTTGGGATGGAGATGCAAGGAAAGGGGAGCTTGAAAAGGATGTTGTCAGAATAGATTCCAGGGCCCTGAATGCCATTAAAGACCTGCCTGTGTTACCCCAGCACCTTGAAGAACTGTTCTGAAGGTTATGGAACTTTGTGTAGGGAAAGTAGGGGCAAGCATAGGAAAAACATAGCCAAAATCCATTTCTGATAGCACACTAACTCAGTGTTGAAAGAAGCCATAAAGTTTATCAGATAAATTGTATTTCCAATTATTGACTTTTCCCAAAGAGAGAAAAAAAAAAAAGAGAATATTTTTAAAAACTTAGACTAAAGTGAAAGAGTAGCAAGAGAGATGAGCAGGCAGAAGGATATTTGCCGTCTCTCCTTTGTGCTCTCCTCTACTGTTAGCAAAGGCCTCTGATGTATTATCATCATATTATTTCCCATGGTTTTTAATAGGGTTTTTTATGAGTAAGGGATTTATGGCTGTATGCAAATATTCTGTGAAGCAAGCAGCAAAAGAAAGTGCTGTTTACACTGAAATTCATGTACTGACTAAAAAGCATTAACAATAGCAATTAACAAAAATGGAGATTGTGCTGTTTCCATCTGTATTTTGCAATACACAGCAAATGATAGTCACTCAGCAATGCATTAATTTGCTAACGTTCTCCAGTTAAAATATAGAAGTTCTATTTATTTTAAAGCATTTTTTATCAAAGGAGTCCAAACGCCCAAATCCTGTCTGCTAAATAATTAGAAATCATTAAGTCTATGAGAATTCACTCCCAGCCCTGAGCAAAGTGTTACTTCCCCAGGAGGAGTTCCAGGGAGGACTCAAGGGAGGCAGTTTGGATTTTGTTATTCCAGATGGGATAGAAAGGAGCACTGGTTTGCATCAAGGCCATCAGCAGGTTCAGGTGTTCCTCTTGTGCTGTCCTGATGTACAAATGTACCACTTTTTGTTGTGGGACAGAGGGAAAGGAAGGGCTGAGGGGTGGAGAAAAAAAGACAGACACAGAGCTACAGAGAGAGCCTTCACTTCCCATCCTCTTTCTCTACAAACACAAGTAGACGTGTGTGGAGGAAGCTCTGATGTGTCTTTTCTCTGCAGCTCAAATATATTCATCAGCTGAACACATTTTTCACAAAATTCTGAACTCGGAGAATCGAATTGTACAAATATATTTTGCTTATTTTTAAATCATCAGTTCTGAGGAAACTGTCTGCAATTCTACTGAGCAATCAGAGAAATCTCTAAATCTGTGAGGATCATGACAGCTCTCTCTCCAACACTTTATGTCCCTGCCTCATCTCTACCTGTGGAGCAGCATCCAGGTGGATCAAAGTGTCTCCATCTCCTTCCCAAGTGACCTTGCAGATCCCATCACCCTAAATGAGATCAGTCACTGCACACTGGCTTTTGGCAGCTGCAGCCCCAGCAGCAGCACTTCCCAATGAAAGGCGCCTGTGGAAGAGAACAAGCCCGGGTTTGGAAGTTTTGAAGACGATCACAACGACATATGGTATCTGAATTTGTGAATATGCCAGAGCCAGGCTGCCATAAGGACACATATCAAACACCGGAAAAAGCCTCTGTGAAGAACGCACAATTTCATATTCATTTTTATAATACACTGCCAGTGTTTACACAGAAGCCTCTCATCCACGAAAGTGAAGTTTATTACTATCAATCACAGAAACAGCAAACAAAAATGCTGAGATTTTATGTACAGTGCTTCAGTCTGAGGGTTTTACCACTTCTGTAGGCAGCAGTAGTTATTTTACTGGCAAATGGTGTCATTGGGAATATGTTGATCATCTGGCAATGTTGTAACATTCATAAAATATCAGCATCCCAGCTGAGAAACAGCCACAACAACACAATGGGGCAGACTTTCCTTTGCACTTATTTAAATATTTTTGCGGGGGTACCTGCTGCCACTGGGGACAGTACCTTTTGTGCAGAGCAGGACACTAATCCATGAATGGCATTCCAAGATTACTATTAGGGCAAAAGCCAGCTGGCAGCAAGAGCAGATTTTATCCTCCCAATAGCTTTCCCTGGTCAAGAGGGTGCTGTGGATGCAACCGAGCTTTGTGTACTTTGAAAGAATTTGAGAACATATTAAAAAAAGCCTCAACTGCTGTCTTACTGCAAAGGCCAGCAGACACCCGAACCTCCCATACTGTGAGTGAAGAAAGAGAGACACCTTCAGAAAGCAGAGGAACTACCTCAGGCCTGAGCTGTGCTTTGAAGAGGTCTGGCTCTTTCCTTTTTGTCCAGGAGTCCTTGCTGAAACGTTCATGGTACTTAGAGAAGGTTGGGTTTAACCTAGAACTTTGTTCTTGAGATAACGTCATGAACAAGGTCTCACCAAAATCCAGGAAGTGAATTGATATGACAGCTGGCATCACATTAGTCTGGGCTTAAAGCACCACCTGCAAGTGAAAATGCTGGATTAAAGGTCTTTCTTTTAAAGGAGCAGTAGGTACAAGTAGCTGATGACAGCTACAGAATGCACTAATCATGGGGCTGCAGGGTAATCTGCATTCTTGTTCTCTTTCTCTGGGACTTACCAAGTATTTAATTATTCTGTGTAAAGTGAAACAGCTTCAACAGAATGGAGAGTAAGATGAAAATCAATCCTGTAAATCCTTAATGGTAGGGTAGGTTCAAATGTTGTCAGGCAGAGGCAGAAACTGAAATTAGAGCTGCTGGGAATGGATCAGTTATCTCAGTTATCTGATCAGCTCAAAGTGGAGAGCTATGGAGATCTCTCCTCCTTCTCTGAAAGCACCTATGGGATCACTTCAAAGAAGGGGACATCTCTTTTCTTTGGGAATTCAACTAGGTTCTGGCTTTCCTTTCAACGATGGGAAAATGTGTTGGAAATGTCTTTTATGACCCATCTGAGTTTGCAAACACAAAACAAGAAGCACCATACGGTGCCCAGATAACTCAGATCTATAACAGATTCCGTTCTCTCTGAGGGCAGCTCTGGGGCAGCCAAATGTTTGATAAGCACCGATGCATTTCCAGCTTGGGCTGCAGAGCTGAGCACGTCACTGCTTGGCTCTGCAGGCCACGACCTCTCTTTCAAGAGGCAGTTTTGTGTTTGCCACAAGCAGAGCAGGTAGGGGCTGGCTGGAGATGTCTCTACCAAAATCAGCAGCAGCGTATCCAGAGCTTCCTTAATCAGTGGATATCCCCACAGAGATGCAGTGAGAAGGGAGAGGAGCAGGTATCTCTCAGCTGCCAGCACGACGGGCAGCGAGGCTGGCTCTTCTCCTGGTCCCTCCTCGCAGCTCTGAGAGGGCCCTGCTGGCTCTGCTCTGGAGGTATCTGCTGCCCAATCCATCTGACAGGTGGTTAGCCATTAACATGAATAAAAGTTGTGACCTGTCTGCCACTTCCAATAACTCAAGTGCTATATCCCCAATCTGTCATGTCCTTGGCAGCCCTTTTGTTTATTAGGAAATGAATTATTCATTAGGGAAAATTTGCTAGAAAAATGTGCCTTAATTTTCATCATTTTCACTGTAATCCACTCTTATCCCTTTAGTGGCACTCTCCTTTGCTGTAGCCTGGCTTGGCTGATAGAGCCCTGCATGGCACAGGAGGGAGCAGGGCACTTTGTCACTGGTTTGTGCACATTCAAGATGTGCAGGGATAAAACACCTTGTACAACTAAATTCTTTCAGGACAGTGAAGTAGGTGAGCAAAAAAATGGAGGAGACAAACAAACATGCATTTGCCATCCACTACAGCCAAATTAACCCTGCCTGTTTAAATCTGAAGGGAAAATAACACCTTTGGGAGTTTAGAGAGGCACAGTGACTCACACACACTTTTCTGAGGCTGCTTACTCATTGCTCCTCACTCAAAATGGCCTTCTCCTTTCTTCCTCTCTCCACTGCAAAAATTGATTTATCCCTAACAAGGAATAACAACTTCCTTCTTTCCCACAACCAAATAAAACCTGTGTTTATACTCTATTTGCTGTATAAAATTTAGTCTTATAATTTTTAAGGGCTCACTAACAGCACTGGTTCTTACAGCAGCAGCAGCCCTTGGACCAGATGCTCATCCTCCACCATTTCTGGAACCAGTAAAAGGTTCTAAAGAAATACACTGAGCACAGATTTTGTTTCCATGAATTAGCATTGGGGTAGCCATGCTGTCCTCACATTAGGTTGGAAATTTCTTATGTAAATTGGGCTGCAATGCCCATAACACCTGTTACTATGGCAGCATTTATCCAGGTTAATAAAACAGCAAAGCCACTAATAAGGTATCATCCTGTAATGTTGAAAAAGGAAATTACCATTATAAAATTTGATCAAATGGATGTGATGGAAATTAGGAAGCAACTCTTACACTCTGGAGGTGGGCAGATAAACAAGGATATGTATGCAAGGCTGATCCTGCCGTGTGTGGGATCAGATGAGGCGGAACGTCTTGGCCCTCAAAGTTATTCCAACCCAAGTTTCCTTCCCAAGCAGCCATCTATCTTCCATGCAGCTCAGATCACATTATTTTAACCTCAGAGTTCACCCTTTGGATTGATAAGTCTGCCTACCTGAGGGGCTTGGAAGGGGAGTAATTTGTTGTAACCATCTTCCAGACAGTTTTTGAAATAGTCTCTTACACAGGTGAACTCTGTACTCTGTACATTTTTCACTCCTGGGCTGTCCATTTGTTTGGTCCCATTTTCCAGGTCTGTGTGGCTTTGCAAAGAACGTGTCAGAGACTAATGGCACAAGTCCTTACTAATTACTGCTAAAACTCCCATGTCTAAAGTCACTTAAGGCACAGAAAACTTGTGGGACATGAGACAAATTAAGAGGTAAATCTGCCACGTCTTAATCGAGGGGTATTTTTTTTTTTCTGCAGGCTTTGCTATGCTTTAGCTGAATTCTGGAGGACAGAATTTCCAGTGGCTGTGCAAACTGTCACACTGAGAAAGATCATCTGTTGCACTCCAGTCCTCAGCTCCACAAAATAGCAGCCCATTTTTCATGATTGCAGCTTTGTGTTAGCTGCGCCGGGGAGATGTTCTTCTGGCACATTATTCAGGAAGATGTTACTGGACAGGTAAGAATGTTGAGGTTAAATTCAGAGTTAAAGGAAAAGGGAGAGAGGCAGAAACTTTTTCATACCAGTTGTATAAAGAACCCAAAAACTCATTTGACATTAGATGAATAGAAAAAGAAGAAAGTTAAAAGGATGTAGGATAGAAATGCAGTTCTCAAGTATTGTTCCTGCTCAGCCTAAGCACTGTAAATGCATGTCAATTGTCAATTAACCTTGCCTGTTTAAATACAGAGATGGGCAGATGACTCTTCTTTAATTTCTGCTTTTTTTCCTGGTTCAATTTCAGAAGCTGATTTTCAATGTATGAACATAACAGGAACTACATCAGGACAAACCAAAGGTCTTCCCAACCCCGTGTCCCCTCCCTGCAAGCAGCTGGCACGGAGCAGGCTCACAGCACTGCTGTCCCTGGTATTTTTCAGCCTCAAATGATTTTAGCTCAGGAGTGGCCTGCAGCAGGGCTCTCAATAAACTTGTACCATTTTTTTATCCCACATTCTTTGCCTGTTGCCTTTAACATCCATTCAAATGTTTAGCTTTCCTTTGGATGCTGTAATTTCCCACCCAGTGCAGTGGCTGGGACAATTGTCTGGCACGGATAAAGCAAGAGCACGGCCTCAACCTCACTTATTTTGTGGGAGCAGAGAATCTGAGGAGAATTCCTGCAGCTATTCCTGCATGGGGGAGCCAGCTGCACCTTGTCCCCAAGGCAGCCTTGGCTACATTTGAAGAAAAGAACCTTTAACAGAGGGACAAAGGAAGCCAACAGAGGAAAGGTGATTGCATTTTCTATGAGGCTGCAGATCAGGTCACGGGTAAAGAATAAACAAAGAATTATCAAGCACCAAAAACACGCTTCAAAAGTTACCAGATGGCACCAGCTGTAACTTAACTTTCCAGCAGTCCTGCCAAGAGCTGAAGTGAATGCAACGCAGTACAATATCATTTGTAGAAAAACACAGAACCAGAGAATTCCTGCCATAATTGTTCCATGATTCAGCAATTCACCCAGCTAACTGCTCCCAATCACACATAAACTCCAATAAATTTGAGGAGAGATTCACACACATGCCATATGTTAGGATGGATGCAAAACCCCAAGGATATCATTGGGAAGCTCACAACACCTATGCAGAACTCAAGGAGGAAAAGAGTGAATACAAATTTGCAATACGTGTTTTTAAGAGGAAGGGCATGGGGAGTAGGGTTTTTAAGCTCACGATTAACTTGCAGCGAGCAAATGCACAGCTCTTCCTCCCCAGGACTGCCATAAAGCCAGCAAAGCAGCTGCCTAGTCCGTGGGCAGAGACAAAACAGGAAACTTTAAAAACGAGACAGGTTAATACTCCAGATTTGTGTAGCAGGTACCCGAGGGGTCGCTCAGGGGACACCTCTCCCCCTCAGCACACAACTCTGCAGAACCCAAGGCCAAATCCAAACCTGAGCTACACTTTGAGAAACGAGGATTCACCGCTTTTGGCTCCTTTGAGTCACTCTTTACCTACAGTGGCATCACAGATCAGAATCTGGCCCCTCACTGATTAGTACCTGCTTGGATTTAGACAGTAAATGAGCTTTAGCTGAAGACAAGAGCTATTAATTCCCACCTTTGTTCACACAGAAAGGCTGATAAATGCCTTTGTGCATTTATGTGCAAGATAATGCAGCTAAAAAGTATCAGCATGTGCATAAAACTGCAGAGAGGGATAGCAGATGATTTTAAATTCCTTCTTAATAATTATAATTAAGGATACAACTATATTATGATATACAGTGTATTATTTCCCTGTTTTTCTCTTTCCTCAGCTTTTTACAAAAGCTTAAGGCAATAATTGTTCTTTGGGTGCATGCATTAAATGTTACCAGCAGTTTGTTTTTGAGACTATTCATTCCCTGCAGAGTCTTCAACACCAGATTTCTTAAAAAGCAATATAAAATAATTATAAATTCCCCATGTAATTAAGTTCATTATAGCAATATTCTCAGCTGATTTAGTCCTCTGTTAGCCATCTTGCTTTTCATATTTCAGGTTCTGAATTTTGTTTAAATTCTTTTAATGGGGAAGGGGCAGCTTTTTCTTTTTCTCAGAGTATTGCATGGAATAAAAAAATGAAAAAAGAATGTTCATTGTTAACTACTGGTTTCAAAGGAAGCATATTTTAGCTGTAAACCTCTGATGGTAATTCACACCTTCATATGGTAAGTGCAATTCTGCTAAAAAAAATGTTCAATTTTTTTTTAATTCTTCTTTTCTCATCTGTTTACAAGTGGTTGTGAGACTCCCAGAGGATGCTGACCAACAACTTGAAAACCACGGCTGGTCCAAACTCCTGTTCTTTGGGCTGCTCACTACTTTCCCTTTTCTTCCAAGACCCAAGCTCTGGTTGTATCCTTAATTTCACTGACAACAGGAAAAAGGAGTATTCATTACTGTGTTTGGAGTATTTGCATTTTTAAAGCTCTGTTGGAAACGCAACAACCGTCTTTTATTAAGAACTAAATTCAGCCACCAAATAAATACAAGGAAGAACGTTCTGACTTAAAAATTGCTAACCCTGCAACTCTCCCAGCAGGAATTCCAGCAAAGACACACACAGTGGAGCCCGGGAAAGTGAGAGGTGCTCTGTAATGAGGACGCTCTCAGATTGCAAGGTAAGACATGGCACTCTCAGCTATTTAGAAGCAATTAACCTTTTTTTGTGGATACTGCAGCTGGTCCAGCCTGTTCTTTCTGTTTGCACACAGCTCAAGCAGCAGAGGGGACTGGGCAGCGACCTGTCTGTAGCAGCATGTGGGCTCCAGTGAAACCTCTCCAAATATTCTGCATTACCCTTTGCCTGTATTTCCTCTTGTGAGAAATGAAAATGTGTAACGACACAAGACAGGGTCTGCAAACATCACAAGAGCACCAGGAAAGGGGAGTCAGCCAGCCAGGGCCAGATCTCTGCTTCATTTAAATAAAGCAGCTGATCCCTCAAGCTATTATGACCTGATGTTATTCAGAATCTGCCAAGCCAAAAAAAAAGGAAACAACCCAAACTGGAAATAAAAGATTAGACTATCAGGCTCCATTTCTTGGATTCTTACCAAAAACTACTTTTTAAGTCATGCTTCAGACGTAATGTGACTGCCACTTGTCAATCCACTGCTTTTTGGGGTTGAATTCCCTAAGTACAGAAAGAGCTGGGAAACACCTGCAACATGGAGAAATAAAACAAGATCTGGGCTTTCGTTCAGAGAGCTGCAGTTGGGCAAACTGCTCGCCAAAGACATGATTTAATTCTGACATTGTCATCCTGCCAGAGAGAAAGAAAAGCTAAAGGGCATAATATGGAGCCAGAGATTACCACTAAACTGACATTTTCTTGAATTAAGATGGATTAAATTTTTAAGTGGAAGAACTATTATTGCAGTAGGACTGATAGAAAAATGTAACTCTCAAATTAGAGTGAGATATAAGAATGATGGGACTGCTTGAACCAAATTTGAAGTGCAGGTTTGAAACCATATTTGTGGAAATTTAGGCCATTTATAAAAACATCAGTTGATATTCTTATTTAAGTAATATATCACTTGTTCTATCTAGCAACCAGTACCTTGTCACCCTCTCCACTTTCAATCATAGGTAGAGTACTTGTCAAGAATCAAAATATTATCTGCACCTCTGAAAATGAAAGAAAACAAGGGAATATTTATACTTCAAAAGCCCCTAAAAGACAAGTTAAAAAATGGCATTTATGGGCATCATTAAGCACAAACATTTTGCCATCAATACTGAACAGGCCATCACTGACATGACAAAATCAGTCTGTCGTTCTGCCTGTTGAAAACACTGTCATAAAGCTCAGGGCACAAGTGAATTCTCTTTATGTGCACATTCAGAAATTGTCTGAGTGCAAGTTCCGTGATCAGTGAAGTTTCTGCTGTTCCAGGCAGGATTCTGGTAAGAATGAATGAATATTGGAATGGTCAGTGTGCAATATCTTGCATCCTTCAACATGAGAGCTCCTCTGGACAACATGGATCCATCCCTCTGGCTTCCTTTCAAGAGGAAAGTTCACTGGAGGCTGGATTCTCTGGGTCACATTCAAAGTTGGGTGTGGGTAGAACTGATGCCTCTAAATGTAAAATTCTAAACCAGGAGTTTTTCATTCAGCTCCTACCTAACCCTGGAAATGTCTCATTTCTCCAGGTAAATCTCCTTCGAAACTTTCATTTCTTTCATTGAATGCCCAGAACTGCTGTGATTTGAGTTCTGCCCCTAAATTTCACATGAAGCCCCATCAAAATACAAACCCAGTCTTTTTTTGCTTTGGCAAAGTCACACAGGGGATTGAAAATTCAGAGGCACCTCCAGAACCACCTATGGAAGCCAACAGTGACTATTTCCTTCTAAAAAGTGCTGACACACGTGGCATGCCCATGTTTATATGGATGAGGCCACCACCAGCCTGGAGTTCCTTGGAGCAAAACAAAATGCTAAAGGAAATGCTTCAAGAAACTGAGATGACGTTCTAAAAAGAAAATAATTGAAATGGCTTGTTATAATCAGAAAAAAACCCCCACACCCTTGTAGATTTTTACAGTTAATTGTTGCCACATTTCTGTTCAACATGACTGAAACGGAAGTGTTTGCCTTAAGGGAACACAGTATTCCAATGGCCTGGAATAAAATCCTTCAAAATGTTTCTCTTGTGAACAATGTGATTTATGTTCAGAAGCCATTCAGAATAAAACCAGGTTTTCAATATCAAGTAGAAGTCGGGGGGTTTTGCACCATTCTCATTCTCTGGCTCTTAAAGAACTGTAGAAATGTTACAGTTGTGAGAAGTGCCCTTAATTTCGGTGGGTGGGAAGAGTTTACTACGGCAAATATGATTTGAGTGTCTCCGACACTTTTAATGCTCAGCTGTTTAGCTCAGAAGATTGACTGCGGCTGCTGGAGATTGCTCCTGCTCCACATTAATCCCTCCTTCCTCTGCTCCTTCCCTGAATTCTCCACACACCTATCCATCTTTCACTTCCAGGAGAGCCTTATACTAATTACACTTCTCAGAGCATTAAGAAGATCGAGATGGATTTATCGAGTGAGAGGGCTCAAGGAAAAAAATGGTTGGGAATGGCTCGCAGTTGTTGATTTTTTTCCAATTATTAAGAGTGTGTGATCAATTTGTTTCTCTGAATGTGCAGGTTGGATTCTCCAGAAGATTTTATAGGACGTCTTAATGTCGTTGCCATCCTTTTAAAAAACGTAAACAAAAGGTAAAGAAAAGTTTCTTTAATAATGTAAATAAAAATCAATGTCACAACATAAATAAAAAGATGTGATAATAAAAAAAACTTAATTTAACACATCTGACTGCCTTCAGCAAAGCACAAATACAGGTAAAATGGAATTTTCCCATTTAATTATACAGATACAGAATCTGATTTCTTTCTTATGCCCCCTGAGCAGAGAAGCATCATTGATTTATCTACCACAAAGCCACTGTTTGTAATATTTGGACCACAGTATCACAAGCTTCCTAAAAAATCCTAATAAGGATACAATTTCCTAGAAATGAAGTTATTATTCTCTTGGAAAACAAACAACTTTTGTGATACTGATCTTTAAGACTTATTATATCACAGGTAAGGGAATTAGGGAACTATTTTATCCCTTGCAGGAGAATTATCCTCAGAAGCAGAACAACCCATTGAAAACTGACTATTTCACCTTTCATTTTTTCACTCCAAAGCATCCAAGCTTGGCACCGTTTGTGCTGTAAGGTGAACACCCAAGCCATGGAGCTGAGGTGACCAGAAAAGAGGAATCTGCCAAATGGAAGAGTAAAATGGGATGTGAAATAAAAAAAATACATCCAAATCAAGCTGAAATCACATGGGTAATTAAACACTTGTATGTAGACAAATAGGACTATCTAGGTATCTGAATAGCATCCATCCACTTGGGTATTAATCCCTTAGCCTGAGCTTTTATAAGCAAAGAGAAATGGAAAACAAAAAGCTTTTACATCTACTAATGGTACTTGCAAACCTCATCCCAACACATCAGGAATATAAAATTAATTCAGAGGTATTTAAAATCTGTATCCACTTTAATCACTTTGTATCAGTTCATATTATTGGTTGTTTTATTGCCCAAAGTTGAATGTGTCACTTGTGTACTATTTACAGTCACCAGAAACTTGTCATGTTTAGAAATATTAAAGTGTCCCGGAGCACATCTCTAATTGAATATTCTTTCTGATGCTCATGAATGATTAATGGCAGGCCCCCAGCCACTTACTGCTGAATTGTAGATTCCTGAAAGAAAAAGGGGTTACGTTTTCCTGATTTACAAGATTAGGTTCTGTGTGGCAATCAAAATCTGATCTAAGGAATGGTCGTTCTCTGGAGACAGGCCTGCTTTACACCTGATCTCTGGCCTGACTGGGCAGGAAAATCATTCAAAAAAACCTCCAAAAACCAAAAAATCCATGATGCTCCCACCGCACAAACACAAAAGCTAAGCTGAATGCTGCTAACAGGTGTGTTTTATGCTGCCAATATAACACAGCTTTGATGTACCAAGACGAGGGAAAATGCTGAAAAATTTGAGGGAAGCGTCAATAGAAGGGCATCAGCTGGACCCTAAGGAAAGATACCCAGATTGAAATATTGTGTATCCTGTGCGTATTTTGACAGCTTATTTCATCTGTTCCTTGTTCTCCCTTTGGGACAGACAGCTGGTGTGGCCTTAAGGTTTCCTCATCACCTGCACTGAGCCCATCTCCTGAGTTCTGCTGACAAAATATGGGCTTCCTCAGCGAGATTTCCAGTGTGATGCAGAAATGGCTCAGTTAAATGTCACAGATAAAATGCTCTCTTGCCATTTCCCAGCACAGCACAAACATGGAAACACTGTGCCTGGCACATCGATATCTATCTCTTCTTCCTTGCACTTTTATATCCTCATTTGTAAGCTGCTGGGCAGGATGGTGAAGAAGGCAGCAGAGTACTCCAGACTCTAATTCACAACTTAATGTGTTCTTCAAAGGAAGAGCCCTTTGTATTCCTGCTCCTGTGCTCAGGTAAGACATTTGTACCCTTTCTGTCATCCCTTTCTGCAAAATGTATCAAAGCAAGGCAGTCCTATAGAAGGAATGGATAAAAAAGGACTCATAGGATGGGAATACTGAGATGTGCACACAGAATAATTCAGTTTCACAGAATGACAGAACGGCCTGTGTTGGAAGGGACCTTAAATCCCACCCAATGCCACCCCTGCCATGGGCAGGGACACCTTCCACTGTCCCAGGCTGCTCCAAGCCCCAATGTCCAACCTGGCCTTGGGCACTGCCAGGGATCCAGGGGCAGCCACAGCTTCTCTGGGCACCCTGTGCCAGGGCCTCCCCCCCCTCCCAGGGAACAATTCCTTCCCAAGATCCCATCCAGCCCTGCCCTCTGGCACTGGGAAGCCATTCCCTGGCTCCTGGCCCTCCAGCCCTTGGCAATTGTCTCTCTCCAACTTCATTTTAGAAGAGAATGTCATAAGTTCACTTTAGAAAACAAAGAAAGTGAAAGATTTGGTGCATTTTATGTTTACAGAGAGACTCCAGAAATCCTACTAAATTATATAATTGTGGGAATCTTTCATACAACTGAATGTCCAAACAGTAAGAACCCTTCAAAAATGCCAGCTTTAGAAATGGTTTGTCACTGAGCCTAATTCCTTTCACGCCTTTAGGGTTATCTTCAAGTACCCTAAAATGTTCCCAGTTACTTTCAGTGAGCTTGCAATAAATGAGAGAGAAAGGACACTTAGATACTGACTTCCTAAGAACACTTTCCCTCTATAAGTGCATCACTGAGGCTATCATGTAAATATTTAAATTTATTCTCTTTCTATTCAGAAGTTTGCTCAAGTCATGAAAAGGAGTTACTTTTTATGACCATCATTAAATGTGTGAAAAATAAATTGAGACTTTTCCATTTGGTGAAGCCCAAGGTACCACCACTGGTAAGAGCCTGAAGGAGTTTACAGCTGGAGGGCAAATATCCTCCACACAAATGATTTTAGGGAGCAATACTCATTTGACTGCAATATATTAACAAAACAAATATTTCTGAACTCAAACTTCTCATTTTGCCATGATCTGGAAATCCCACAAAATGTGGTGGATTTCTTTTCCTTTGGGGGTTTTGGTTGGTTTTCTTGTTTTGTTTTGGCTTGGTTGGGGGTTTTGGGTTTTTTTTTTGTTAAATTCGGGTACTTTCCACACTCTACAAGTCCAAGCACAAGCTGACACTGGTTAAAACTGCATGGTAAACAATGTTTTTTACTGACAGAGTACTTCACTTAATAAGTGAAAGGAGTTTACTTTTTCATTTACGGCATTTTGAAATCCTCTAGTAAATTGCTGATTAAAAAATTAGAGTAAACAAAGCTGAGGAACCATCTAGGGCTGACAGGAAATTCCCAAAAACACTGCAGAAGAAGCCCACTCCTTGTAAGGTGACCACAAACATACTGCCTTCCCACACGTTTTTATTCCCATCCCCTTAACAAGGTACAGCAGGTAAATCTAGAATTACAATTCTACAAGCAATCCTGTTATTTTTAAGCCTGAAAAGTATTTAATCAAATCTAATTTCAACAATATTAGATGCGTGTGGTAGCAAATTCCAAAAATTAATCTCCTCTCAAGATCCATTTTGCTGAGGCAGTGGCTTAAAGGTGTCAGATTAAAAAATGCTTTGCTAAAGCATTTGAAAATCTTCTTTTAATTTAGATGCGTATTTGTTCCATTGCCCTGTTTTTGATCTAGGCTAGAATTGTCACACAAATACAATGAAATCTGCACTTCATCTTGTTATGATCAGGGACTGTGTGTGTAAGAGAGACACAGGCAGAATGGTCTTGATCCCCTTAGGCTAAAGTACATTCCCTAACATTTATTAGGCCTTTATAATGTACTTTGCTGGATTTATTATCTCCACCTCCATCTACTTCTGCTTGAAGAGAACAGTCCTAAAATTGCCCTTAAAAGAAGACAATCATGATTCTTAAAATAGAGCATCCTTTCACAGCAAATCAAAAGTGGAGAACAATAGCGAGGGGGCTGTCTTCCCAACCTTGCTGTGTGAAGTTTTCCTGCTGGAAGCTTTAAATGAAATAAAAATCAGCCTTTACAATGAGCCTTTGCAGATAATAGCATTGGGCAAGGACTTTGCTGGGTTGCCTCTTTTTAACTTGTCTCTTACCAGGCTAAATGAAGAAATAGCCTGGTTGAGGGAGAACTAACTTTATCCAGGTTACAAGCAGAGAACCACATCTAACAATCAGCAGAAGAAGGCAGTGACACAGAACCTGAATTATTTCCTCCATGTGGTGTTCTCTGAAGTGAATACATCCCTTTTTTGCACCCCTGGGTAACCCAGCTAACTCACAGGGGAAAGAAGCCTGGGTCACCTTGTGACTTGACTTATTGTCATCACGGCTTTCTGCCCCCCAGAGCTCCTCAGGGTTTAGCTAAAGAGTCTCAAATTCAGTAATGAAGCCATGAACAAAAGCTCTGAGACTCTCTGAAGGAACAAAAAATAACTGATCACATGCAGGTCTAGTGTTTACATGTCTAGGAATGTCAGTCTAACAAGAGCTCTGCCCTGGAAGTAAATTAATTTGGGCTTGTTTGGTGTTTTTTTGGTTTTTTTTTTTTTTTTTTTTTTTTTGGTTTTTTTTTTTTTTTTTTGTTTTTTTTTTTTGGGTTTTTTTTTTTTTTTTTTTTTTTTTTTTTTGTTGTATTTTTTTTTTTTCAGATTAACAAGAATGCAATTCATAGGAAATAATGGACTTTTTAGAAGTTCATTCCATGTTCACTCTCACTCTCTAGTGTTGAAAGAAATAAAGTTTCTGCTCTTGGAAATGCTGGACTTCAATTGGTTTGCCCTGGAGCTTCTCAAAACTTACAAGTGTATTTTGTAAAATGTCTCAGATCAGTTCTGCTCTTGCTGACATGGTATCACTCAGAAAGTCTCATCCTGACATCAGTGGGCCAGTATCCTTCTACTGTCATCCCCTTTCCACATTGTTCTCTCCATTCGCTTTATCTTGAATGTGTGTGATAGAAAATTTGGCTAAATGATTAGTTTTGTTCCTTTCCTGCACTTTCCTCATGTGCAGCCACCAAAAAAAGTGTTGGCCAGTTCCCTGCAGGAAAGTTGTACACAGTCCAAAATCTAAGGGCAGGTAAAGATTGTCACATTGTGGTCTGAGCCAGGAAATCTGCATTTCCACATCCCAGTGCACTGGGTAGGTCGTGCTGTCCTACATGATCTCAACTTTCTGTTTGCACTGCCCAGCCAATTCCCACAGTTTTTTGGACCTGGGAGTAGTCTCCAGAAACAGCACATTTGGAGAGCAGAACCACTAAAGAACTTCCTACAGCACCTAATTTTCAGCTTATTGCTCTCACATTATCACACCACATATCTCATCATTATCAAGTACATCTTTAAATTAGTTGAAACTTATAGGTTACCTCTGGCCCTGCCTCTTGTAACAGAGGAGCTTTCTTTGGAATTCCAGCTCAGATTTATTCATGGCCAGTGTAAACACACAGCAATGTCTGTGCCTGAGGCAGCTTTTTTCATGCTGCCCATCCCTCTTTCAGCGAGATGATGAACTTACACATGAAGTTATAGAACATCGTCTTTGGATTCACAAAAATAAGCAAAGGTCTTTAAGCATGAAGGAAGGGGAGGGGCCGTGACTGTCTCAGCATTTCACTTGCCAGAGATCACCAGAAAAATCAGACTCTCAACTATTATTAAAGCTGGCTTGAAATTGTCAACTTCTTATATTGAGCAAAAGATTCAGGAGGTGAACTGACCTCTGGAAGTGAAGCCTGCTCCTCTCTCCCCGAGTGAGCAGCTAAAGAGTCTACAAAGAATGGGAGGAAAGGCACAGCAAGGCGAGGAGATGAGCAGAGTGTCCCAGGCACAAGAGTGGCCACACAAAATAAGTGCAGAGTGCAGGTCCAGCAATGCAGAGGCTGCAGCATCCTCGGGTCCCACGATGTTATTCAGGAATAGTGGTGCATTTTTAGGCAGAAGTACATTTGGAAGGAATATCTGCCACAGAGCCTTGACTAGCATATTGAAAACATATGAGAGTTCTCTTGAGAGCTTTGAGAGTTCTGCTCAGTGAGGCTAAATGACGTCTGGAGCCCCCACAAGCTGGTTCCTCGTGATTCCAATGCTGGCAAACTGTTCCCCCTAGAATTAGCTGCAGAAGCTCCAGAATTTACAGTCGTTTTCCTTCCAGGCTACAGATAAATTGAAAATCTGAGAGCTCTTTTCTTCTCTCAAGATTTCTCCTCAGAAATTCAAATGTCTTAGGAGAGGGTGAGGCTCACAATAGGATGGGAACTGTGCTCCTGTGTGACATTTCTGGGGACAAATTCAGAGACAGGTGAGGAAAACAATGGAGAGTGTGATTCAGACACTGAAGGGATTGGTGTAAGGACAGAAATCCTGGCTGTGGACAGGAGCCAGTATAAATTTAATCACTGATTCCAAAGGCCATGGCGTTTATCCAATGTCTGTGCCCCACCTAATTCCCAGACAAACCTACAGAGGGAATCAAACGCTTCATAAACCCCCTAACCTGTCTCAGAACAGGAAAATCCTCTGCAAGAAGCATGTCCTGGTGCACAGTGGCAGACGTGGCAGAGGACTGCTTTGTTAGCAGAGGAAATTTCTAGAGCTTTACTACTTCCCTTCTCTCCAGCTCCTATCTTTCGGTTCAATATAATGACCAAATTTGCATCCAAACAAGTTTGCATATTCTTGAATTTTCCATTCCGTCTTCAGTGTTGCCGTGTTCCACGGAGGTCTCATCTTGCACTATGACACATTTATTACCAGATGATAATTGAAAAATAGAAGAAATGGCTTGGAGAGTAAATGGAAGAGAGGCAGATAATTTTAGGATTCAATTTTCTCTGCATTTTTTACTGGTAGGCATAGCATAATACTGCAATAGAATCCAATCAGAAGTTCTCTTCTGCACTTGTCACATTTCAGTGAGCTAACAGTGGCATGTCAAAACAGCTACAAATCTGGAAGACTTGTTTTTGCTGGAATTAACAAAAGGACAACCAAAACTGTGAAGAACAAATATAAAGAGAATGCAAAAAAATAATTGTTAAACAAGTAAAGGATTTCAATTATGCTTATTGCCACCTTAATTTGCTTTTCTTCCTGTGTAGCAAAACCCTCAATATCATATTATACACAATTAATTCAACTGCTGTAATGAAATTAAATAGATTTCTATAATTTGTATGTTGGAAGAAAACAGCAGCATTAATATTGCCTGTCATTTGGCAAACAGATAATAAAGCCCAAATCTAGTTAAGAAAACTCAATAAAATCTTTATGTGGTAACAATGAACTATGCAAGTGAGAGGCTGTTTGCATGGACCAGGGTGAACTCAGTGAGCAGGGTACAAACAAGCAGAAACCCCCAATGTGGGTGAGGGGTTTTCTTACAATTCCCCAAAGGGAACAGGGAAGAAAATCCACTTGCTTGTTTCTATCACAGGGAATTTCCCAGCAGACTTCAACTCACAGCCTCTTTATTAGGATTTTGAGAGAAGTTGGCCTTTCCTTTGCATGCTGTGCCAGAGGGGTCTGTGCAGCCCTGGGGAGCAGGAGACTGTGTCAGGATTTCCCCGTGCAAGCCTGGCTGCCCTGGGAGCTGAAGGCACCTGGAATAAGTCACAGAGGGTGCAAAGACTACACCATGAAACATCTCTGTGGGATGGGAGCCTAAAAGTGTCCTCCCTCTTCTCTGCTCTGCTCTCAGCACATCCTTCCCTGGTCCAGCACCCCGTGTGCCACCTCCACCAGCCAAGCACAGCAAAAGTCTGGGCTTTCAGGACTTCACAAATCTGCAGCTCTTCCAAATTGCAGTAGAGACACTGGAAAATTCCCTCCACTGCTGCACAGAGCCCAGAGGAGGCAGCAGCATGATCAGAGGGATGGAGCAGCTCTGCTGGGAGGAAAGGCTGCCAGAGCTGCCATTGTTCAGCCTGGAGAGGAGAAGCTTTGGGCTGAGCTCAGTGTGGCCTTGCAGGGCCTGAAGGAGCTGCAGGAAAGATGGAGAGAGACAATTGCCAAGGGCTGGAGGGCCAGGAGCCAGGGAATGGCTTCCCAGTGCCAGAGGGCAGGGCTGGATGGGATCTTGGGAAGGAATTGTTCCCTGGGAGGGTGGGGAGGCCCTGGCACAGGGTGCCCAGAGAAGCTGTGGCTGCCCCTGGATCCCTGGCAGTGCCCAAGGCCAGGTTGGACACTGGGGCTTGGAGCAGCCTGGGACAGTGGGAGGTGTCCCTGCCCATGGCAGGGGGTGGAATCAGGGGATCCTTAAGGTCCCTTCCAACGCAGGCCATTCTCTGCCTCTGTGAAATTGATTTTCTGTATTTCACTATGTACATCCACTTCATATAAGGACTCAAAGTGCAGGCACTTTGATCATGGGATGGTGTGGTTTAGAAATGCAAAAATATTATGATTTCAAGGAAGAAAAGGTCATCATTTAGAAATCCAGCTTGGGCTGCTTGCCAACCATGTCTTATCCCAGGATTCCCTAGGCTCATCTATTCTTCATTTGCCTTTCCTATAATTCTACCTATGATCTCTCTTGTAAACATTTATGAGCAGACATTTCAGAAGCTTCATATTTTCTTTAACAAATGGTTTATATCATCTTTGTGAAGAGTGCTACATAACGATGCAACATCATACATTAATATTTAAAACTGAATGAAATAACACCTCAACAAGGATAATTTTTTCTCAGTTTGCTAGCTGTCTTAAATTTATTTGTGAAATGAATTAGAACAAGGAAACCACAGAGATAAAGTTTCCTTGCATTTTTATGAATAGACAGCAAATTCATTTTTAGAAGAAATATTTGCATAAATGTCATTTTTTTTCCTTCTGAAAGGGCACCTGTTTCCACAAATTATAATCTGAAGCTCATTAGATGATTAGATGTTCTGGAAATATGATTTATAGGCCAGATCTCCCAATCAAGAGAGAAAAACAACACTGTATGAAATAAATTCTTGAACAAAATTCAGCAGAATTGTAAAACGCAGAAATTGAATATTCCATAATTGCTGTTACAGGCAGACACCACTTCCAAAGGCAGCACTGCAGCGAGCAGAAATAAAATTCAACAAATGGCATGAAATGCAGATTGAGAACCAGAAGCGATTTGGAGGTCACATTCTGCATCAGGCAGGTCATACACCAGGAGCCTCTGTGGGCACATTTCTGGATCTCCCTTGCCTTGGGCTCACTCCTGGAGCCACGGGACTGTGTCCAGTCAGGGATAATGTGGGGAATTGTAGGAAAAGGTAAAAGGATTTTAGGGCCTGAGAAATAAAAGCAGGTTTCAGAATTATAGGGAAAGAGTTTAGAGATCAGCTTCGCCTGCAGGAACTTTAAGAAGATACAAGTATATAACAGGCAAGGACACTGAAACAATGGTCCAAGCTTCTAGGTTCAGCTGAGATAGCTTTTAGAGTTGCAAAAATTATGCTCAGTAAGATAGATAAAGTTGGGCTGAATAATGGAATCCTGTGCAAGGCCCAAAACAAGCAGGGATTGTTTATAACAAGCACACGGGCACTATTAGAGATTGGTTAAGAGAACTGTCAGTAGTTTTTATAAGAATGCCATTGGCTGAAACACTGGTAAGAATGGTCTGTAAGCAGAAAATTCTCTGGAATTCTGTGGCTATGTGAGCTTGGATCATCTCCTGTGTGTGAGACTGATAAAATAATAAAAGGGCTCATGGAGCATCGGTCCCAGGTCCCCTCCTGTTTGCTTAAACACCAGCAGGATCACACCAGGACTGAGGTGGTGTGGGAGACACTCCCATGGCCTGAGCTGAGCCAGCCCCTCCCCACAGCCCCACTCGCACTGTCCCTCTGCTGAGCTGGAGGAATTGGGAGACTATTTCTGCGTGGTCACATCTGTGTTTGCCTCTCTTCACGTCCAAAGGAGGGGCCCTCTCATGCTGTGCCTGCTGTCACCTTCTAATTCTGTCACATCTCGTTTTCTTGTTCTCCTGTCACAGGTCCCCCTGCTCCAGGACCTTTCCAGGAAGGGTCTGGTGTTGTTTGCTGAGAATGCCCACTGTGATGGACACTTATTTTTATATGCAGACCTTCCAGAAATTTCTTATCACCCTTAACCCATTCCTCTCAACTCTTTGTATTTTTGTCCCTCTTGAATATTTTTAACACCAATTTTTCTTTTCATTTCCCTGAGGTTCCAGCAGGATCACTAAACCACAATTTACAGTTTCTGAAAACCAGAGGTACTTTCCTCCACTCTCACTTAGCTGCTTTGGGATTTGTAACTTATTGCCTCCTTTTTTATTTTCTTACAAAAAGCAATGAGTCCCTTACATGATGGCCTACATAAAACAGTTTTTTATAGACCTGGGGTCAGCATACAGCTTTTTAGAAGGCATTCAAATTTAGCTTGGAAACTGAAATACTTGTATGCTTCATTTTTAAAAGAGGGAAAAAGCATCAGTCCTCATTTTTAAAAGAAAATTGGCTCAAATCAACAAGCCCAGACTTGGAACCTCAGAGAGCTTTGTGCCAGTAAAAATAAAAAAAATCTCATCTTGCTTCTTTACCTTTGAAGAACTGAGCAAAGATCCCTCATAGAAGTTGACAGGGTCTGCATGAATTGGAGCCTATCAAAGTCTGTAGGGTACTTTTATACTGTTGCTTGTCCTTATACATACAACAGCACGTTCCAGAAGTCTCAGCTCTCGTCCTTGCCGTGGTGCAAACCCTCTGAAGGCACAATCCAACAAATAAATAAATCACAAATAAATAAATCAAATAAATAAACAAATAAATCAAATAAATAAATAAAACAAATAAATCACAGAAAGGGATACACAGCATTAGGGTGATGAAATGACACATAAAATACCATGAAAAATCAAGGGAAAAGCTGAGCTTACCTGGATCCCACCCGATTCAGTGCTCTGTTTAATGGTCAATCCTATCCTCAAACGTTTTCCAGCCCCTCTGGATTTATCACTACTGCACACAGAGCTGTAATACACGAGGAGACTGCAACATCCATGTTCACTCCTTCATGATACAGAAAATAAAGTAGGTTCCTTAGCTTAACATCATGTTTAATAAGAGTTACACTTTAATAGGCCTGATATTAAGTGCCGAATGACAGCAATGAGATGTGACAAATATATTTTGAGCCTGAGAGACAAGATTGTTCTATATGTCACCTGCATTACTGTTATGCATAAGGATGCAAATAGTTGCTGACATTGGGTAACACATGGGTGATACTTAGTAAAATCATGTCAAGGTAAATTTGATAAGTGATAGTGACACAGCCTGATTTATGGATTCCATTGACACGCTAGCTCTTCCCTGGCAGTGGGAATAATGTTATTTATTTCTGCTGAATATAACTTTCCCCATTTACCACATTCTGACTCTTGTATTAAATGGGCTCCATTATAATATTATTTATATGACACCAGTACCTGGAAGGCCCAGTTAGGTCTTCTCTGGGGCACGCATAGTAAAGTACTACTGCCAAGAATCGTTCATTGCTGAAATACTCAAGTGAGGCAAAAGGAGGTTAAAACAAATGGATTTTCATGTTCTACAGTCAAAGACACACTGACATCTTCATGCATGATTTCTTCATCTGCTCAAGTAGTTCTGGAAGACTTTTTCATCATGACTGACATGCAAGGTTCAATCTGTAACTGGTCTTGCTCCCTTTATTTTCCCTCTGTTTGTATCAGCACTGATTTCTCTCTCCTGCAGCCTCCTGATGTTTCCTTCACACCGTGTGTCACAGCCTGGCACTAATGATGCCCCAGCCTGGGAAAAACACAACGGGGCATGTTTTCTTATCACCAAACAAACCTGCTCCCAGATTCTGTTCCACTAAACGATTTTTAATGAGACCAAGCCGTGTTGTAATGTATTTTATGTTTATATGTGGTAAAGAAATAATTAGTGCTGAACAGGATCTTGAACACAGCTCTAGAAGTATTTCACAAGGTGGGGATTTTGGAGGTCTCTAATCCAGCCTCCTTCTCAAAGCAGGGCCATATTGCTGGACACAGCCCTCGAGGTCCCTCAGCAGTGCCAGCACAGGGGATGGGCACTGCCCTGGTCCTTTGGGCCACACCAAATGTGTGGTTGGCCTTTGGTGCTGTTGGCCTTCTTGGCCACCTGGGCACCCCTGGGCTCGTGTCCAGCCCCTGTCCCAGCACCCCCAGGCCTTTCCCACTGGGCCCTTTCCAGCCCCTCTGCCCCAGCCTGGAGCATTCATGGGGTTGGGGTGACCCCAGGGCAGGACCTGGCATTGTCCCTGTTGTCCCTCACACCACTGGCCTCAGCCCATGGATCCAGCCTGTCCAGATCCCTCTGCAGAGCCTGTAGAGGAGGTGCAGCCTGCCACTGTGAGTTTATTTCAGGATGCTAAAGCAACACCTGACATCTTGGGCTGGTGCACACCCTCAAATGGGGAAGAGTTCCCTCACTTGGACAAAAGTTGACAGCAGAGAATCTGCCAGAACTTCCAGATGCTGTCTCCATCCAGACCCTGTCCTAAAGAGTGACAGGTTGAAGAGGAGTAACCCCAGTTTAGCACTCTGAGAGCTCTGCTTGCTCTCAGTGTGCAGGAGGACAGGGGCAGCAATCATTAGCAAGAACCTCCGGAAGAGAATGACAGGCCTTATGTTCCTGTGACAGCCTGCAAGTGGCACACGGAGCTCAGAGGAACAGCAAACAGCTCCCATCACACCCACTGCAGCCCTCTGACCTTTCAGAAAGAAGGGATTTGGCAGCAAAGGCTGGCCACTGCTGGTGCACCAGCTATCAATATATTCTTAATAGAAATGGCTCCACCGGCAGCTGAGCCCATCCTGCCGCCACGGAGAGCTGTGCAGCACTCCACCGACAAAAACCTGCTGGAAAAAATGTGGTGATACATATTGTAAATAAGAGGTTTAGTGGCAGCTGTCAGATTACCTCTGTTGTAAAGTTGCTCCTTTAAATTTACATCGCTGCAATCACAAAAACTGTAATTAAAAGCCAAGTAAATTACTGTTTGCATTTCTAATGCAACAGCAATTTCAAAACAATGTATCAATATGGAGCAACAAAGAAATTGTCTGTTTTCAAAACCAGTGAGAAGAGATTTTATTCTATGATACATGTGTGTTTCCCAGCGTGATTTTTCCTTTAATGACGCCTCATAGCAAAATAGTCCACTCTACTTACTGATCATGTTAAGCTGTTGCCATGGAAATATGAAGACTCCACTATACTCAGATGTTAACTCTTAAAGCACAGCTTTACACTTCTTTAATATCAATTTTTGTTTAAAAAGAGAGCTCTTGGCAATGCAAAATTCGGTTATTTTCCAGCTGTCTAGCACAAGAGCTGTGTAAGGAAGACAATGGCAAGGGCTTGTTTCAAGGGTGATGTAAGAGAGTACAGCCATACAGAAATATCCCCTCACATCATTTCCCTATGAACAGGGAATTATGGGAAAAGTGACAAACAGCTCCACAGACAATGTCAGAGGTACTTAATCAGCCAAGTTCATTAAGGAGGAGAAGAAATTGAGGTATGACCAAATACTGCTACAGCTTTGTCTAGCACCTTATTCCCAGGGGTAAAAGAATGATTACATTTTCTCCTTTCCCCCCACACCAAGAGTTTCTTTTAGAAACAAAAATCAAAGTCATAAGGACACAACCACTTTAAAACGATTGCTCCTATTGTCTCTTTGTGGGTTTTTAGTGGGGTTTTTTTGTTTTGTTTTGGAGGAGGGGTTGTGTATTTTTGGGGGTTGGGTTGAGGATTTTTTTAAGAGGTTTTTGGTTATCAAAGCGTTGAAACAAGAGCAACTGTAAATGGCTGCCTTGAAGTTGGGGAAATGAAAGATAACCAGGCTGTGATTCCAGCCACATCCCCTCCTGCCATCCTGCTGCCTCCAGAGGTTGTGCAGCTCTGCTCCAGCTGTCTGCTCCAGCCAAGGCAGATATTTGGTCTCGAGTCAGCATGGCAAGGGATTCTGTACAGCAGCTAAATAAATTCCACTATTCAGACAACTTTTCTGTCTAAACAACAGAAAATGGCATAGTCATTTTACCTTTCCTCACAGCTCCTGCTTATTTCCTGACAGGTATTTCTGAAGAAATAATTCTCATGCATGCAAATGAAACGGAGTTGTGAGGAAAATCATTCCAGATGTCCAGTTCCAGTCAGCTGGAGAACCACCTGACTCTGCAACACCACCTTACACAGGTACAGCAAATGCATCCTGTTCTTGGTAAGACATCCTGATCTACAGAGGTAATATCATTATTATGAACAATGCTTCAGCAGGCATTTTTCTAAGCACTGACAACATAAGAATAGTAGCTTTGTATTCCTGGTACCTTTAATCATTTGTAACACTTGTTTGCCCGTGGTTCTTCCTTGCCTTACAAAAAGCAAGCACGTGCTTGTATTACTTCAGTTAAACTTGCACTAACCAAATACCCAGATAATGCTGAAAATATGCATCAGCTCAGTGATTTATAAGTGAATTACACACCTGCTGTATGTAGCAGGTATAAATCAACACAGTAGTCCTCCTGATACTCAGATAACTTGTTTTACAATCTTTATCTTCCTAAAGCTAAAGAAGTTGATTTAGATGGCTCTAAAATCTTAAATGAAATACAGCCAAGGCAGGTAGTTTCTAATAACATACATCAAAGCTTTATACACGGTAAGATGACTAAATCTCAAGCCTACACCTTTTTCCTGTGATAAATGCATTGCATTTCTCTTCAGCAGTGACAGAACGCAGGCCAGGCCTCTTGCTTCCTGCAAAGAAGCTCAAGTGCTCGTGATTTGGTGTTGGATACCTTTAAAAAAGAGCAATACCTAGTGGGGTTGGCAACTGCACTGTGCCTTCACTGTGATTGATGTCATCAATAGCCAAACACAGCACCGGGGGCCAGGAACCCTCCTGTGCCCTGTAAACCTGGATTTGTCACTAATTCTCTCTGGAGGCAGAGGCAAAGTGATGTGTGTGTCTGTGCAGCCCCCTGAGTGGGATAAGGGTCGATTACCTTGCACAAGTAGGTAGAGGTTTGGTTGACTAAATAATTGTCTCAATAAATGTCAAGTGTCCTTAGAACACTTCCCTACTTCATGTGAATCAGCTGAAGATGACAAGCTCTAAAGGCACTCCCTGAAGAGATCTCAAAATATATCAATGGCTGTTGGCCCACTGCAAGCCCAGCTGAAAATCTGCTTTTCTGTTATTTTAGTCATGTGTTTATTATTATTCTCATATTACCTGGTTTAATCCTTTGCTGTGTTTCAGATATATTCTCTTTCCTCTCCCCAAGACAGAAGAATGCTCCTGCTTCCATCAAAGGTGAGTGACAGAAGATCAAAAAGGCCAAATTACCTGTGCAGCCATTATGAAATCTGCAAATCAGGGGCAGGAACTCAGATATTTCAAAAATTAGTCCAATTTATCAATCAATTGTTAGATGTCATCTCTTTCCTGTGCTGTCATCCTCCGAAACCATCACAGAAATATTTGATAAATACAGGAGGGCTATCACAGGAAGGATGATATTGCAGTTTTAATAAGCATCTTTACATCCAACTGGAGGTAAGGATCAGAGCAATAAAAGCTGGAAGATGTGTTTAAGTTTCTCAGCTGCTTTGCAACATTGTCAAAACTCATAAATTTGGTTTCTTAAACGTGCCTCTGAAAAAAACTGATTTCTGTACTGTGAGCTTTTATGATCACTTAAAAATAAATCCAAATCACCTGACAGGTCACTAAATAGGGTCTTAAATTAGTCTGAAAATCCCATCCCACATGCTCAGATTTTCGTTTAGCATTCAGCCCAGGGCAGCCCAGCCCAGCTCTGTGGTGAGTGACCAGGTGTTTGGCTCCATTCTGCAATTCCTGCAGGCCCCAGGAGAGCTCTGTCCCTCCCCTCTCCCTGGGACAGGTGCCAAAATTCGGGATGTGGCTGGGCAAAGGCACAAACTCCACCAGCTGCAGCCTCTGGGGACCCTGGAGCCCCATGACAGACACTGTGATAAGAAGGGGTGATGATATTAAGGCTACTTCCCAATGAAATCTGTGTCATTTTTACTCAAAAGATTCTAGTAAAAGCAGAACTGCTTAACAAGAGGGAAAATTTAAGACCTAAACTAAAAAATTGGGAGCCCTACTCATTAAAACATGTAAGTGTGATGTCTTTAAAATGTTACTAAAACAGTGTGATCCGAAATGATAACTGAAATATTTTGTCTGGGAGAAGTAATACAGAAATAAGGATTTCTCAGACCTCTGCATTATCTCACAAAAAGGGTTATTTACTGCAGAGGATCACCTAACATTTTAGTAGAAGTCATTGAAAATTCAGTCTATATGAACAAGAAGAGAACACAAATCCTTCTAAATATATTTAATTAACAAAAAAAACCTACCCCAAAATCTCATTTTGGAAATAAACCCTGCAGCAACTCTAGCATACAAATCAATTACCACATATATTCCTTAAGAGTGAGTCTAGATGCCAAGTGAAAATCAATGTGATTATTTGACTTTACTACAGGACACCACCAGCTTTATGAAAGTTCAACTGAAATTTTGGTATTATTTGTACTTTCAGAGCCAAAAGAGATAAACCAAATATATTTGAATAAGATCATTATCAAGGAGTTAAACACAACTCAATATAAATAAGTGAAATTAAAGGTACATGGTGTCCCCTAATCCCAGAATAATGCAAGTGGGAAGGGACAGGACCTCAGGTTAGTGCAAAAGAAAGCTTGCTGCTTTATTTTCTCCCTGCATGACTGAAAAATGTAAAAAACCTATAAGGGAAAGTGTGAGAATTTCTCAGAATTAACAGATAACATGCTTCCAAATTGCACCTTCTCACGTTCAGCTCTCACTCAGTCTCTGTTTTAACTGAGGTGTGCAAAGGTCCTTTGGGTCAATATTTCAGAAGCACAAGATACAGGTATCGTGATATAAGGACAAGACTCTGCATAATCTTGGAGTCTAGAGGTACCTTTAGTGAAAAATAAAAATATTTCCCTTTGCATTTCAGGTCTCTCAAGCTGGAGGCCTGGAGACATACTTAGGATATTTTATTTTAGAAAGAAGGTGTAGAATATCCTTCCAAGGAATATTAAAATCGGGGATTTTGTGGAAAGGATATAATTAAGCACACTAGCAGTGAGATAATGTGGATTGAGAAGCAGATGGGTGCATATATCTGCAGGATTTTCCAACAAAGAAGAATGTATTCCGAGTGAAATGCAAGTGACTGATGCAGACATGCCTTTATCCTCACCTGCACTTATCAGCTGCCAACATTTCAAATTGCACTGCTCTTACTCGAGTGAAACTTCGCCTCTCCTAGCACCGACTGGAGCTTATCTGCAGCACCAAGACACAATGGGTCTGCTTGAAAGATGCAGATCCTCCTTTAACATTTCTTAATTCTGTTGGATTTAAGTCAAACCCTCAGGGTGAGCACCTGTTTTTAATAGCTCATCAAGGACGAAGCAACACCCCTGTAGCATCAGCAGACTGAAATATGAACTGTGAGAAAGGCTGATATTGTGGCAGGGTGTTTAAGCAAAAAAAAAGGACGAATTTCCAAATGGCTTTTCGGGAGACTTGACCAAGGCAGGCACCTTCTGAATGGAGGGGGAATGCGCTCTGCAGTGAAAGGGAAATTAGCTCGAGAAGTGCCTGAGCAGCCTCGCCTTCAGCAGGAGATCCACTCCAAAGCTTCTCCCATTAAACACCCTTCTGGGCCAGAGAGAGAGGAGCCAGTCAGGAACCAGCCCCCCGCTGCCTGAACTGTGCTGTGCTGGGAGCCTGCTTTTAGGTTTTCATGCTGTGATTATTGGGAGGCAGCCTGAGAAGGCAGCTCCTCTGCTTAAAAACCTCCCATTTTTTGTGATGTCCAGGCTGCAGCCTGCAGGCAGGTCCGCAGGGGACAGAAAGGCAAAAGCACATCCAGCCCCAAAGAGATGAGTCCCCCAGGAAGGGAATCAGGCACTGTCTGTCTTTTGTGCTGGGAATCACAGGAAGCAGCTTGAATGTGTGGCTGGGCTCAGGGTTTCTTAGCCAGGGTACACAGAGCTTCTGAAATACAGCAGGGCTCAGTTCCCTCAGCATTGCCTCATTCCTTGGCATCTGGAACACGCAAATCCAGGCAATGTGCCTCTTTGGCACTGCCCTCCAGGCTGTCAGCTTAAGTGTACCTGAGGTACATTTCCAAGAGCTGATATCATATTACAGCGAGCAATACCTATGCTGTGGAGTTGCTTCGGTGTTTTCAAATCACTTTGACACACTGGATAAAAGAATTTCCATAATTATAAATCAAAATACAATGGATTTCAATGGGTACTGCTTTAATTCAGGCATACAGCCTTTTCTCTGTTTGCTCTCTCCAGCACACCAGCTAGAACTGTGTGACACTGGAACTGAGCACAGCAGTTCAGCACAGGAGAACAGCAAAACTGTCTCAAAAAACACAAGTAATTGCCTATTTTGTATGGCAGACCAATAATGGGTACAATGGCCCACCTCACTCCCTCCTTTTAACTTGGGCAGGAACTGTATCTGCAGAGTGAACTGACATTTGCCTTGCATTTGCCTTTTTGCCCTGTTAATTTGATTGATGTAATGCATCCGTCTCTTTCCTTCTGTTGCTGAAAAATATTGCAAGAATATGTCAAGGCTGATGCACTCTCAGTCAATCAGAGCAGATTTCTGCATATAACTTCCCTGACAATGCCTTGTTTGCCCTCTCTGCAAACTTGCAGTGTTGGGAATGTAGGCACAGGCAAATTAAAGTTTAATTATTCACTCAATCTATTAGGATGGAATTCAGGTTAGTGCACGGGGCTGCCTGTGCCAATTCAGCACATCACAAGGGAGGCTGCAGAGGTGGAAGTGGATTTGGCCAAATAAAATTACCCTGTCCAGAGATTTCTGCACAACAGAAGCCACAGTTTCTCTGCCTGCATTTCTAATGGCTAAAGGCTATTTATTCTAGTGCAGATGATCCAGTGCACAAAGTGGGGCATCACTGAACACAAGGTCTCTGCCAGAAGCCTCCACGTCGCTCTAATGGTCAGAAGTTCTCACTGCTGGGAATTGAGACTGCTGACAGAAAATATCTGTCCCTGCATATTCCTCCTTCCTGCCCTCAAGCACATTCTGCTTGCTTCCCACATTCTCTCAGGGCAACTTCCATAACCTCTTTCTCACCCCCAAACTTCAGTCAGACTTGATTTCATAACATGAATGAGAATATCCTGATTTGAACAACAGTAAAAAGCTTTTGAGGTCTAGATAAAGACAGAAATGTTTCTTCTTCTGAGGATTCCACCATTCTTTTGGAGACCTCCTCTTTCCTTGTGGCTGAATTTTAACCACTTGGTCTGTTATGCCTCTGGACTTCCAGATGGTGCTGCAGAGGGGACTGATGGCCTGTTATCAGCCAAATAAAAATAGTAACATTTCCAAGTCATTCAGCTCTCCAAAATGTAACAGTGGATTGAGCAATATTTGTATGACTTGAGGCCTGAAGGCCATTTGGTTTCATGAGCCTTCAGCTGTTCCATTTCTGTGAAAGTCAGAGGAATTACACCAGCACCAAACCAGTGCAATGGAGTGGTGAATTGGGCCCTTAGAAAGTTCAGCATGGACAAAATGCAGCTGTGTAAGAGCTGCAGACTGACCATGACACCTCCTACCACACCTGTAAGAACGTTTGAACATCAACATTTATTATTTCTCAGACTTTGTCATCTCCCCTCAGACGCATTTACCATGATATTCCCTAAAACTGTTGAGCAAAGCTGAGAATGTATCAATAAAACACACAAGAGATGTTTTAATTAGGACTGATCAGCAGTGGCCCTCTGTAAACTCTGACAGCAGCTTCAGTGCTTCAGTGGTTGTGGCACAAGGGCAATGGGAAAGGCAGTAAAAACAATATTGCATGTTTCAAATGACTTGTGCTGCAGGTAATATCTCAGACCATTACAGCTGAAAAAGCATTTTGAAATGAAATACATTTCCTGATTGACCTTTTATTCTTTGACATGGCTTTACTGTAATTCTGTATTGTGGAAGTATTTTATATGTCACTGGTCTTTCCCAAATTGCACCTGTAGATTTTTTTGTTTTATTGTGGAGTTTTCCTGTGTGGTTCTGCACAGCAGCAATTATTTTGTGGGAAATTATAACATTAAAGCAGAGAACTAAGAACTGGTTTAGACCCATCCCCATCAATTCAGCAACAATTCGTGAAGATTCATAAACAGGCATGTACTGAACCCAAAGCAAGACACAGGAGAAGTAATTTCTGGTCTTGATCCTGTTTGACCACACCAGAGTGGCATTTAAAATTAACAGGCTATAAAAAGGAAGAATGTGATATACCCAGCTCACAAATACATGCACACATAAACAAGGAAATGCAGCTTCTTTGTGCCCAGCTGGCCTGGCCTTAGCTTTGAGAACTTCTGCAAATCATTAAGGACTCAATCTGAAAAATCCCCACCGCATTTTATTTGCCCTCTTGCAGCTTTGAAACATTCAACACACACTGACAGCCTGACTTAATGCCCCTGAAAATTAAGAGTTAAGGGTCTCAAGTTGAGTTTTCAGAAATAACAACCCTTAACTTGAAACAGGTACTTGAAACTGTACCTGGTGGCCTCCTGGGCTCATCAGACCTCCAAGTGAGGGATATGAAAACTGCACCAAGGATTCATGCACAAGTCTTTAGAACATGCCAGGACATTTCTGCTTGTAAGCAATAAACTCATACAATGTAATTTTAGTGGCACAGCAGGGTGCTAATATTGCTTCTTTCCTTTAAAAATAAACAGAAAACAAATATAAAAGTGTTGCATAAACATTAAAACAAAGATTAATTTCAGGATTCTCTGAGTTCCTGTCAAAACTGTATTCAGATGTATTCAAATATCATCTGATAAATAACTTAACTGGAAATTAACAAAAACAAAAAACAAAAGGAATGGGAAAAACAAAGATACCTGGAAAGATTTCAGCAAAGATCTAACTCTTGGAGTGTTTCCAAGAGGCAGCCTTGATTTTGATTAATATTATAATACAGCCTGCTAAAACAGCACCTCATAAATATCCATGAAGCGGTTTATTAGAGATGGTTGTAAATACTTAAAATCTTGTCTTGCAACCCATCAGATTTCAGGAAAAAAAGGCAGTTGAGAACATAAAAAGGTGAAAATAAGAAGAATTCTTAGAAGATGTTTTCTTCGTCTTAAATATTACAATATATCAGTCCAAAAAACATTATCCTGGAGAGTGGAAATACTACTGGAAAATGTGTGGGTTGCTTTATAAGCACAAATAGCAGAGATTTTGAGGGAGAGACAGACTGCTGGGCAAAAAGAAAACCAGAAAAATATGAGATGGGGAATGCATGAAAATTACTCTTGCTACAGCCTTCTATTTTCTTATTTCAAAACCAAAACAAAATAACTACTTGTAAGAAAATGAACTTGGCGTGTATGTAAGGAGAGGGTGGAAACCAGAGAGCTGAGAAAGGAACCAGGGAAATATTGGGGCATAAGCAATTTCTTTTGCAATCTTTTCATCTTGTAAGTCTGTTTTTACACATAGCATCTTGCAGTTGTAGAATAAAACAACTTTAATTTAAGCTCTGTTGTAGCTGAAGTTTCAATCATCTATCCTCCAACTTCTTGTCTCACATCCAGTGTCGATGTGTTCATAGCCAAAGCCATTCGAGGCAGCACTTTTGCTGCTTCCCAGCATTCTCCTTCCCTCAGAAGGGATTTTAGAATGGATCTTTTTAGAAAACTGAAGTCGTGCATTTAGAGGTGGGGAGCAACAGGAAAGAGAACATTATAAAACGCGGCACTAATGTGGCACTAATGTGGCACCACAGCCACATCGTCCCTGGAGGGGAGAAGACACCATTTTCTGCTGGATTCTGCATCTCCTGTGGGCAGGATCCCAGAGGGGACGCTGGAGATAGAGCTGTCCTGCAGGACACGAGCTCTGAGCACAGACTGAGACATCTGTCCTGAGGGAATTGTCAGGAATGGGGAGCGGCACAAGCCGTGAGTGACCACAGACAAGCTCCTGCAGAAAGGGCAGGGTGTGATTGCCATTCCAGGTCAGCTCCTGTCCCAGCTGCTCCCTGCGGACAGGCTGGAGTCACAGAGCAGATTCGGGAGGGAGTGTCAGCCCAACAGCCTGCCTGCAATTCCCACTGCCTTTGCTGTGATGAGAATTTCCCATGTAACCAGCCCAGTGCTACAAGTCCCCTGTCCCCCTGACTCTGCGGCAGACACAGGTCCCCAGACAGGGCACGGCTCTGCCTGCAGCCACAAGACCTGGGAGCAGGATGTGACACTGGGGTGAGTTCATCCCCCTGAGCCCAAACTGGGGCTGTGTGCCCCTGGGAAGGAGTGGAACAAAAGAATATTAAAGGAAAATGAGAGTGGGCTTACTCTGCCATCCTCTCTTCCCAGCTTAGCAAGTCCCTATGAAACCACTTGTCGTGCACTGCCGACTCCCGATGCTGCCAGGGGGGAGCTGCTGTTTTGGAGGAAAGATTGCACAAAGAAGGAGACTTTGGCCTCACACAGAGAGTTCTGAGTTGGAAACGGTGCCAGTTTGGATCATGGTGCTGCAGCTCAGAACCTGGGTGCTGTCTCTTCACTCTCTGTGCTGTGTTGCACGCTTCCATCTCCCTTCCACTGTGGGAATTCATAGCATTTTGGAAGAAATTTTTCTGCTTCGTTGGCATTTAGAATGTGTTTGTTTCCAACATTTAGCTTTAAAGGCAAAATGCACAAGTTTATAAGATAGTCTTCTGCAAGACAAGAATTTTGGTCCGAGGTAGGAGACAGGTGAGTCATGGGAAGCAAAAGGCTACGGACAAAAAACCGACAACAGGAAGATGAAGCAAAAATGTGGGGAAGGAATAGCACACACTACCACAGAAAGCATTTATTCATTGTTTTTCAGAAATATTATAAACTCCAGCAATGTTCTCATTGCTGGGTTAACACAGGGGTCAGCAATGCTTCTGGAAGGCACTTTTTGCTCATTAAGTTGCTGAAATCCACGTTAGACACAGCCTTTTAGTGAAAGCACCACTGAGGCATAGCATAGTTGGCTGGAACCTACTTTTGTTCCTCAAATTCATACATACCTTAGATCCCACTATAAACTTTACCTTTTCCTCCTCAAACCCTGAGTCTCCAGGCCCAAAGGTGCATCCCCACCTTCTTGGAAAGGCATTTCTAGAGCTGGGCAGCACCTTGCTTTCTCTCACAGTATAAATGATCACAAACTGAAAGAACATTATTTGCTTGCTCTCCGATTCTACGGACACAAATTGATTAATGGACTATTTACAGAACGATTCCCCATATGAAAATAATAAATACCTCTGTAATTAACTAATTAATTATGAGTCATAATTTCATTGTTTTCCATAAATGGCACAGTAACCATTTGAGACAGTTGAAATGAATGTTTACTTCCCCCTCCCCTGCCTTTTTTTTTTTTTAATACTGCATTTTTTCATTCAGATAAAAATGTAAGTATTTTTCCAACTTGTCAAATTTCAGGCTACTCCATTTCCAGGTGAAGTCTCCTTCAACACTAATAAAAATCCCTCAGGGAGATGAGCAGTAACTGAACACACCAGCTAAAGAGAAATGATGCGCTACAAAAATATACTTGCACGGTGTGGATGTGCAAGGAAATCTTATGCTGCTCTCCAGCTTCCACACAAACCTTATTTCCCATTGAATTGTATGATGCAGCTCTTCTCCCACCCCACTTCCTTCCCCCAGGAGTAATCATTCATTTTCAGCAGTACAGTGATTTTGATTGAGGTATTTTTTTCCTGCTCCTCACTGAATGTGCTTCCTATGAGCTGGCTCACTAATCCTCTGTTAAAAAGGGAAAACAGAGAAGAGATAATTCCTTACCTGGACAGCCGACACACTTCTAACAGAATATTTGGTATGGAAACACAGCATCAGCTATCATTTATCACAGAAGAAAACCCAAAGAGAATAAACTCTTCGAAACCATCTTTATCTGAAATTAAAGGGCAAAAACAATGGAAATGATACTCCAAATTCATCTTCATGGGCCCAATCCTACACGTGCCACCAAGACCTAATAAGAGCCATTTCACTGAGCCCAAAAGATTCAAATTTTCAGAGATGCAAAGAGGGCTGGTACAAGCTCTATGTTGGAAAGCTCATAAGCTCTGTGATAGTCTGAGCATTTAATTCAAAAATTACTCTGAAGATAATGGGGTTGTAAAGAGTCAGCACCTGTAAAACTCCAGCCACTAATTCAACTTTTAAACAAGAAATTGTTAACTAAATTCTTAAAGCACTAAAGCTTGACAGATCTTTCCTGGGAAACAGAAGCCTGTTACAGCCTATCCTTAAGGTCAAGAAATTCGGAGTCTAAGGCAGCAGGCTAGAAAACGGCTCCTAAATCCATGAGTCCCCTTGGGGAAGTGTTGTGCTACCAGCTACTTCCCATTTAACTCAGAGGTTGCCAATTCAAGCCCTTTCACTCATAAACCTGTGGTACAATTACATAGAAAAAGAGAGGATTTTTCTCCAGTAACCCCTGTGAGTCAGAAACACCGTGTTTTGAAAAATCATCATTGAATAATTGATTTGATATGAAGCAGGGATGAACAACTTTAAGGTGCACACCACAAAAGTGCATTCATGTCTCAGAAGCTCCCGTTTGATCTTGGCACATGGCTTTAGAGGCAGTCATGGCTCTGTGCTGCAAACCCTCAGCAATCTGGAGAGGTTTTTCTTACCTCTGTCTCTTAAAATAGGGGCTGTACACTGCACAAGGCCCTATTCCAGTGTCACATAGGCAGGTTTGCTTCCCAGTAGCAACAGCACAGGGAGGAAGATCCCAGACTTTCTGTGGTAAAATACACAGGGCTGGATCTGATCCATACAGAAATATCCCGCTAAAGGCCACTCTGGCCATTCCACCTCAAAAGGTTGTCACCATCCAGAAACGTGTCCCATTCACAGCATGTACGAGATTGTGGAATATTTATTTAGATATGGCTTTGAATGACAACCCAGGCATGGGCTGCTGTGGTGGAAATCAGCTCCTAAATCTGTGGTGCTTTGTGTATAGCTGCACAGGAAGTCCAGCCAAGGGCAGGGTCTCCACTTGCTGCTAAGGTTTCTGTACCTAAATGAGGCCTTGTGAGAATGTCTAAGTCTCCAGGATTTGTATAACATTATTCTACTTTTAGTGATCAAAAAGTTTCTCTGTTTTTATCTTGCCTAAATGAGAAACCTGCACCTTTCAGAACCGTGAAAGAGTAGATATTTGCAGGCTGATACAAATTCTCATATTTAAAATAAATCCACATAGATATTCTGTCTGAAATTCGTGCCAAGTATCTGAATATAAAGACTGTAACACTGTAAGGTTTATTACATAAATGAGAAGTCTTAATCATTTTAATCTCTCTGTGCCGTTCTACAGCCTGGCCTTCATAACTTCCTGTAAGTAAATCTAAGACCCAACATCCTTTCCCTTCCTCCATCAAAGCAAATTAAAACTGATCACAACCAGGGAACTGTGCCTTGGAGAACAGAGAAGGGCAAGAGCATGTCCTCCCTTGCATTTAGAACAGTTTACTAGAAATAGGATTGAAACCTTCTAATCAGGTTTAGATTGGTCCCAAGCTGGCTGGGTCTATTCCTTCCATGATGGCAATGTCTTCAGTGGAAGATCAGATGAGGAAAATGGCTAAATTTTGGCACAACAGCTGTGGATCAAGCAAGAACTGATCCACGTACATGGAATTAAAATTAGAACTGGCATAATAGCTGAAAATATGTCCTCGTTTCCTAACAAACAATATTCAGGGAAAGTTTTGTACATGGCAGATGGTTTCTCAGGACGTGAGGGAAGGTTTCAGAAAAGCATCTTTATTGAAGAATGGAAACAACTCATGGCATGGGAAGAGTTAATTCAGGCTTTTAGAGCATTGTAATCTCCCAGACTGTTAAACAGTGAGAGGGAATTAAGTGACCTGAAAATGGCATAACTAATTGCAGAGCCTTGAAAAAATAACGGCAACGTGGAGGTTCATGAAATGTGTATGAACTGTATCACATATTCATGCCCTATTACTGTGAATTCTGAAGTGTCTTACTGTTCAAGATAATAGACCTTGATTCAATTCAGTCTGATGTAGGATGAATTTCATGTGCTAATTAGTAAAGCATTTCTTAATGATTAGGAAAAAGTAGATAACATCTGATTGAAAACCTAACTGTCAGAGATAAAACAACGATACAACTCGGGGTGGAAGGAATGCCAGTCAGGCTGAATTCAGGTGTCTTAATTATGATAATTAATGATTGTATTCCCTATATAAATGAACTCAACCAACATGAAAAGCAGATTGTAATTAAAGGGCTTTTGAAAAGCAACATTTAAACAAATGCCATTGGTAATATTAATTACTTTTCTCATTTTCCATTTCACATTTGATTGCATTGGTTCAGTATGGAGCTAAAAAGGAAAGACTTTGAGCTACTACAGTTCCTACTGAAATAAGAACTTAGGACTACACAGAAAGAGGGCTTAAAAGACCCTGAGCTTTTATCACTGCCCATAATCAGTGATTTTTTTTTTACAAAATCACAGTATACTCTCCATTAACAAATTGCTGCATCATGTTTTCCACCTCCAATTTGCCATATTGATGGATTTCTTCCCAGGAAAAAAAGCCAAACTTCAAGTGGATGTTTTGGAGAAACCAGAAGAAACAGCAGCTGAAAGAAAATGCTTTTTGGGGTTAGATCTGTCCAGGAAAGGTAATTTGTGTCCTAAAAGAGATGAGAGTTTTGCTTTTCCTCTTTTAGCTGTTAAGTTGAGGCGCTGAGATGAAACTAAAATTTACTTGTGATTTGATTTTGGGTTTTGTTTCGTTGTTTTTCTATAGAACCAACACCTTCCCAGAGAAAGTTTGATTTCATTCGCAACAATGGAAGAGGTATTGAAAATAAAACCAACAACCATTTATATTTTGGGTGCCCTAGGCTTGTTTGTCATCAGCTCTGTGAAAATAGCTACTTGTCCCCAGGATTCCTGCTGCTCTAAAACACACGCTGCATTCAGACATCCCTGCATAATGCTTATCCTGATCCCCTCTTGTACAGACCCTGTGGAATCTGCACATGACAACAGATCAAAATTATATTTTAGGAAAGGTAAGAGGTGTATCAACATGATCTTGTCATCTCCATCTGCTGTACTGTGAGAAACGCTCAGTGACAGGACTTCTCAAAGTAGTGTAAAGTCAGCATATTAAGGGTAATTTAGCCTGATAATAACATGGTAAGTACAGAACAGCTCCCCTGGAAGCCAATCCTGTACTGATTACAATTCCACATAGGAGATAAAACATAAGTTAGAAGAAGTTTCACAGCTGCAGACCAAAGTGACAAAACAGAAGAACAAAGAGATCAGTGATAATGGGTAAAATCCTGGCCTCAGTAAGGTCAAGAGCAAACTCCCATTGATTTTAATGATGCTTGATATTTCTAATTCATCACCTTTGAAGTGACAAATATACAAACATCAGTCAGTACAGAGAAGTGGCCTGCTAAATCACACCTCCACAAATGGGGGATTTTTGCTGTTTGTAGTCAGCCACCCGAGAAATTTGCCAGCAGGCTTTGAATGTATACTTTGAAGTGATTCAATTCTATTAAAGTGTAACTTGCTCATTTCATATTTTTGAGCTTCTTGAAAAAGCCATCTGTAGTTATTCTTCCAGTCAGAATAACCATTTGCAGTAATGGAAAAATGAATTATCTAAGGAAAGCCTGGAAATGTCACTGTTCTGGATAAATACTGTGTGTTCCTTCCCCCTTCCTCTTCTCGCTGCTGCCCTTTGCCATTCTCTTTATTAACCCCTGTTTCCGTGGCTGGATCTCTCCTTGTTTTTCACTCTAACCCTGAGCCATGAGAACCCTGTGAGCTGATACCACCAAGGGCAGCCCAACAGGCAGAGTTCTGGCTTTGTGAGGTAACTGCTGGCTCTGCATTAACCTGTGTGGTTTCAGAAAAGAGGGAATCCCAAAGAGCAGTTTATTCTCCAACATGAAGAGACAGCAGCTTGAAAAGTCCCACTTTTGTATATCAAAGTCTCTGTCCCTCACCACTCAAACTCCCATGCAGTTCTCCTGTGCTCTCTGGACGGTTTGCATCCCCACTCTTACCCACAGCACTGTTTCTAGCTCACCCTCCCCTGTTTTTCCCGCACAAGGGATGAAAATTCAATTCCATTAATAGCTAGGCCAGCACTCCTGTCAGCTTCCACCAGGCTGAATTTCTGCTTAACAAGCACAACCAGAGTGTGAGTCTTTCCTGGAACTAATTGTGCTGTGATTTCAGGGGAAGGATTCGGACAGCTTCCAGATGCGAGGAGCTCCAAGCACTCCTTTGCCTTCTGGCCACAAGCCCAAGCTGTGACAAAGGAGTGGCACACCCTGGTGTGGGACAGGATGGCACCACAGTGCTCACTGGGTGTTCTGAGCCACCTGGGACAAGGACTCCACAGGACCACATTGTTGTCATGGGTCATGTGTGCTTCTCACTGCCCCAAATCCTTCTGGACCTTAGCACTGGAGTGGTCAAAACCAAACCAAACCAAACCAAACCAAACCAAACCAAACCAAACCAAACCAAACCAAACACACACACGGGTTAAAAGAAACTCATTTCAGAGAAATCTGCTTTCTATAGGATTTTTTTACTTGCTTCTTTAGTTCAGTCTTTTCTTTCTTCATCTTTTTCTTATTTTTAATGTGGTTTTTGATTGTTGTTGGGCTTTTTTATGTTTGGTTGGTTGGGTTTTTTTTCCTTAAGATTCATTTGTGAGAAGATATACAAAGATTTAAATGAAGACAATTAAGGGCAAACTAAAGTTACTCACAGCACCACGGGAGCAGGTTGTGAACTCTTAAATCAGACACTTTTAACCATGACCTGAGGCCACAGCATTGTCCCAGCTGCTTTCACTGCAGGGAACTCCTTCCCTCACCTCTGTTTTAAGGAGGCTAATGTGACCCCTTTTATATTTAGCACAAATATAACAAAAGTTTTACATGAGAACACTGCACAGCTCATACAAAGGGACAGACAAGGAAACATTTCCTGCAGAGAACGATTCATTTTCACTTTTAGCTCCACTCCAGTGAAACAGTCTTTTCCCTTCCCTCAACGCAGGCTGCAGTTGCCCACACACTGCTGCTCACTGAGGTTATTAACATTCTTTGTTTGCAGCCTGGATCCCATTTGTATGGCACAAACCATTGCAAGTCTTTTTCCTAACGTAATGGTTACCAATTAAATACCACCCAAGACTCAACATTTAATCAACCTTTGCCTTTTTTTCCATAAATCCTATAAAATAATTTCAGTCCATCGACGATTTGCATTTTAGAAGTGCTTCAGTGCCTGCAAAAGCACAAATGCCAATCTTATTGTTCACACATACTTCCAAGGTTCAAAACAATTGAAGAGACAATTAATCATGTTGGATGCATTAAAAAAAAAAAAAAGGAAAAGGAAAAAAGGAAGCTAGAGGATGCTTTGCAGGTTATTATCTTGATTTACAGATTTAGTGTGCTCTGTCTTTGAAAGTGGAGTGTGCCCTGCCCTTCCCCTCTACCCTTGTCCGAGGTGAATTGTTTTGGGAAGTGAGCAGATTCAAGGACAGGAAGGAATCTCTGAGCTCTGGTACTCTGGTATGCAATTCAGACTACCCCTGCATATCCCTTCTTTCCCATTATGATATGAAAATTGAGACAAATCTTTAATTTTTTGATTTGGAAACCAGGAGTTGTTGTGATACACATGCGTTACTAAGGGATGCCAGTGTGCACATCCCTTCTGAGGGGGTATTGAGGCACGGTGTTGTGCAGGGTTTGGCTCTCACCATGGTCACTGCACCTTTCAAAACCACACAGTTGATATGATTTTAACTCTCAGATTTGCTGGTCAGAGCGTGGTGCTGATAACACCAAGGCTGTGGATCCGATCCCTGTATGGGCCATTCACTCAAAGGTTGGACTTGATCATTGTGGGTCCCTCCCAACTCAGAATATTCTGTGATCCTGTAATTCTGTGAAGTTTAAAGCCATCAGTTCCACTTCCATTTAAGCACCCCTCTCCTGTGCTGCCTGTCCTTGAGCATTACCCCTCACACCCTCCTGGAACGCCTGGCACCCCCAGCATCGCCGTGCCTGTGGAGCAGCTCCGTGCCCGTGGAGCAGCTCCGTGCCCGGCGTGGCACGTCCCCAGCCCTGCCAGCAGCAGGTTTGAGCAGAGCTGCTGGTGCCCTCCCTGCTCAGAGCTCCATCAGGCCCCGTGTCTGTGGTCCCATCTGTTGTTGTGGCAGCTGAAGTCTGGGCCCTTTCAGAGGGAGCCACAGAGGTGGCCTGTCACGTACGGGGGGTGCCGTGGTAACAGACTGGGGACACGGAGCCAGTGCCAGCACCCACGGTCTCACACACACTTTTGGGTCCTTGCAGAGGGTCAGGATGGACACACGCTCTGTCCCATCCTCCAGGCACACATCGGGGTTTTGCTGAAGGTCACATTTGGCTGCAGTTTGTCACTCGTGGAGCAGAGATGCTCGGTGATTGAACACCGAGGAGTAGCAGCCTCCCGTGCTGCTCGTTTCAGCTGAGCACCCTCCCTGAACATGATCTTATCGACAGATTACTTCAGGAGCTCCAAAACCCTGCCTACACAAAGACAGACTTTTTTACACTTCAGTGTTAAAAGATGATTTGTGTATTTAGGAAATGCATGCGTTTGGTGAAAGTCATTCTAGGCAGAGTGGAGAACTGACTGAAATGAATTAATACACCCAGCAAACCTTTTTTTAAAAAGCCCATACTTCTAAGAATAGGAAATGATAATATTTTTTTAGCATATTTCACTCTAATAATAAAAGAGTCACAAACCCTCTAAACAGAAATCAAAGATATATAGGCATGAACTTCAAAAATAACTAAGCCTGAAAGGATTATAGAATGCATGCTCCTAAGGAGATGTTCTCTACTTATAATATCTTATTTTCTGAGGCAAATATTAGATTAGTTACTGACTGGTACACGAGGAAAATGCAGAATGAAATTACAGTGATAAACTTTATGTCATTTCTGAGATGAGATCTTCATTGTAACAAAGAACTTGTTTTAAACTAATCAAGGCAGAATGTTTAGTAAGTGCCAGAAGATCTATCTGAGCAGTCTTTGGGATCCTAGGATGGAAAAATCCCGAAGGTTAAAAATTCAAAACTAAAGCATGGTCATTTCTGTTTCCAAGTTACTGCCGTGAATGTCTCAAAGATGCTGAATTCAATTGCCCAGCAAATCTTATCAAGATGATATTTAGAATGTCAAAAGATGCACTCAGAAAGATAACGAGGACTTAACAAGCACTATCAATCACCTCCTAACAGCTGAAAGCCCAGCTGATACCAGCAGGTTATGCAGGAGGAACTAATGAAGATATGGATTTCATTGGGTTTGCTGGGATATTTCCTTTTCTTTTATTAATTTAAGAGACGACTTCATGCTCAAAAACATTTCTCCATACAAACTTAAATGTGATCCTGGACTAGATTATCTCACCTCTTTAAAAGCCCTGTCGTTTGGAATTGTGCAGGAATTTAATGACCAGGATTTCTCTGATCCCCAGAGTCTGCCCTGCAGCTTTGGATGGTGATTTTCCTCTTTCCTTTTTTTTTTTTAACATTATGATCTTACTTGCTATAGAACTGTTTTCAACTACTATGTTTTATAATTAAAAAATGTGTTTATGTACCCCAGTCCTCCCACTAAGGCTCTGATAATGGAACAGAGGCGTTTAAATTGGTCCATCCACTCCTTCAATTGCCGGGAATGGGAGAGCAGGGCTGAGCTGCACAGCGAGAGGGATATTGCTTTGGTGCTGCTGTGTGCAGGCTGGGGCCCTGATCCTGCAGACATTTAGGCAGTTGAGCAATTTTACACAAGTGAATAATCTGATTTAGTTCAAAGGGAGCACTCACATATGTTAAATGTCTCACCTGCTGTGGTGGTTTAACCCCAGCAGGCAGCTAAATACCACAGCCACCATCATCCCCTGCCGTGGGATGGGAGCAGAGCAGGCAAACAAAGGTGAGAACTGTGGGCTGAGACAAGAACAGTTTAATAATTTAAATAGAATAAAACATAATCATCTTTACATTAAAATATAATAAGAATTTCAATGGAAAGGGAGACAACAAAAAAAAGGAATATAAAGAGAGAAATAAAACCCAAGAAAGACAAATTATTGACGATAGAGTTGCTCACCACCCCCTGACTGATGCTCTGGATTATCCCTGGGGCTAGTTTGGGTCAGATATCTTGGCTTTGATCCCTCCTGGCTCCTTGTGCCCCTCCTGGCTGGCTGGATGTGGGAAACTGAGGAGTCCTTGACCACTCAGCAACACGCAAGCCATTAGTGTGTTATCAACATTATTCTCTTTCTGAACCAGCACCACAGCACTGTGGCAGCCACTGGGAGGAAAATTAGCTCTATCCCAACCAAATCCAAGGCACCTCCCCACATTCCTGAGCTGGAGCCCTGCACTGCAGCCAGGCTGTGCCTTCCCGTGTAGGGAACTGCACTGGATGAAAACCCTGGTTTTTCATTTTCTCTTAATGGCTGCCAAAGGGACAGTATCACATTCCCTGATCTACTTTTATGAAATACAAAACAAGAGTTTGCATCACTAGAGTGCACATGAAGCTTAATTGGAAAGGGTATCTGGGCTTAAACTTCAGGAGAGGGAAGCAGAAAAATAAAATTGTTAGGATATAGCCAAATATCTTCTGTCACATGGTGCATACATTCTGCTCTCATGGACTTTGGTCATACCTAAAGGTAATGTAAAAGTGGGATGTCATCAAAAACTTACTCTGAATGTGTAGGTTTCATTAGCAAAGCTCTCCCTGTTATTTACTACACTTGTCATCTCTTAATGTGTGCATATATATGCCATCACAGAACTGTGATTCCATGGGAATTTCCATAGCAAAATTCCATAAGCAGATAACAGACAAAAAAACTTTGCCATAATTAGCAAATATTGTGGGAAGACACAAGATTTCTGACTGCAATCAAAAGGCAGACAAACATTTACTTTGGAGAGTTTACCTCTTAATTCTTGATAGTGATACTTCCATGAGTTAAATATTTCACGGAAAATGCTGCAAAAATACAATACAGACCCACCATTTTCTAACAGCAGTTAAAAACCCCACACACAATACTGAATTTGAGATTTTAACATGCTGCTGTTACACTCCTTCAACAAGAATCAGCTTCTCCTCTTCAGAGAGCATCAAGGGCCTCTGATATGACTCAAACTAAATCATCATTATTTAGGTATTCCCCTTTTCAAACACAACTGTGAAATCTTTTGCCTTCTGTTGCAATTTACATTCTCTGCACTGTGGGAACAACTTCACTTATTAACTGCAGAGTCTCAGACACAAGGAACCCTCTTTAATGCTCTCAACATTTTGTCCAAAGGCATCAGAGTTTGTGCTCAGGCCAGACATCAGTGAGAAAACCACTGGTCAAATGGAAGGGCACCAAGAACCCCCACGTCTCCTCACAGCTCCACTGACATTAAACAGGAGCAAGCTTCCTACATTAAACAGAATTATCATTGCCTGAGATGGGATTAAGCAAAGGAAGGCCATTCAGTATAACAGGGAATAATTAAATATGGCTATGTAAATATTGAAATTAATATTTTGAAATCAAGACCAGTGTGTTAAAATAATGCTTATGCTCATTAAAATAATAAATACTTTGAATATACTTCAATATACAAAAATCAGAGTGATACTGGATGGAAGGTATTGCTCCCAGAAGAGCAATGATGCCTTTTGTCCATATGTTTTGGTTAAAGGGGTGGTACTTTGTCCTGACATTCAGCCTACAAAGGGGTTTTGTGTTATTACGCACTTCTGTAGCCTTTTACTGGTTAATTGTTTAGGCTGGAAAAGATCTTTGAGATCATCGAGTCCAACCATTCCCCCAGCACTGCCAAGCCCAGCACTGACCCCTGCCCCAAGTGCCACATCTACAGGGTTTTTAAATCCCTCCAGGGACAGGGATCCACCACTGCCAGGGCTGGACAGTCCTTTCCATGAAGGAATTTTCCCAATATCCACCCTGAGCCTCCCCTGGCCCAGCCTGAGGCCGTTCCCTCTCCTCCTGTCCCTGTTCCCTGGGAGCAGAGCCCGACCCCCCCTGAGCCCCCTCCTGTCAGGGAGTTGTGCAGAGCCACAAGGTCCCCCCTGAGCCTCCTTTGCTCCAGGCTGAGCCCCTTTCCCAGCTCCCTCAGCCTCTCCTGGGGCTCCAGCCCCTTCCCAGCTCCATTCCCTTTGGGAGCAGGGCCCCAGAGCAGCAGCGAGCCCTGTCACAGACATTTCTGACAGATGAAACTCAGTTTGAGCGAGCACAAGTGACTGTACAAAGGCAGAGAGACCCCAGATTCAGGCCCCAGCTGAGCAGATTCCGATCAAAGCAGGATGGAAGCATCTCCTGCTGCCCTTTATTAACAACAGATACCTCCATGCATGGAACCCTCTGAATAATTCACTGGAAGGAAAGAGATCAGCTGAGTGAAAGTCTCATTTTATACTGGAGAGAGGGCACGAAGAATCCGGCCTGCAATGTTATACAAACAGCTTCTTTCACAACATATTTGTGAAAGTTATTTCTGTCCAAACAGAGAGTTTTGTGTCTGTGGAATGCTGAGACTGAAGGCTTTCTCCTCGCTCCTGCTGTCAGCAGCATGTCAGCCCCAATCACAGCTGCTTGGGAACTCCTCCCAAGCCTCTCCACGGGCTGGTTTTCACCCAGGCTGTGGCAAACAGCAGAGAAGGAGGCAGGAGAGCAGGATTGCTCTTTCCAGTAACAGCCCTGAAGCTACATCAGCTTAAGCAGACCATGAAACCGGACCCTGAGGTAGACAGTTTGAATTCTGCCAAGGGAAACTGTAATATGTTTTCTCCTAAGTAATTTTTTATGTTTATAAATATATGTCTAAAAAATTTTCAATGTGTCTGCCAAAATTTCCTGAATTTAACAGCTGAATCAGAGTTTTAAAGAAGTCACCTCATATCATTAGGTTTTTTAAAAAATCAGAATATTAATTTAAAGACAAAGTAAAATTGAAAATGCATGCATTCAATTAATATTAGGGTCATAATCTCATTGCCCTCAGAAATGCCATCCACTATCACATATCTCTCACCATTTTTTCCTTACAACAGATTTATTTCTAAAGGAGAGTTACATTTATTTGGGGTTGTTGTTTTTGTTAAGTCTATTGCAGCGCCTTTGAAAGTAAGGGTGGTAAAATGTAAGACACATATGTATAGCACTATATAAAAAATAAATGTCACTACCTCAGTAATTTTGGGCTTGAGTAAGTAATGCAAAAAGAAAGAGCTCCATTCTTCCTTCCTTCCTTCCTTCCTTCCTTCCTTCCTTCCTTCCTTCCTTCCTTCCTTCCTTCCTTCCTTCCCTCCTTCCTTCCTTCCTTCCCTAAAAGTTAATTTCAGATAGTTCTCCCTATACTTTAAAAAATTCAGATTTCAATCCAAACTCAAACTTTAGGTTCCCAGCTCAGGCCGTATCACTTTATCTTGTATTATCTGGGACATATCTTCAAAAGGAAGTCTGAAATGTATAAAAGAACATTCTTGCACTTTTTTTCCTCTTCATCCTCATAAAACGGAATATTTTACCTATCAGTACATTTCTTAGTGCAAGAATTATACCTAGGTAGATTCTGCTATGTGTTTTACATGCAACAAATAAAATACTTTTTCTAATTATACATCAAATTGATATATTATAATGATCTTCTCCTCAAAACCAATAATGTTTCCTTTAGATGAAAGTTTTCTCCTTCCATAGGCTTTTTTTTCCCACCACAAATTTCTCCCAAGTTTCTAAATCCAGCTCCTCCGTTTCCAATTTACAATGTGAGATGTGAAGCCTGGAAAGAAAGAGGCCCCATTCACCTGCAGTTGTCCAGCTGCTTCATTTAGGTAACCTCTCCTTTCCCCATCATATGTAGGTCAGAGTTCCAGTGTGAATGCTTGAATTTCTAACGTGCCACACACTATTTTAGTTTAAATGTGAAGCCAGCTTCTGTCAGAATTTCAATTATTAAACACTAAGTTTAATTACTAAAATTTAAGACAGTAAAAACAATTGTCTTTACTATGTTCTACAAAGATAAATCCTCAGCATCATTTCATCCTACAGCACTGCTAAGAAATCAAGGGATATGGACAGGTACAAACTGAAGTTGTTTCTAGAGATCATGAAGCTTAATGGACTGATTTGATGGGCTTGATTACTGATTCAGATCTTAGCACAACCAGCACAGGCAAGGGGTTTTGGAAATCAAACACAGTCCTGGATTCCAGTCTGGAGCAGAAGAGGTAAGGAAAAGATACAGGATATGCAATCGATTTGCTAATTGCACATATAAAGTATATGAATATTGGTGGTAGGAAGGACCACACTTAATTTTGTAGTTTCTTTTTTCCTACCTTTTTTATCACTAACACACAAATACAGACTTCAAACATCCCTGAAAATTCAAGGGCTGATTCACTCCTCAGTGTCTGGAACATCTGTGATTACAAACACATCGTGTTTGCTCCTAACCCCAGCCAGAGCAGAGCCCAGAGTGTTGTTATGCTTCATGGTGAAAGCACAGAAGCAAATTTCACCTGCAGGGAGACTGGTGAAGGAACAGCCACACAGAATACCTACACATTCCAGTAATTCGACACTTCTATCTTCAGTTTAGAAAAGTAACACTAAAAAAAAGTCACGTTCAGGAAAATATAACCACCATGCTTCAAGCTGTGGTAAGGAGCTGCTGTTTTCCCTTTGTACTCAGAGAAGATTAAAAGAATAGGAATAGCAATAAAAAGCCCTCACAAATGAGATTTTGTTGTCTGTTGCTTTGTGAGTCTGGTTTCTCCTTAAGAGTGGATGTCATGCGTGTCAGAAGAATTTCAGTTTCTATCATAGCTCTTAAAATCAGGTCTGATCCAGCTGAGAATTTCTCACACATGACCTCTCTTGTCTGACAGAAAGTCTCGCTGCTCTCAGGCTAACAGAAAACTCCAACTCACTCCCTAAAAGCTCATACCCAGCTTTAGGCTTCTCCCTAGTCTGGAGTTCATTAGTTCTTATTTTTTTTTGCCTCCAGGACCATCACTTCATATTACACTGAAGAGAGAAACCCAGGAAGCTCATACCCACGTCCTTCTGCCACAGAGAGAGGGAACTGGTGCAGTCCAGCCTGGCACTGATTGCATCCTGCCCCTGTCCCTCCTCCCCTGCTACCCCCATTCCTCTTCAAACATCTCTGCATGTACTTTTTCTGCTTGATATCCTTTATCACAGGTTCACTCCTACAAAGTTACAACCCACAACCACCCATCTCTGCTCTCCTGACTCGGCCACAACCTTTTACAACACCTGGTTTTAGTTTTACCAACACAGCTGGGTGAGGAAAGGAAGTGCTTCACAAATACTGCTCTGGTTTCTGCTACGTTCTTTGTTCTTTTTACAAATGAGGTCTACACCTACAGAGCATTTTAAAAGACTTGAAACCCATGCTGGGGTGTTCCTGCATTGTAATGGCCAAGGGGCAGGGAAAGGAACAACTGGACTGTCATGGTAGAGCTGGCTGGAATGTGCTCAGGTAAAACCAGGAGATGGGATCTGCCTTGATTTTTCCCCTACATTTCCACTTACTTGAGCCAAAAGATGCCATTACAGACTGAGATGTTAGGGAAAAATCAACTTCCTAACAGCCTGGGAACTAGGACAGTGAATAAGTGTACGGACATGGGTGTAAATTACTGTTCAAAATAGGGAATAGGAAAGTCTGGAAGCTGGGTCTTAAGAGCAGTCCTAATTCCAGACTATCTGAGTGCTTTTTATCATACTTCGAATTAATTCTTTAAAAAGACCTGGGTTTTATCTTCAAGGAGAATGCTTGAAATTTCAAATAAATTTTGCAGGGTGCAAAGTCTACTTCATCCCAACATTATGGTTATTGTCATTGTTGAACTATGTGTGCTCCAAAGGGATTAACCCAAGGTCCCCTTTAGGCTCTGCCTTTGCTATCCCAGCAAGCAGAATGTGTGGCAAGAACTGGTTTCAAATACTGATATCTTCTTTTAGAAAGAAGTTTGGAGCCAGGTGGGGGTCAGGCTCCTCTCCCAGGTAATAAGTGATAGGACAGGAGGAAATGGCCTTAGGTTGTGCCAGGAGAGCTTTACTTTGAATATTAGGGAAAATGTCTCCACTGAAAGGGTTGTCAAGCATTGGCACAGCTGCCCAGGGTGGTGCTGGAGTCCCTGTCCCTGCAGGGATTTAAAAGCCCTGTGGATGTGGCATTTGGGGACATGGGTCAGTGCTGGGCTTGGCACTGCTGGGGAACAGCTGGACTCAATAATTTCAAAGGTCTTTTCCAACCTAAATGATTCTAAGACTTTTTCCTGTTTGAAAGTATCCCATGCATCCAGGATGCTTGCTATTAGCACCAGCCCAGGACTCAGGTTTCAGCAGTGTCCAGTGCAACTTCCAGCTCTCACTGTTCCCAACACTGTTCTCTGCTTGGATCCCATGTTTCAGAGCACGTTCCACAGGAGTCCTCCTCTCCCTGGAGTTGTAATCAGAATTTCTGAGTGCACACCACATTTCCAACTCAAAGGGAAATTATTCCATGCCAAAAATAAACCCTAGCAGAGGACGGGCCGGCAATAACTTAGGAAGGCAAAAATGCAAAGTAAATTCCAAGGAATGTAGACGCTTTTCAGTACAGAATATCAGCATACTGCAAATACTGGGATTATCTGTAAGCACCTGATCAGAGTGGCATCAAAGGAGAGATGCTCTGCTGGGATTCTGCTTTCCCAGGTGTCTGCATGTCCTGGAAGAGCAGGGCTGGGATGGGTGCTGCTGCAGGGGATGCAGCTCTCGTGCTGAGCCTGCCTCCCCTCAGCCTCCCAGTCTGCCTCCCGGGCCTTTCTGAGCTGGGCTCCCTGGTGCAATCAAACCTGAGACGTTTGCCCTGCTTATTTATAGCTTTGATCTTCTTATAAACAGTCTCTGGACATTTGTTCATGCTGAGCAGTGCTTTGATCCAGGAAAAAAATCACTCCAAAGTACTAGTGCAGCAAGGTAGGGCTCAACATTTATAAAAGTAAAATCTTGACATAAACTGTTTCCACAAACTTGTGTTCCTTTGGGACAGCAGTCGTGCCTTGTTTGCTGTTTTCCTGGTGAGATGTTTTGAGTTAGAGCAGAGTTGGAATGGTAATTGCAACAAGACAAAAGGAGGGGAAGAACAACATAGTTCATTTTCTGAGTAAAAATATCACAGACAAGTGATGAACTAATTTTGTGGAGAATCATTCCCCTTTTATTTATTTATCTTGCCATTTGCTTTAAAGATATTTGGCTTTCGGCCAATTTGAACTGAAAAGGATCATGTCCTGCAAATAATTTCTAATAAGTCGTGCATTACTGAGAATAAGTTAAGTAGAACCACTCAACCTGAACTCCCCATATACTATTAAATATCATCTAAAATAATATAATGAGATTCAGAACACTGGTGCCACAACCCTTTTCTTTTGAATTCCCTTGGCAATATTCACACAAGGAAAAGGAGATGTTTTTAAAATTCTGAATGCAGTTTCTGAAGGGATTTCCCTTTTTCAGGGTGGGAGATAAGGCTGTGTAGGACTCAGAGTGCATTTCTTCTTCTAGAAGAAGTGTAACAGAGTCCAGAAGGAACATGGGGACATTGTACAACGGTGTCTTTTTAATCTCAGTCTGTACCTCAAAGGAATAAATCACTTTGGATAAAAGTCATATAAACGTAAATGTTATCAAGGAAATGCCAAAAGTTAGTGGGAAAGCAGTGTTAAATGTGTGGTTTTATTTGGGGGGAGGGAGCTGGGGTTTTGTGGGGGAGGTTCTTATTTTGTTTGGTTTTGGTTTTGATTTTGGTTTTGGTTTTGGGGTTGTTTGTTTGTTTGTTTGTTTGTTTGTGGGTTTGGGGTGTTTTTTTGTTTTTTTGTTTTGTTTTGTTTGTTTGGTTTTTGTTGTTTTGATTTTTTTTTAATTTCACAGTAAGGCCACGTTTTTTCACAAGTTAATTTGTTTATAGTGAGTTAGCACCAAGAGTCATTAACTCTGAATGCTTGTTTCATTTGATATAGGATACTGGACATATATTTTCTTATATTTGCTCAAAACTTGTTTTTGTTAAACAAATTGTGTAGCTTGAAGATGACCCAGAGTTACTGTTGTTTGCACTCTAAACACAGAAGAACCCTTGAATGATACCAAATTAGTTATTTTCTGATTCTTCATTTCCCCATCATTTGATTTCCTCATCACAAATTTCCTTTAAATGAAACTCATGCAAGTGGAGGTGTTGCTGAAGAGCGTTTTGTAACTACTTACACCAAACTCCCAGCAATAATTTGAGTATATGGATGTGGTTTGGAGTGAATGCATTATGGAGTGAGAAATAACACCACGTTTCAGCACACACAATGTATTTGGGCCATTTGCTCACGTGTTGTATATTTGCAGGAACTGACTGTTGTACATTTGCAGGAACTGACTGTTGTATATTTATTTGCAGGGACTGACTGTTGTATATTTGCAGGAACTGACTGTTGTATATTTATTTGCAGGGACTGACTGTTGTATATTTGCAGGGACTGACTGTTGTATATTTGCAGGAACTGACTGTTGTATATTTATTTGCAGGGACTGACTGTGTGCCTATGTGCAGTGCTAAAGTACCAACATTAAAATTAGCAGTAATAGTTGGGTTATAAACTTGGATTTTTATTACCGTAGATCTCACATACACTCTGTACATTCTGATGATTATCTACTTAAAACTTCCAAGCATTTGGCTCATTTGAAAATCCTTTCTAACAGATACATTTTCCCCATCCAGCTGGGGAATGTGCATATGTAGAAGTCACGTAGGAAGCACTGATTTGAGATTGAACCAATGATCACTGTCATCTTTCAGGCTTTAAAATCTATAAACAGATGAAAAGGCTGCTATGTACAAGTTAATCTTCCGTCTACTTTGGAATTTAAATTTCATTCAGCCATTGCTAAAGCTCTCTTTGGCCTCTCGCATTCAAAGTTTTTCTCATCTTGTGCTATGAACAAATTTTTCTTTATTCAAAATTATCTTCAATCTTTGGGGTTTTTAATTTTTAAATTCAGTTTTATTTCTACCTACCTGTAATTTCTGACAGCTAGCTCTTCAGAACTCATGGAAAATGCCATTTTATTTCATCTTCAAACTCAAACAAGTGAATTGCATGTGGGTATTTCAAGTATTCCTACAATGCAGGAAAATATTAGCACTCCTTATTAAATGTAAAGAAGTAGCAAAGTGTTTGAGCCTTCTGAATTCCTTGCCATTTTCAAAATGTCTCGTTCAATGTTTAAGATGTATAGGAATTCAGATGAAGTCAAATATATTTTAATCACATCAATCAAATGAAAATGTGATGACATTACTGTGTATCACAAAGGAATGTTTTATATTAATGTCATAAAAATGGTTTGCTGCATGGGGGTATGGAGGAGCTGCCACTTGAACCATAGCAGAACTGGAAGTTTGAGAATCAAGTAGCTAAGAATAACACTGCTCCATTTTCAACATACTAAAAGCTTTTTACTCAGTGGGAAACTAAGTTATTAGAAAGGGCAGTCTAAAAATGTACTGCTAGGAGATTTGGGAGTAGTAGTCCTTGAAGTGAAGATTTAGTATTGTAGATTTTACAATTTATCCATTTTTGGTGGTTGTGATGTATGAGTCACCGGGGTAATAAACTTCAAATAGGTTGAAGTAAAGTTAAGCACTTCCCAGTATCTTCTATTAATTATCTGTGGAATAGAAGAAAAGAAATTAATGCAGAGACATAAGCCCATCTTGGAACAAAAGGAGAACACGTTCTTATTGTGATGACTTTACTGAGTCTTTTCTCAGAGAAGGATGAGTGATCAAGAAATATTTAATGGCTCTAGATTACTTAAAATAGTTCATTTTTTATAACATTTTTTTTCAATTTAAATTAGGAAAGTGGTAAAAAAAAGGAGAACGGCAGCCTAAGAATAGTGTAAACAGAATTACTGGAGGTGCTGTGTTGTTCCCTGTGCTGCAGGTCAATCCTAGCTGCCAGGCTTACCCATTGGAGTGGTTTCAAGACTATTTCATGCTCTTTGTTCTCTTAACCACAGAGTTCTTTTGAGAAGACTGAGGAGTGAGAGCCAATTTGTCACGTAGCTGATGGCTCTGTGATTTAGCAGGGAGCTGATGTGCCATTGCTCAGGGGAATCTCCCAGCCTTTCTCTGGGCTGCTCCAAAGCCGGCTGACCAAAATGATCTGTGTTTATGGTTTGATGGAGAAAGAAAGGCAAAAACAAACCCTGCACTCCCCACACAGCCCGATATCCTTCCTAACTCTTAAAGACTGATTCCTGCGTTTCCTGATGGATTGGCACTCTGCAGACTGACAGTGTGTGGGGACAGAGTGGGAGATCCTTTCCTCAAGAAGGAATTTTCTATGTGCACAGTACAAGCAAGAGATTACAAATTTGGGGGGATAACTGCTGATTTTGGGTGACTTTGATAGATGGAATCAAAACTATATTCAAGTTTACAGCCCTTCAATAGCTCCAAGTGTAATATCCACATTCAGGTTAATTGAAAAAGAAAAAGAAAAACAAAAACAGAAAATGCATTTAATTCTCTCTAAAAAAAATATATGGTGTCTGCTTTCACAAGCGTTGCCCGTGAGTTTTTAAGTTCAGTTCAAAGTTTGGCATTGTAACTTCTTATTCTTCAGCTCATCAGCGTAGCTAAAACCTCCAGACCTCTGTCCCTTTGATCATTTCAGATTTGGACACTCTCCAACGTATTAACTTTCATCTAAAACTTACAGCTTCTTGGCAACAATAACACTATTTACTTCAACCTTGCAGAGACTCTAAGAACTGATGATAAACTCTTTGGGGTTTGTGTGGCAAGGTTTTGGGTACAGGGGGCAGGGGGCTGTAGGGGTACCGGAATGTTTTCATGTTTTCTTTTCTTGGAAAGAGAAAAATCTTTTGCTGTTTTCTCACTGTCTTAGGATCCTCATGTCAGTCTACTTTAGGAATATCAAGAATCAATGCATTTGGAAAGCAAACGTATAAAGGGAAGTTAAGATCATTGATCTTTCCCCTCCTCTAAGAGAAAACACCAAGCATGATGTTGTTTGTGCAACAAGAAAATGTTTTTGATGAATGGCAATTGCCAGACAAAAATAATCCATTTTTTGCAGTTCCATGTGCATACTCTGTATTTTGAGCTCTGTAGCATCCACACTTGCTGTGAAATGAATGCAGGAGTTCCTAACCTTTCTCAGGGAAGGTACAGGCATTTTTTCAGCTAGATCCCACAATGAATGCTAGACTGACTGCTTAAAGCAGAAATGTCCAGTGCTTAGAGCTGCAAATAAAACTGCTCATGATTTTTCTCCATCAACTGAAAGTTCTGAAGGCTCAGACCAACAACTTAACCCACCAACAACTTCCACACAGCTGAGGCTCAGCTAAGTGCTCAGACTAGTTTTCCCTCGTGTTGTGTCTCCTAGATCAGTCTCCCACATCCCCAGCTAATTATCAACATCATCTCTGCAGATAATCTTGTCAGAGGATGACTGTGTCAGAAGATAATCTTTTTAGGGGATAATCTTACCACAGAATCATCTTGTCTCAAGATAATTGCATTACAAGACTCAAGAGTTTCAGTTCCTCCCAAGAATATGGTGAATTTTCAGACGCAGTAATATATAGTCTTAAGTTTAAAAGACAAATTAAACTATATGAATCAGCACAGCAGTGGAAATCAATGTAGAGATCAATGTAGAGCACTCCTTTGTCTCTGCAAAACATCCTGCACAGAAATGTTTATGAAAGAGGACTAATGAACAGCAATTTTGATAGTACACTATATTACAGATAAATTGTCTTTAGTTCTCTCATTGCAGGCTTTAATACTTTGTAATAAAAGCTTCTCCTAGGTGAGGCTCTGCAGGCATTACTTTAGAGTAGCATTTTCTGAGTTAATATTGCACAGAAGTAAAAGTACAAGCCTCACAGCACCATTCTTAGGTTAGACTGGAGAGTCCTTCTTTTTTAGGGGTAGATTAAAACTCAGAGCATCACTTATCTCTCACAGTAAAAAAAATTCCCACAACCACTGCAGCCTTTGCAGATGTTAACTAAGTTCTGGTAACTTTTAATGCCTGTATCAGTCTGTAATGAAATAGTAATAGTGCTGGAATTAGGATTTAGGGACCCTCATCCTAAATCCCTGCCCACTCTCACACACTCCAAAGCACAGAGCTAACAATCATACTCAAGCCTTCCTTTTCCCAGACAAAGCCTGACTACTTCAGCATCCTTTTCTGACTCTGGACCTGTCCATGGGTGTTTCACTACACATCCCACAGGAGTGTGTCCATTGAGTTATCAAGGATTGCTTCTGAAAACAGCTTCTTTCTCCTGATTTGACAACGTGTCTCTGTGAATAGCAGGTGATGTCTGGAACCAGTATGGCAAAGCTAGAAATGGAGATATTCATTTATATTTAAACAAAATGATCCTGCTCAAAAGCTACATCCTCGAGCTACACGCTGTGAGTTTTGCAAGCACCCACCCAAAGGACCTGGAGTTCTGACAGCACTCGGATAATCCCACACGTGTGTGATGAGCTGCTGTTTTCCTGGCCAGCTGTTGGTGTCCATTCCCTCTCAGGGGGCAGGAATGCCACTGCTGGCAGGAATGTGCTGTACTGCCCCTGCACCTTCACTCCACCCCCGAGCCCAGCTTTGACTTGGTTTTCTACTTTCAGTTTTATTTAGCAACACTTTATATCAGCTGCACTTCCTTTACATTGATTTTTATGGGTGGGTAGAACAACACCCTTATCCTTTTTTTTTGTTTTAACCAGTTTCTACTGTTCCCTAACTTTTATTTCAGCCAGGCAGCAGCATGATTGTTGTGGTGTGCCTTCACTAATTGATGTTCTCTGCTTCCACCGCAGCCTGCGCCTGTTCCATGTCAGCTGCCTACTTTCAATTTATTTGGAGATATTCTTTATTCTTTTTCCTCCTGACCTCCATGACCCTATTTGTGCTACTGCAAAAGAAGGATGATTGTCTAACATCCATGAATCACCTCAACTTGATATTTTCAGACTGTTTAAAACCTCAGCCTTCACTATTGACGACGTGTTTCCTCTTTCTTTCTCCTGCCATGGAGAAAACACTATTTCACTACATTCCCAGTTTTCATTTATTGGTTTATATTATGCAGTACACTCCTTTATAATGTTATAAACTTTTATCGAAACTTCCATTTTTTATTCTGAATAGTAGTCCACCTCAAATGGCTTTTAAAATTAATCTGGGAAGAAAAATAGTGCCATCTGCATCTGATACAATTGTAATCAATTGTACAATTGTACAAACCTCAAAGGCACTAATGGAAGTCAGGGTGTTTAAATATCTTTTGCACTTACTGGAAAACCTTGGAAAGCCACTGCCTTCAAATTAGGGTTAACATGTGTCAAATATTGGAAAAAGAGGATTGCACTCTTGGTTTAGAAGCAAGCCTTGAAGGGGAAAACATGGAATTCCAATCTCACAGAGACAGAAGAACAAGACTGGGATGCAGTTTCCCAGAGGGTTGGACGCTATGCTGCAGGCCCAGCTCTCTACAGAGGTGGTCTTCCTATTCCACTCCAGCCACGCATCCTGTCTGACCCCTGGGTCACTTCCAGAATGAAATGGCTTGCTCTGACTTGTGATATTTTGTGATCCTGTATATCCTAAAGTCGTGTAATTCTTAGCTCTGTTTCCAAGTGGAGGCAGGAAGGTTGGTTGTGGAAGGAAAGATCAGCTCTGTAAAACTAGATTAAGAATTTGGAGAAACTATCCTTAATTTTCATTCTGTTTTTTTCAGATTGAGATCTGTGTTTGCAGGGAGCAGGTTTTGCTTTTCACCAACCAGTAAGACCTTCCACTAAAAAAATGTCAGTCTCTAATTAAATGCAATGACAGTAACATAATTACATTGCTATCCTGCGGAGTTCTTAATATGAGTTCACTTAGTCTGCATTTCACTGCTGGTGATTTTGCATTACCAGCTGACTGATTCTGTGCCTGATTAGCTGCCATTAGCCAGACTTCCTTCCACCCATCCACAATTTATCAATAATCTGAACATTCCTATCTAAAGGCACGTGGAATGGATTTCTGTGCCAGCAGGAGGGAGTGAGAAGTCTGGGTCAAAAGTTCCTATCTAATGATACACATGAGTAAATATTTTTATTTTTAATGAGGTGAAGCTTTTAATAATCTCGGAAAGGAGAGAACCTGCCCCAAAACACTTGCTCTGGAGAATCCTGAAGATGAGGAGTACAAAGCCCTCTCAACTTGCACTGACTGCAACTGAGCTTTCAGATATCCCAGATATACCCTGCAAACCAAAGCTAATGGAAACTTGGATTTTCCAGTTACAAAAGTAAACTTTCTGACAAGTCTTTTCTCCATCCTTCATAGCACAGTCCCCAAAAAATCATAGGTCTGCAGAGAATTTGCCATACATATTGTCCCCAAAAATTCAAGTCTTTTGGGAAGTTTCCTTTTTTGTCATTTTTCCCTTTCTGACAGAATAGGCTTCCACAGGTATCTTCTCCCTATTTTTGTGCAACATTTTTCCATTTGTCTAAATTCCACTGTGTACTCTAGAAGTGATGCATTAGAGTACAGGTGATTCCTAGAGTTATCCCTGCTAGAAACAGAATTCAGTAGCAGAAGCTTCTTTATAAGCCAAAAGCAATGAAAAAGTTACATTCACAGGAAACAAAACATGCTCAGAAATTCGGTTCAACCTTTTGTGCGTTGTTCATCAACGTAGACAGCTGGAAATGCGTCTGGTGAGAACAAAGTTTTTCAAAATAAAGGGGAAAAAAAGAGGTTTTTTTCTGTTGTTGTCTCATGCAGTCTGAGTGTTTTCAAATTATACCCCGTTATTATAAAAACAAGAGTTCTGAAACTGTGTTTATTTACTAGAAAATATAATATTAATTGATTTCCTACAGCTTTACTCTTTTCCAAACATGATGCAAAGTTCCCTCTGCACACTTTACAAGCTTTTGTGCATGTTAACCAATTTAAATGAGAAGTTGGGCAATGTAGAATGGGAAATATTATAATTAAAAGTTTGTTATGACAACTCTGACACATTGAAAACTTGAAGAATTAAGGTGTTAAAAATCATAGCACTTGGAGCTATTTAGCAAAACTTTCAAGATTGACAACTCTGCTTTCCAGAACCTTTAAGTGTTTATTAACTTAAGTAGATTTCATAGAATTTCTTTGATCACATTTTTTACAATAAAGCTTTTGCAAAGCATGCATCCTAATTGTTTATTTACACAATATTAATATTCAGGCAGAAGGATCATGGAAGCACAGTTAATTAAATACAAATTAATGTGGTGGAATATTTAATTATCTATTCTACACCTCACAACTAATGATTATGTAAATGCCTTGCATTTAATCTTGTTCCCAGGAAATTAACTTAATGGCCTTCAACAAATGAACATTTTGTATGCATTGCAGGACACTTTATCTAAATTTTAACAGCATGGTATTAGTTTCAGATAATAACATGATTACATAATTTAAAACGTAAATGTATACAATACTTTTGTTTTCTTGATTTCACTTCTGAATTCAGAGTGAAATATAGGGCTATTTACACATTTTAGTTGTGAGGTCTTTGGGCTGGGGTTTGGCCAATATCTATTTCTTCAGTTCTGCTTAGAGCACATTTTCAGGGCTCTCTTTGACCCCAACACCCAGCCTGTTCCTGGGGAGGAGAACTGGAATTCTGCCTCTCCCAGCTGGAGAAAGTGAACCAGAGAGATACCAAAGATACAGGAAGATGTCTTGCTCTAACACAGAGCTCCTGCTAAATTGCCCCAACCCAGGCAGAGGAATGAATATTGAGTTATCCATAGCAGAGACTTTGCTCTGTCGACTGCAGAAAGAGCCTGGAGCTTTCTGTAAAAAACGAGAATTTATACGTATGTTTCTGGTGGATGGATAAGGCAATATTTACACAGCAAACCTCCCACCAAAGAAACCACCTCAAGAGTTAAACACAGAAAATGAGCAGTGCAAGTCAGATTCATCCCCCAGTTTTTTACTTTTAGAGTTATTAGGAACTCCTACATGCTTCAATCTTGGAACCCAGAACACTTTGGAGTGATCTCAAAACGAGGTTATGTAATTACAAGTATCCTTAACTTTTGCTAAAGTAGATGCCAGATATAGTGCCTGGAAAAAAAGGTTTCTTGCTACTAACCAGTATAATTAATACACTCTCCAATCCAGGATTAATCTGAAGAGCTCTGCTTCTCAGGCAGAGAAGAGAGAGGGGGATTTGGGTCTCATGCACAGCCTAAAAAGGGGCTGATGATTATTATTTATTTGTCTGTAGGCCTGGGCATGAAACACTGCCTATTCCTGTTGCTTTTGATTTTTCACAACAGCCAGAAAAAGCTGAAATCTTACTCAGAGTCAGTGGAAGCCAATGGGAAATGATCAGAAATCAAACCAAAGCAATAAAAGTGAGGCCTTATGGTACATTTTATAGCTTCAGAGCATTTTACATATTTTACAAAGGCAACACAACACTGAGTTATACAGCCAGGGAAATTTTACCAAGGACAAAGGGTGTTTAGAGAAAAATGAGAAACTATTCAAAGGATACTTTCAGCCAAAAGGATAAAATGAAAGTTTTCAAAATTTATTGTGTCATTTTGATATTATTTAAATTAAGTGTTTCATTTGTGAAATAAGGAAGAGCAAGCAGGCTTAAGAAGATAGAATCTCTGTTTCATTTATGAAGAATGAGAGAAAGAGAAATCCCTGGCTCTGACCAGGTACACTCATAGGAATTAAACATTTGCTTATCCATAGTACTGCACTTGCTAATCATCACTATAATTGCACTCAGGAAAAAGGGAATGGAAATTTCACAGAGAAGAAAAAAATCTTTGAGTAATTTACCCATCCTGAATTCAAGGGGAATAGATATTTTTAAGAGATTCAACTTTTAAAAGTCAACATTAAGAGGTTCTGTTTTAAAGAAGAAAAAGAAGACCTAAAAGTCTGATTTTCTTTGGATTTCCAATGTGGAAAAGGAAAGAACTGCCCTTACCAACTAGAACAAGCTATAGAATATATGTGCAATTAGATAACTCAGCACAAGGCAAGTTCTTTGAACTCTAAAACACTCTGGATCTAAATTCTTGGATGCTCAAGGTATCTTCCCCATGGTTAAAGCACAGTGCATGTTAAAATGCTTTGTGCTTTGGAATCATAAGAGGTACACATTAATTGCCAGTCACTCATCATTACTGTCATCCTGAAATCAGCTGAATAATCACAGCAAAGAGCACCCATAAAAGTGAGTTGATCAAATTAAAATTAATTAGTTGACATTGTGTTCTTTGTTTAGTGTGATCTTTTACAGTTGTTTTCTGCAGGGTTATATTTGTGGTTTTCAAATAGTTTTTTTGCCTCTGCAAAGGAAATGAGAGCTGTTACCTTTGGTATGCAAAATTCAGAATATAGCATGGGGTTTATTTTAATCTCCCATTTTTCTTGCTGTTTGCTGACAACTCATTAAGCTTTCATTGGGTGAAAATCCTTCCGTTTATGTTTCCTTTCTTGTTGCTTGTTGTTCTATTTGTCCATTATTAGCATTTAGCCAATTCTTTTTCAGAGGGAGAAATAGATAAAGCAGGGGTGGAAACCTGCAAGGGGCTGGGAAATTCTTGGAGGAGCTCAGCAGTCAGTGGAAGCTGATTGAACTCAATATTGACACTGAACACTCAATTCCTTCCAGGATCAGTGGTCAGCTGGGAAGGAAAGTGGATGACAGAGTGGAAATAGATATTTTTGCATATTATTTCAAAAGGCCCAATTCAACTCTTTTTTAAGTCAGTGGGAGATTGTCCACTGAGTTTAATGGAAAACTTTTAACATTTTACACCCTTAAAGGTTATGTATATAAACATACACCCAGGCAAACCTACCAAAATCAGCCACATGAGGACTCCAATAACTACCCTGGAGTAAAGGCATCTTTCAGCACCCATTTTCACCAGGGATTGTTGATGGCAGATCATACTGAGGTCAGAGTCAGAAACGGAGGAGCTGATCTGAAACTGGAAATAGAAACTGGAAGTATCTGTATAAAATGAGACGTTTTCCCATCACTATCTGATATCAGAAATCTTTCCCATGTGTAGAAAACAAGAATGCAATGAATATACACCTCCAAACTCTATAAAATACTCATTGGTGGCTGGATCACCATTCCCTGTTTTAAACAGGCTTCAGAAACTTTCCATAAAAGTTTCTCCATAAAAGTTCCTCTATCAGACTAATGTATTCTTCAGAACACCACCCATTTATGTTGAACATTCCACTCCCTCTTCCTTTTTCCTTCATCTCTGCTGTCTTCCCCTTAAAACACCTTTTCATCTCCTTTCCCAGACCTTCATTTCTTGATCTCCTTTTCCACACCTTCCCCATGCCCTTCTTTTTATATGTATCCAGTGGAAAATAAAATGAGGGGAAAAAAAGAATTAAGAAGGTAGTGGGTGCTATAAAGTTTTCTGGGAAGGAATGTGGAGAAGGAGTTCTTGGGGCAGAGTGCTGGGGAGGGCCAGTGAGGGGATTCATTGAGGCTCTGCAGCCCCTTTCCTGCTTCCAAGCTCCCTCTGAATCAAGATGTTTGCATTTACACATTCAGGGGAAATGAATTTCCTCTAACTGAGGGGACACAGGAGAGCTCCCATCATCTGTGGCTCTCTCTGACATCTCAGACTAAATGATCTGGCTGCTCTCGGCTCAGGGCTGCCTTGGCCATGGGATCAGAGCTCCCAGGGTGGCCTCCTCACGGGGACACAGCCCCAGCTCTGCCTGCAGCTCCTCTGTGCACTCACTTTTCTGCTGCACAGCACTGCTGTGCGCTCTGCTCCCTCCTCCTCACCGTTCCCACAGCCTGGGCTCTCTTTTCCAGGCACCAAGCATCCCCAGGAACCAGATTAAATAGGATTTCGCCCAGAATCGCCAACATCACTTCTTCAAATAGTTAGGCTTCACAGTCATAAAATAGCAACTCCTCCTTGGATTATGGCAGCACATTCCTGAGCCCATGTAATCTTAAAACATACATTGCAGGGCTCTAATTTCCACTGGCTGTCAGGCACCTGTTTATATTTATGTGGTGTGTTGACATTTCAGATGTCCTGCAAAGACTTTCACATTGATTTGGACAGGACAGCTCACAATTTTAAAACTAAGGATGTGAAAAATCATTGCAGCATGTGCCCACTGCAGTTTTCAGATGGGAGGCAAGCATAATTCTCTGTTATCCTAGACTTTTACTTTTTTGTGAGTAAAATGAAACCCAGACCACTCAAAAGCATTCAGCTTTTGTGTCAATCTAGTCCTGTTGGAAACACTGATAAATACCAAGAGTTTTTAAAAGCAGCACAATTAGGTCAGTGCTGAGCACCTTTGCAGATCTGTTTAAATCAGCAGCTCAGCCTCTGTCTAGTCAAGGAACCAGGACATCAAATTTCAGAGCTGATGCTCTTTCTATCCTTTGTGGCCTTTTTTTCTCCTTTTTAGGAAAGAGTTGCATAAAGAAATTACTGCTCAAGAGGAAAATAAATCATTTTGATATTTGTATACTTTACTAGCTTTTCCCTTTTCATTTCTTTATTAGTTGAGAAAATTGTAATACTGGAGCAGCCAGTGAGTTCACTTTATTAACAGTTCAAACATAATGTGAAGCCAATATATTTAATATTAGTTATTAAGCTTCTGCAAATTTAAGCTGTATTTTGTTCACTTAATTAGGTAAACTAGATTGTTTTTCTCTTACTGGTTCCTCTCTTTAATATGAAAGCATTAAAAGCACCATAGGGTGCACCGTATTTTAGTCAAGTATATATTTTTCTATGAATTGTAAATTGTTTAGAATTTTTTCACCTTCACTATTCCTGCAATTCACAATAAAATATGTGATCCCTAATGCAACCCTTTTAAAAAGTGTCCGCACCCAACCTGTAACTAATTAATTATGAACATAATCTGTTCTAGTGACAGTTATTTTTTAACAAAGCTTTATAATGCAAATCATGGCATTTACATTTCTATTCAAGGGATGTCTACATTTAAAATCTCACACAGGATATTGCCTTAGAATCAATTCACTACTTTCCCTTTTTCCCTCTCACCTTCTACTCTCTCCTTTCAGTTCTCATTTGCTTTTGAAATGGAACAAAACATGGCTAATTTGGCTCGGGCCATTCCCCTCCTTGTGGCATTTCCCTCCTTTAGTCTCATGGCAGAGTGAGTAGATGGAGCTATTGAATGCAGAGGCAGAGAGCATTTCACTAGACATGAAATGAAGGAAGATCATGCTGGGACAGTCACCTTCACCATCGTGCATTCAGTCTGAATTTACAGTAATAGACTCATACTCGGAGGACGCTTGCTGTGTTTGTTTGCAAACTAGTATGCAGTACTTACAAGTCTGTGGTTTTATTGACATATTCCTTTCCTTTCCTGTGGTTTTTAATTGAAACCCCCACTGCTCAGCCGAGCTCCTGGAAGTCAGAGAACAGAAGTTTTGCGTTTAGTTTAGCATTTAGACAAGATGAACACGTACAGGAGAGTTCTGCTGGTCGATTAGGAAATGCACAGTTCAGGGCTGTTGGAGCTTTTGTTTTGATTAAGTGAGACTCATGATATGTGTATGGAATTAGCACTATGAAATCAGATGAAGGATGAAGAAAATGGCTTGATGTATAGACCAACATGCAAATGAAACAGTCATTTTAATAGCACTGGGTTTGGAAAAATTAGAATAGAAAAAAAATGAAAAATTGCAAAAATATTGGAATAAAAATATTAGAATTAGAAAAATATTTGCTAGGAGGTGTTTGCTTCCTGCTGCTGTGTGCACAGTGCTGGCTGTGTGTCCCACCTGAGTGCTCAGAACACAGCCCTTGTGCCCATTCTGGTCACTCTCTGGCTGAGCTGAGAGTGAGCCAAGAGTGGCCCTGCGTACAATAGGGAAGGTCACATTCCTTAAAATATTACAGTGTCCTTCACCAATGCTGAAATAGAATGAGTTCAATACCAACAGATTACAAAAAGCATATGCAAAACTGATGTGGACTGATAAACAAAAGTCAGGTAAATCTGAAACCCCATTTCCAGGCCCAGGAATATCACCTGAGTTAGAATTCTGATGACTTACATTTTCCCTTGTGACAGGAGTTAGAATCCATTGGAAGCATTGGATGTTTAGCATGAAACTGTGTTGGGGAATATTTAGGTGAGATTTTAGGAAAAGGTTCTTCCCCCAGAGGGTGCTGGGCACTGCCCAGGCTCCCCAGGGAATGGGCACGGCCCCGAGGCCAGGGATGCCCAGGCTGGGGTTGGTGGGGTGTCTGTGCAGGGACAGGAGTTGGATTTGACCCTTCCAGCTCAGGATAGGATTCTGTGATTGCCAGTACAGTTTTAATTTAACTAAAATAACAATACAATACAAATAACAGACAACTACACCAAAAAATGCAACTCATGTCCACATCCGTTCAGCAGACTCTATGATCCTGGGCTAAAACACATCTCTTTTCTTCCTACAATGAAGGGATTTGCTTGCTCATAAAAATGAATGGAACCAACCGGCCCTGGATGCAGATGGGAAATTTAGTCTTTCAAGAATTCCTCCTGTTGCATTAACACCCTTCAGTAAAGTAGCCAGCAGAGTCTTTACAGCACAGAAGTTCTGCATGAAAAAAAATGCAGCACCAGCATTTGTCAAATAAATGTCTGTTAATGAATAACATAAAAGAGCCCATGTTCCTCAGTTGTAAATAAGAGAGAACAGAGAAGTGTGAAAAGAACTCTGCTAAAGAAACAATGAAATATTAATAAACTTGTGTAGGAAGCCTTGCTAGGTGAGGAATTAGACAAATGCATCACTTGCTTTCTTTATCCTCCCACAGGACCATGCCTACATGAGTTGGTATTGACCTGTGAGGTAAGGAACACGCACACAAAAAAATCCATGATGAACAACCCACAATTTCAGAGTCCAGGTCATGCCACAGACCACTGCACAATTAAAGAGGTTACGTGCATAGTAACACGACAATGAAAAACCTCCTGTTTATTCTGTATAAAGCCTGGAAATTACGTATACCCCATCCTGATAAACATTAATGTTCCTTTCTTTCTTTTGTTCTCACAGTTTTAATCGTAAGTGAAGAACTGACACGACCAGATATGAAAGGAAATAAGTGATTACATTAAAATTGTCAAAAACTCCTCCAAATATCTGGAATTTTTAACAAGTCTATTGGTGAATTGCTGATTTTTTTCCATAAGAAGCATGTGACCAAATATATATTTACTGCATGTGTGCTGTGATGTGCATGTGCACTCTGAATCCTTATCCTGGACCCTGGATAAAAATACCTGAGAAGCAATTATTGATTATTTGGGTGAAAACATCCTCTTCAGGAGAGCTAGTCACTGCAGTCTGAGGGTTTGCACTGGTCACTTGTTACTGGTAAATATTGACTTCTAGAAGGAGATCACAAAGGTAAGCAGGTTCTTTGCTTGTCTGCATATCGAAGCTGGAAGGTATGAAATGAATACCTTGTTTGAAGCTCCTTCTAACTGAAACGGTAAACCACTGATTTCACCAGGGGGATGCCAGAATATTTAAGAATTTGCAAATATCCCTGTCAATGTTGCTCATTATGCAAGAAATAAACTGTAACAAGATGACATGGTGAGGCAGCGTGCCGCTCCTCCGAGGGATAAGTGGGAAACTGCTGCCAGGAGTCCGCTGAAACTGCGACGTGCCAAGGACTGCCAGCTGGCTGGCCACAGCAAAACGGGACAAAAACCTTCCTTTCTCTGCCTGTCACTCCAAGAGCAGCCACTTGGCTCGAGTCCATGCAAAATCAAACATCCAGCTGGTAGACAGTTGCCATTTGTGCCTTGAAGGGTTAAGGAAGGTGTGCAGAAGGTAAAACAACTATTAGGTTGTTATTGCATGAAATAATTTCTTTCACTGGGGAGTAGCAGAAAGAAAAGTCTCTTGTTGTAAAGGTAGAAAAGATAGGCCTGGATTAAGATGTTTTCCATCTTTTTAGCAAAGTTTGGGCAAAGAGATTTAACCCATGATGCCACTGCTTGCATGGCTCCCATATTTGGGCATTAGTTCCAATCAATTCTTTGAAAATAAATGACAGCTGAATAAATGACTGATGATAAACTGTAGGTTTATTCTCATTTTTCTCTAATGATGGTTTTATCCTCTCCATTTATTTATGATAATTTACCTGCCTGCTCTATAATGCAGACTTATTATACCGTCTCATTATTGTGAAAAAGATCCACACACAGCCCCCCCTCGCAAGTATTTAAAATAAAATGCAACCTAGGATAAAAATATCTATGCTGATGACCTATATTGCAGAGTATATTATTTCTCTTCCTCATGTATGGCAACAGGATTGGAATACCTGATTTATTCTTTATTTAGAGTTCAAAAGGAGGCTTATTTGGAAAGTAACAGACAAAACTTTCTTAGCTGAATCCTTAAAGCTTTTCCCCAGTGCAACACGTGATGCTGTATGAGGTCCTCTTTCTCTCTGGCCTGTTCTAGTTTCCCTTCATATAGACAAAGGTCCTCCCTTCAATCCTGCAGATCAAACTGAAGGTAGAATACAGTTGCATAGTAAAAATAAAATACCCAGTGCTCTAACACATCACATTTCCTGGCTGAAAGGGCAAAAGTCTTCTTAACAAATTTGCATTTAAATCCTCCACCCATGATAAATGCTATGTTTTCCATTTATCTTGAAATGGACACGTTGTGACCATGGTTCCAACTCCAAAATTTGAAGCTAGGATTGAGTCATAAAACTGCAACAGAAAATGGATGGTGAAGTACCTGCCTTTACTCAAATATCTCAGCTTTAATGGATTGTAGGGAACCTTTCTGCCTGTGCTGAGACACACTGGCAGATCTTTTCCACCATGATGCTTGCAGATGTAAATTTAGACACAAATTTAAAAGGCGATTAGAAAGAACTCTAATTCTTTGCATCTCCCCCTTCAAACCAGTCACATCTTTCATGGATGGATGTATATTCCAGGGAGGCTGGGCAGAAAGTCCTGTCCCCCTGTGCTGTGGAGCTCCCCAGGGTTAGAGCTGTCTCAGGTTTTAAGGTTCATGTCCCTGGCCACCCCCTGGCATTTCTCTTCACACCCATCCCTGATCTCCAAGATCCTTCCTCAGCTGAGATCTTGAACTTATTTCCAAACCACTTCTCTTCACAAATCCTTCTTTCTGCATCAAATCTTCTTTCCAGAACCTGATCTTCCCAATTTCCACAGTTCATGTGCAGAAGTACAATGTGTGCTCAGCCTCCTGTTTGACAGCTCCGTGTCATGTCTCTGGAAGATTTGGGACACGTCATTTTTGTTTAGTCTAATTGTCATTAGAATTTGCAAGCAGTCCATGTTGGGTGCAGTTTGCAAGGAGAAGACTCCTTGAAAGTTCAGGAGTATAATTTAGAATATCTGTCCACATGTGCACAAACTCCCAATTACCTGCCAAATGTTAGTGTTCCAAATTTGAGATAATTTTTTGCCTACAACATATAATTAATATATTTCCTTCCTTCCATTTTGCTTTCAAATTGCAACTTTGATGGTAGCCTACTTTTGGATTACTCCACCACTTTATTAGAGAAGACAGAACTCCCCAATTCCCTATCCCAGATTTAATAATTAGGAAATGACCAATATCCACCTAATATAATGCCATTTATTTGAAATGTTTCTTACTTCACTTGTCAGCTGCAACATAAGTTGACCGTATGCACCCTGAGGGGAACAAATAAGATTATCTTGACATTAACATCCCTGGGACCAAGACTGTGCCTTAAAGTCTAAAAAAATCCTGAAACTGCCTGACCCACAGCTCCACCAGCAGCAGAGGTCGTGCCATGGACTCTGGCTCTGTACTGCCAGACTCTTGGGGGGGATTTGTTCTCCTGCACAGCCCCTGGACACATCCTTCTATGTATCCAACACCAGTTAGGACAGATCCTGTCCTAAAAGTGAGGGAACCCCCTTCCAGCTTCATGAAAGCTGCTGCACAATGATATAAACATCACCAAGTCTCGATTTTAAAATGTTAATTTATCTTCCCAAATTACCACACTCACATATGGCTCATAATTGCAGTATCATGGAGTGTCAATTGAGCAAAACAGATGTATTTTTCAAAAAACTGTGACACTGTTTGCAAAAGCTCTCTATTCTCCATGGGTGCACATGCTGCTTCTACCTTCTGCTCCAGTACCTACATATTGATACTGCTCAACTAAATGCAGATTTTCTGCTTCAAGAATATACAACATTAACATTCAGGGCAGCAAATCACTTCATTCTGAGAGAGTTTACATGTGGATAATGCTGAATAAACCAGTCAAAGTAAATGCTCGGGCATGAAGGAGCAGACCAGGATTTTCTATAGAGCCCACAAGAAACCTAAACAAGGATATTCTGATATATTAGATTATTCATAAATTAGGAAAAAACTAATGAAGTATAAAATAGCTCCAGGTATAGTAGTTAGGAATGACAACTTTGGTAAATTAGAATCTTGTCCCATTAGGTTTTAAATTTGTGACTTCACAGAGCACATCTCTGGTAGCTGCTATGAAGTGCTGAATTGCTCTGAAACTACTCCATTGACCTTAACAAGCTTTCATTTTGGTACCAATGAGATCCCTGTCTAAGATACATTTTCCATCCTGTGTGAAAGGAGCTCTTAGCCAACTCTTGATTAAATAATCCTGGAGCTAGTCCCATCTTTCTGTCTGGAAAAGACTCTGCCATCCATTGGCTGTTGGGCACCACCTGGGTACTGCTATTCCAGCTGGGATTTGCTTTGCTGCATGAACACCATTTTACACTGAGGAAGTTTCAAGGAGTTCAGAGTTATTTAGTGCATTCCAAGTCATAGGATATGGGTTTGGGTTTTTTTTGTTTTGTTTTGGTTTTTTTTTTTTTTGGGTTTTTTTTTTTTTTTTTTTTTTTTTGTGGAAGATGTTTCTTTAATTCTTAAATTTTCAGAACTCTTCCCTTCTAGGTTCACATCGGATTTACTTGGTTTTCAGACAGCTTTCTCCTTGTTTTCTTACTTCTCTGAAGAAAGAAGAAGACTTTATCTAGCTTTCAGAAGTGTTGAAACATTTCCTCTCTGTTTTGGTTGTTTGATTTTTTTTAACAGGGATGTCATCCTCCTGAGCTATTTTTAGCATTAGCTTTAAGAAAAGATCTGTCTGTAAATTGCATTGTTAAAGAAATTGACTGCAAGATGGTGTTAACTCCGTTGTGTGAGGAAGATGTCCACTTTCAAAAACTGCAGGAAAATTCCCCCAAAATCTCCATTGTAAATACTATTACATTGAACTAATTTCTCCCAGTTATCCTTCTTAATTTCTTGCTGTGCAACAAGTCATAGTGTTCAGTAAATCAAAAGCAGACTCCTGCAGTTAGTTTTTGATCTGTATTACTTTAAAGTTTAGCTCTCCAGTAGTTCAGAATGAGTTTTTCATTGCATTTCTGTCCATCTTCATGTCTTTTCTTGCAGCAGAATTTATAGCAGTATCTTCTTCATATAAAGCAGAAATCTCAAGGTGCAGGATGCAGAAGTGCCTGTGAAACAGTGATTTACTGCTGGTATCTTGGAGCTCTTTTGTATGCAGGGCTCCATTGGGAGGCAGATGAAGTGGGAGTGGGGCCTGAACTCTGCTGCACAAGCTGGATGTTCCTACCAGATACAAGCTAAAATAATACCAAAAAATATATCAATACACAGAAAAACAAGCATGGTAACTTTACTTTTATAAGAACATGCTTCTCATAAATACCAATATTTAAAATATCTAGCGGTACCCTTCCTCTTTACTTAGCATATGGATTCCTTTTTTTTTTTTTTTTTAAATTTCTGGCATTTTTAAAAAACATTTTTAATTGGGCCTCTACTTAATGGAGATTATAGTCAATTCTGTGAGAAGAGGATGAAAGCATGGCTCAGTTCCCTTCAGAGCCAGCCAGCACTTTATGGAATTGGGTCCATTATCCCTGCACCAGCTCAGACACCCTCTGCCTCGCTGTGGGAGTTGGCAGAGTGATTATTGAGACACTGGAGACTGCTGCTGCACTCCTGGATGTGTTTAGGGAAGTTTCTGCCCATCTCAGGTCCTCTTTTTCTCTGATGTGAGTATGGTAATGTCAGCTTTGTCTCTGAGCATTTGCAGAATACAACACAGTGTGGGTAGTGTTATTACCACAATATCATTTCACTTAAAACTTCTGAAACATATTTTTTACTCCTTTAAATTTGCAAAATACCAAATCACACGTGACATCAGCAGTTCCCAGTATATAAAGCCACAGTGAATGCACCCTCACTGCCAGGAACAAGTCCCCCCATAGCTGTACTTCAGAATACAACATTATTTTGTCTGAGAGCCTGATTTTCCAGGCTGGAATATCAGCAATACAGATAAGGCTCTATATTGGCATCTTTTATAGTTAGTGCCATTGAGAGATCTGGGATACAATTGCAGATTTTTATCCTCTCTGTCCTATCAGATATGAAATTGTGAACCTTCTCAAAATGTCACCACTGGAAACAAAAGGCAAAACTGATTTTTTTCACTGTGCAATGTGTTACCATCCACTGTGTGGCTCAATTCAATTTTTACCAGGCTTCCTTATGAGGTGCAAGAAACTGATTTATGAGTCCACATTAAAGCCTCCTTCACTCTTGAGTTTCTGGTTAAATATTATATGATATGACACAAGTATATTGAAAAATAGAGTTTCAGCTTATTATGGGCTTTCTCTTGCTACCCTTGCAGCACATTCATTTCAGACTGTACAGAATGCCCTACATTTCTATTTTTTATGTATCTCTGGTAAATGTGAGAGTTCAATTTGATACACAGCAATATATTCTCTCTCAAACAAAAGTTACCAGATAAGATCCTAGGAAAAGTCTTCATCTTCTGGAAATGCCTAATGTATTACTATGGGCGAGTGGAAGTGACTATTTTATCACAAGCTATTATGGATGAAACTTTTATTCTGGATGTCTTTCTACGAGATGGAAACCTGTGATAGCACATTCCAGACAGATTCAGTATTACACAGCTACAGGGAGGTTTACACATCGTTACTTGGATCCGTATCTCAAAATCTGTTTGAGTAACAGAAAAGCTTGTTTTATTTTTGCCTCGTCGTGTTTATACAGAGCACAGATTGTTCCTGACCTTTCCACGGCCACAATAATGCCTTACAGCAGCTGTTCACATTGGGTTTCTGACTCCAGGAAGGTTTCGAGTGAAAGCACACAACATTTAACCGCTGCTATTGAGGAGCAAACCAACAGGGATTGAGCCTGAAGGAAAATCACAGAGAGAATCCTGGAATCCCAGAATGGTTTGGGTTTGAAGGGACCTCAAAGCCCATCTCATCCCACCCCTGCCATGGCAGGGACACCTCCCACTGTCCCAGGCTGCTCCAAGCCCCAGTGTCCAGCCTGGCCTTGGGCACTGCCAGGGATCCAGGGGCAGCCACAGCTTCTCTGGGCACCCTGTGCCAGGGCCTCCCCACCCTCCCAGGGAACAATTCCTTCCCAAGATCCCATCCAGCCCTGCCCTCTGGCACTGGGAAGCCATTCCCTGGGTCCTTCTATGGACCAGATCTCACCTAAATAAAAGACTAAACCAAGAGGAAGTCCACATTCCAGAGTGATTTCTCAGGGAATAAGTAAAGGTAACACCTCCACAAGAGATGTGTGTGCTCAAGGAAGCCTCTTGATGCCAGTTTTGGAATGGTTTGTGACAAATAAACAGCAGCTCTGCAGAGAGCAGCCATGGAAGGCCATGGAGGCTGCTGGAATAATTAATAAATTATGGGTAATATATGTACCCAGGAAGTGAACAGCATCACACCTCTGTACACGAGGTGAATTCACCTCTTCCTCGTTACGTGCACTGTCCATAGCTCAAAAAAGCATAAAATAGACCTAGGAAAGATTAATAGTGTTGGAACACTTGGAACAGCTGCTCTGGTGAGGGAGGCTGAGCAAATCAAGGTTCTCAGCCTCGGAAAAGACCACAACTTGCAAAAAAGAAGGTAAGTAAGGACCAGTCCTTACAACAAAAAACTGATAAGGCAGGAGGTTTAAAGAAGGAAATAATACCTTTTTCTACAATGCAAAATTCAAGCTGTGCCAGGAGGTGCAAGAATTTAAACGGGTTCAAAGAATAGCTGTACAAGTGGCATGTAAAATGTTTAAATATTGCCATTGATATGACGGTCATGACGCAATTTTTGCCTCAGAATGTCCTTAAAGAGTATTTGCCTGGAAGCTGGGAGCTTGTACCTGGGAAAACAATGATATAAATGTGTTTGCTCCTTCCCTGCCCTTCAGTGGTATAAGAGATGTCCCTTTTGCCTGAGTTTTCTGTCCACCCCTGTTCCATGAGTTCTTTTATTTTTAGCTCCCTTAATCTTCTTGTCATAGCCAATTGCAAACATATTCGTGGCATGTTAGAGTTAAATCACGGGTGTTCTTAATTTAAAAATTATTAGCATACTACATAATTAATTAGACTTTTACACTTCAGTGAGTTTTGGTTCCCCAAAGAAAATTGAGCATAGAGAATATAATTTGATTTAACTTTTTGTCAAGGTTTAATCTACCTGAAACATTGTTATATTTCAGTGGAAGTCTAAACTGCCTAGATCTTGTCAGAATTTCCTTATTGGGAGCAACATTTACTTATTGGAATGTTAAAATGGAACTAAATCATTTAAAAAGAATGTTTTGTCTCTTTCAAATTGAAAAAACACCCCTGAAAAAAATATATATAAAAGTAAGGAATACATTCAGGCACTATCCAAGACATGTGAGCTGTCAGTATGTGAAAGTTGTGACAGAAGTAGTAATTCTACCAGAGATAATTAAACACTCAAAATGCAAAATTAAAAGGAATAGTTGAGAGAAGTGAAGAAAACAAATGCTTTAAGAGCTGCTAAGTAGGCTTTTTTCAACTGTAACAAGACTCAGAGCACTTGAGGAGACCAAAAAAAAAATGGCTTTTTATATAAATAATTGAAGGGGAGGGCTAAAAATACTAATAAAAGAGTTCCAGTCTTTGATGCTACAAAGACTGAGTAGCAAAACATCAGCTCCAAATGTGTTAGATGGCATAAACTATTGATTTTGTGAATAGAAGGCAATTGAGAGTCCTCATCTGGGGTGATTAAATCTGAGAAAAATTCTATAATTCATCACTTCAATGCAAGGTATTTTTTTAAACAACCATCAGGTAAACTGCATTTTTTCACAACTGCAGGAAATAAACCAAAATATCCCTGTGCTATAATAGAATTTATAAACATTTTTCCCCTGGAGGACCACTCATTCCAAATGAACGGTTTGTTGTTAATTTTCAATTTTACATCCTGCCATAAGGAGGCTTGGGAAGAGAGAAACATTCTATATTCTTCAATATGTAGACAAAGCATTGCCTTCTCCCATGGCCATAACTCCCTGTAGCCCAGTTTATCTTAATCTGACTGGAATGAAGAATTTCTCAGAGGAGAAACCAAATATATAATTTGAATAGAGATTATTAAATAGCAAAATCATTCAAAAATCAACTTTCCTGTCTTGGGAATAACAATATTTTTGAGATGCTATTCAACTGTTGTTCAACACAAAGTACACAGAATTGGCTTCTGTGGCAGTGACCAGGAAATGGGGGGTTTTTAGGGTAAAACCTAACTTGTTGAGCTAAAGAGGATTCTCTGCCTTTATTCCCTCCTCTCCTGTTTTTTCTCTTGATGTGCTTTTTCACAGCGTGGAACATCTCCAATAAACAGATGATGAGTTCCCTCTCCTGCTTCCACTTTCCCTTTACAGTAGATTGAGAACTCTTGGGATATGGGAAGGTGTTTTTTGTATAAAAGCAATGGTGCAGAAAAGGGGTGAACTTTGTGTGACCAACACATATTTCAAAATACTGCTGATATCTCTTAAAAACACTTTAAAAATCTGTCCCAGAAAGCTGCTCCAAGGCTGCAGGAGCCAGCAGCAGAGCACGAGAGCCTGTTCCGAGCCAGATATCCCAGCTCCAAGCCCAGCTTTGGTATTTCACATTCTCAGTTGGCACCAAGTTGCCAGCAAATGCACTTAAATAAAATCAGCTCAGCCCCTCTGTCTCACCAACACCCCATTCTTTGCCAAGCCAGCCAAAAACTTTGTTAAAGAATAATCACACATTTGCACAGAAAGCCAGACAGGACTTTATTTGCCTGTTTTCGGTGGCACGCTGCAGCAAAGACTGTAGTAGGATTACAATGCTATTCCAGGTCATGAGTGCTTCAAAATCATTCATTGTTAATAAAAACACTTTGAAAAGTTGCCACTCGGTGCTTAGCAGCTTTATAAAGTTCACATCTTCTTTCTGTCAAAGCTCCTTATGCAGCAAATAATACTTGTCTGCATGACTGACTAAATCCTACAAAATTTACTCTGTTTAAATCAGATGAAGCTGGTGTAAAATCAGTAGGAGAGTGTTTCTCCTTTGTCTTTTTTGCAGTCAATATTTAGGTATTTAGCTCCATTTTAAAGTTAAATGAGTTTTCAGTCAGCGTGTCAAGCAGCACACTGAATGTCAGCAACAGTTCTTACTGAGGAATTATTAAACATGCACCACGTAGGTTTATCAGGCTGAACCTGGTGTGCTGGATGACATTTGCTCAAATCAGGATGTCATCACAGCCAGAATGCCAGGCCTGAACAGAATGGATGGAATGAAATAAAGGAAAATGTTACACAGATGTGTTTATTTTGATTTGGGTGGTGTTCCTTCACTGGCTGCAATCTGCTTTAGAGGAGTGTCCTGGTTTCAGCTGCAGGGGAGCTTGCTTCCTCTCAGGAGCTGGTGCAGTGCTGTGCTTGGGGTTCAGAATGGGGACAGTGCTGAGCTACCCTTAAACTCATAGGAATTTGGAAAATGGGCAGATGATTTTGCGAGACCAGCTGCTATGGAAGATCTGGTCAGGCAACTCCCCAGGAACTGTGTTTAGTCAAAGATGTTGATATTTAAAAACATTATTCCACAGGAAACTATAATCTTGGACTGTAATTCTGGCTATTGCTGTTTGCTCAAAAGATGAATTTTAAGTGCTGACAAAAATGGAATTGTAATCTGTGTGGTGCTAATTTTTACTAGGTTCCAGTCTTTATCCATGAGCTATCCTTCTAAGGAAGGACATCCCTTGAACTGATGGATATCACTTCAAAATTGCAAAGTTTACTTCAAAGAGAAAGGGGGAAATTCTTTCAGGACTTGGCTCTTCTTCATGTCCGTATAAAATAATCTCCAGACTATGAGAGGCTGGCTTACTAATGGTCATGCTGTATCTTATTTCATCAGAAAGCACTTTAGGCATCCCCAGCTTAATTACAGATCTATCAAAGAAGCACAGAAATTAGAGGTGGAAGAGGCTCAGTTCACCACTTAGGTCTGCTAATGCAGGGATTTCTCTAGAGCATATTTATTCTTCATCTGTTTCTCAGGTCCATTTGAAAACCTGCATGGAAGGGTCCCACTAATGCAGAAGTTCCTCTGGAGCACATTTATTCCTCATTTGTTTTTCAGGCCCATCTTAAAATGGATGTAGATGACTAAAGCATTAATTTTGATGCTGCAGAAACATTCATATCAGGGGACTTGCTTTGGCCAGTTTGGAATATATTTCCTGGTTTAGGTTACTTTGCTACATGTGTTGTATCTCTTCACCTTCAATGTAATTCCTTTTAATTTATATCATTACTCAGAGTATAAAGCCAATATATATTACTGCAAGTAATGTCTCTCCTCTAGAGTTTTAGTAACCCTCACGTTCGAAGGTGGTTATAACATTTTTCTCACTGAATTAATTCTTTATTAATTAATAAAAATAGACTAAAATATTTATTCAAAACCCTTCAGAGTGCAAGTGAGCAGAGATGCACAAAAAAGAATAATAGGAGCAGGTATGAAATAAAGTGTTATTAAAAACAAGGAAGATGGGCTGAGTTCTGTCCTGAGAAGTGTCTGGTTTATTTATTATTTCAGACTATTGGTCTTTCAGAGAAACATTAGTATGTCCAGTGGTTTGATAATGACAAATGAGATCAAAGATGGTCTAATCAAGAACTAAGTGTTAAACCAGCATGGAATGTGAAAGCAGTGTGTGAACTAATTTTAATAGACACCAGTTGTCTGGTTTGGGTTATTTCTTTGCTTTCAGTTGCAAGGTTGTTCTACCAACATGATTTTCCATGAGGCTGGTGACAGTCTCATTTTTCACTATCAAGCAAGTCTGCATTATCAATTACATTCTAACTTATTATAGAGCTGTCTGTTCCAACACTCCACTCTGATATTGTTAGGGGGAAATAGCATCACAGAATACTTTGAGCAGTGAAAGATTCACTTCTTTAGTAACATTTCTATAAATATACTTTCAGAATGCAACATTGTCAAAGGCAAATAATTTTAAATAATATAATCTGATACACCTAACAGTGTGTGGGACAGATAAAATAAAGATGTAATGGGCTACTCTTCAGCTCCTCTCCAGCCACTTTGACTACAGAGATGCACCCTGGGGGGTAAATTACTCCTAGGAAGCGCAGGACCTCCAAATTTTGGCAATCCCCAAATAACAAAATAGACCTTGAGGCTTCTCCAGTTCATACCAGCTCTTAGCCATCCTCAGACCTTGATTTAGTCCAAGGTTAAGATCTCACGTCACAGTCTGAGAGACCAAATATGACATATATATAAAGCAAATATAATGCTTATGACCTTCACTATTCTTAATTTAAATGTTTGTATAAATCACATCCACAAAGCTTCCTGAGCTGTATGGAATCACCTTCCCAGGCTATGCCTCTCATGTTTCTTACAAAACAAATTAAATTAACTCTTTAAGAGAGAGAGTTGGGATCCTTCTCACATCCCTTTGTGTCTGGAATATGAGTCCCTTCCACAATGCTGTTTTTTAGCTCCCTCTGAGGACTCCAGTTTCCAGCTGCACTCCTCTGGCAGCAGTCTGAGTTACCAAAGAGCCAGGAGCATGATCTGGACCGCAGCTGAGCCAGGGGGTGCAGAGCAGGAGGGGTTCATAAAGGAAACTGGCTGCTCTTACACAGCCATTCATAAATAAGTCTGGGGTTTACCCTATAGAGAATTGTGGCTCTCCATGTGAAGTTTTAGCACCAACCATCAATTCAAACAATCCCATTTAGTTTCAGAAAAAGTTTCAAGAACATTTCTAGCATTGCTGAACCCGCTGCCTTCTCCAGCTGTGCCAGTACAGTCCAGCTCAGGGCAGACAGTCAGAAAATCAGGCCCCTAGAGAATATTTCCATGATACTCTTTACCACCATATCAAACCACTGTTCTTTGACTGAAACACATGGTTTCATTCTTTATAAGGTGTTTCTGAAGAAATACCAGTTTCTGTGACTAATTTCATTTCTCTAGAAAGGCAAACCAACCCCAAACTTACTAAAAGCGCTTTCAAGGGAAAGCTTTGGACCAGCTGGGTTATAACACTGTAAGTTACATATCTGGAAGGTTTTCAATCTTTAAATGATTTATTAGCATGTTTTTTTTTCAGAAAGACTTTATCCACAATTATTGCATTGTGCTAAGGGATTATGTTTAGTGCATTGTGGCCAGATTTGATAGAAATTAGACATAGTTCTTAAACATTACTGATAGCATTGAGGAAGGAATATGAATTTTGTAACTCAGTGAATGCTTTCATATGTGTGACTCCCATTAATGTTGGTGAAAATTCCTCAGGCTTGAAGCCCTGAGCCTTAAATTGGATTCTAACACATTTCAGTATTCCTGATTATGCATCCTAAACAACATATGCTATGACATTAATGAGGCCCTTAATTACAAACAGCGTAAATGGACAGAAGAAACTTGATTTATACCAAACTCATATAAAGCCCATTGCTCTATATACAGTGTAGGACCTGTAAAACTCCTTATGCATGTTAGTGTTAAACTGATGTCTCTGAAAAGATGGTAAGGGTCAAAATAACCTCCTGCTCATACATTTATCATTGTAAAATGCATACATCTGGTAACTTGACAGATCCAATGGTGAGATAATAAAGTAGTCTCTCAGCTTAAAATTCAACTAACAAGAATGCAGGGCAACATTTTGTACTTATTTATTCAAACATTGTGTTTAAATTAGCTGGGTATTGTCTGTCAAAATGCATGAAACAGCACAGTGTGATAGGACTAATCCCTTACACAGAATGGATCCAGACTGAGCAAACTGGCTGTGTTATTATAGCAACTATCCACTACTTGATGGAAACCAGAGTGAGAGATGAGGGGTTTTTTCACTGAGCCAGGTGATTCCTTAAAAGTGGCATGAAAGATGTCTTACTTTGGGGTTTCTGTGCAATGCTGAAGAGTAATAACAGGTATATTATCAGCCACATTCAGGCTGTCACCCGATTTTAGGTGTTGGAATCAAACAGAAGGCAAAATCTTGTGTCTGACAGTATCTGGGAACAAGCTGTAAAATGCAGAATGTCATAAATATTTCCATGCAGCAGAGACAATGTGGATCTAACCAGCCACTCACACACCCAGCTTTAGGTAGCACCTGCTAAGGTAACCTGCATATCTATAGAGAGGATAACCGACACAAAAACTACAGCAATGAAAAAAATGAAGAGAGGTCCCGGAAATAAAGCATTGGAGCCTTTGTTAAACATGCAAGATTCAGTATTTCAAACATAAAACTGCAGGTCTGTGACAAAGAATATTGGTCATGCTTGCAGGAGAGGACACATCTGTCCTAGGAAACAAGGGTCCTGTTAAGAGCATGGAAATCCTGATGGCCATGAGAATGTGAGTTTGTAGCAAAATAGTGAACACCGAGTAGATTTACATGATCCTTGAACATAACAGCCACGACAGCATCAGACTGGAAGAAAAAGATCATATTTTCTCAGTCCTGGCAAATTAAAAAAACCATTTGTGAATATTGTGCCTGTTTCTTGTATCTGCAGAAGGACATAGAAGGGTTGGACACACTTCAAAGAAGGACAGCACAAATAATTAAAACACTATCTAAGAGAAAAGCTCTAATTACTCAGCAGTTATTGGTCTCAAAGCAATAATTAATTCTAGGGAAACCTATGCCCTGCACAACGCTGGAGTCAGGACTAAAGGATTGCAACAGTTTCTCTTACACTTGGAATTTTAGAAAAGCTGCTTTTACACAAAATTATTGCTTCCTTTTCAGTGTCTCCCAGTGCAATATTTTCCAGTTCTTTCTGGAGCAGCTGCACAAAATGATGGAGAACTTTATTGTCCAAAAGAAGATACTTCTAATGTGAAGGATTTTCTAAACTTGAGGACATGTAAAAAAAACTTTCATATTGACTGATGCTTCCTACTCCAAACTCACTGGAGGTTTTCTAGCAGCATTACTCTGACAAGAATCCTCAGCCAAGCTGAGTTTATAGAACAATGTACAATTGCCTACAAAAGTTCCTGCTCAGAAAGCTGGAGGACTTCTCTTTCCTCAGAAGGCTTCAGTTCCTTTAGTAGGAATGTTACTGCCTAAAATAGTAAAATTCTCCTCAGTATGAGCTTCAAAAGTGGAATGAGATTTATTTCCAGTGTTCTCAGGGATGCTCTTTGATACACAGACTTTAACAAAATTAGCATTCTTCCTTTTGCAGGCAGGAAATCTGCCTCCCAAACTGTAAACTTTGGGATTACTCAGATCTGTCTTTCCTCCAATCCTGAATATTTTTACTCTCAGCAGTTCTTCTCCCCCATTACTGATTCTAGTTGGCATCAACTTTGGAACTCAGTTCTATTCTTCACCCAGTCTTTATATAAAGAATCTATTTAAAATCTTAGTGCATGTAACAATTAAATATTTTCTTATTGTTAAATCTAAATATTTTCTACTGTTTGGTACAGTGCAATTTTAGGTAGATAAATCAGATATATATACTGTACAAAAGCAGCACAAATGAAAACGTGAAATATAAAAAGCACATGAAATAAAATAAGTTATTCTTGATAAAAATATTTCTCTCACTAGGGAATATAGATGCAGTTCTACATGTCATTATAATATGCAGCATGTTTGCTCTGCGAGTTTTTACCATGGAAGAAAATGTGTAGATAAAAGAAATATAAGAAGTCAGAGGAATGAAAACCTGGTATCACTGAGATTATTAGCAAGACTGTTTCTGACTCAAATTATATTAACTGGTACTATATTAACTTTATTCCACAGTGATAATCCTGGAAGTGATAACCTTCCTTCCTTGTGGCCTCTGCTACCTGGGGACTTGGGAACAAAACTTTGTTCTGGAACAAGTGTTCTGAGACACTTCTAACAGACATTTGTGCACAATAATTGCCTTTTTTACCTCAGGGTTCAAAGGATTTAACATATGACAGACAAAATATTTTCTTTTAAAGTCACGGGTACCACTGATTTTGTGGTTGAGCTCACCTAAGAATGAACTTTCTGTCTTTCCAGCGATAGGCTGATTCTGGCACTGAAAACCCAACCCTTTCCTGCTCAGACTGCCACTATGTCAGCTCCAGGAACTGCTGGATGTTCATTATTTGATTCAAAGAGTAGAATTCCCAAGCTCATCTTTATTCAGGTCCCAGAAGTGATAGACCCCTTATATCTGTAAAGTGAATATGAGAAGTGAGTTACTGATACAGAAAAAAGTAGAAGGCTTCAAAGAAAGAAAAAAAGTTAAATGAGATTCACACACAACTTAGATTTTCTTTATATTAAGTAACACTTATATATCCATTTTCCCTGAACTTTACTGTATTTTGATTAGTCCCTGAAGCTTTGAAAGTATATGAAGGATATTGGTCCCAGAACACAAAGTTATACCCAAATAAGATAATAATAATTATATATATTAAAAAAACCCCAAACCATAACAGACCAGAGACTGTTAAAATTATCAGAGATAATTTTAAATTATTAATTCCATAATGAACCATTAATAATGAATGCAGGAAGTATTACAAAAGCTATCACAGCATGAAACCATCCAAATTTTACTTACCAGATGTGTTCTATTGATTTGCAGAACTGATAACTCAAATGTTCTAAGGGAGGTATTCTGGGGAAACCATACCTACATAAATAAATAATTGCACGTGGGATGAGCAACGTTCTGAGGAAAGCTTTGTGCACCACAGTCGTTTGAATTCCTCCTTTGAAGCACGTAGACTTAGGGCAGAGTCGTGCAGAAACAGGAGAGTTATTTTATGGGGCTTGTGGCTTTGGTAGACCCTGGGTTCTATTTCAGGCACCCCTCTCAGGAGGAATGGTTTGTATAGATATTCCAAGGAGCTCGATTCACCCTTCAGTAATTTTATTAACTATTAAGGCTACTGTGCTCACCTAAATCCAGTCAGGGACCTATCTAAGTGACCCAATTTTCAGGCTGCTGCTCTGCTCATAGATGTTGTTCCAATCAGAGGGAGCTCAGTTGCACAGGATTTCTGTGCTCACAACACTGCAGGTAAAAGCATGGCCCAGATTCTCCTGGAGGAAAGCTGCAAGGTGCCTCTTACACCTCTGCAATGATCCAGCCTCTGTGGAAAGCTCTTCAGCTTCATCAGTGAGAGCTCCTTAGGTGGAGGACATTTACCTGCTATTTTAGAGAAGTTATTTACATATTGAAAAATAAGATCTACTGCCAGAGGAAAACTTTGACAGCAAAAGTTTAAAAACCCGATCATGTCAGGTGTTCTCAGCTACCAATCTTCTCTCACCTTGTCCCCCTCCACCCCAAATAGCAGAGGAATGTAATCCATCAGCCTAAGCTGCCTGGAACAGTATCCAAAACATTGCAGGTCACATAGTGAGGGCTCCCATAAAATGACTGAAAAATGTATTGCCTGGCAGTGAGCTATGTTTTGTCTCATCAGCATTCAATAATGCTGTCTTGCCATAAAGAAGATTAAAAATAGAACAAAACCACAAGAGGAGCAAGTGAGCAGAGGCAAACATTCAGAAGACATTAAGATTTTTTTTTAGCCCAGACAGCTGCGGTTTTTCTCTGTGACTATTGAATCTCCTTCCTAGTCAAGAAGCTGTTATATGATTCATTCTGCAAATCTAAGTGTGACTTTCTGTGTGGCAGATGAGAAAATGTTGTGCTCAGAGCCAGGTAGCTCACAGCCACACCCACCATATATGAATATTTTTTAGCAGAGAAGGTCAGCTGTGACACAAAAATTGAGAAGTGTAAACCCCCCTAGCCCTAACCATAGAAATGCCCTTTCAGAACAAACTGATTCACTCTCAGCACTCCTTTGTTTGCTCCTCTCAGCTGCCAGATTCTGCATTTGTATTTTTCTTCATTAATGGGAAAGAAGATTGTTTGGAACTGAATATTGCTGGGAAGAGAAGCAACATCTGCTGTGATGTTTATTCCTCCTATTGTTCTTTACATAAGTGCTACAGGAGCCATTCTATTTCCCTCCTGTAACGAGTTCATTAAATCGTGCAGGAATAATGCAGATACTGATCCTATTCCTGAGTGGGAGAGGCCAGGATGGAGAGAAGTGGAACAGAGACACAGGGGCTCTGGAACACAGGGCTTCACAGGAGGTTCAGATTCACACCTCAAGGTCACACTCCAAGTTCTTGAGCAGGGGGAGGCTGCATATTGCCACAGGAAAACTGAAACCTCTGAATTCCTTTTCCACAAACTGCCTGGGATGCACGAGCCAACTTATTACAAGTTATGAGGTCTTTCAGTGGGAATAAAAAGAGCTATGATGGGACTCCTATGCCTCTTCCTCCCCTAGGAAAATATCAAAGAAATTGGTAAAGGAAATATTAGTTGTTTAAAATGCATCTTTCATATTTTCTTTCTTTGTATTGGGTGATGAGTCACTTGATAATGCACTGTCAGGAGCCTGGAGGGCACTCTGCTTCTCACAGAATCTATTAGTTTGGGGTTTTTAAAACAGCTACACTCTACCCAGAGAGGCAGAAATTCAGTGGTAGAGGGACACTGTCTCATCCCAGAAGCCTTTACCAGGGTGTTTGGGGGCAGGGGGTCAGTGTGGGGAGCGGGGCAGTGCTGTGGCCTTTCCTCCCCTTTCCCTGGCAGCCCTGTCCACTCTCCTGTCCACTCTCCTGCACCTGATTTTGTAGATGTGGTGCTCAGGGACACGGGTTAGTGCTGCACTTGGCAGTGGCAGGTTTACAGCTGGACTCAGTGGTCTTGAGGGTCTTTTCCAAGCCAAGTGATTCTATTTATGACTCTATGTTGAAGTAGATCTAAGCCCCCTTTGTTTCTGTTGACAGTAAGTCAATAATCCCATGTGAAGGGTATCCAGGTATTTCTGATCTACTTTCATAATTGTATTTTCCATAGGATGGCTTATTTTGCCTAGTTCTTAGTTCATTAGCCATGGCTAATGTGAAAGAAGTAACACATTAGCACTTTCCCTTTTCCACAAGGATTTTCTCTTTGGGGGAATCCAAGGAGGGAAAAGTTAGGTATTTCCCCATTTCACTGATATGCAAAGCAGGGAGGATATCACTGGAAATCAATATCCCTCATTAAACACATAACTGAGGTGCAAGGACCAGTTATGGAAGGAATTCAAGTGCAGTAACCCAAAAGGGGAGGAGGGATGGAGATGCCTACAAGCTGCAGAACATATGTGTCAGTATCAGTAATATTTACAGCTGAAGCTTCATGAACAGCAAGAAAGGGCACAGACATGCACATTCTTACAGATTGTGTTGAAGTGGCTTAAAGAGATGCTTTCAGTTTAGGCTAACATGTCCTAATTTGTATTGAAAGAGACTGGAAGTGTCCACAGGGTCATTTGCCACATCCCAGGGAATGAGAAGGGAAGCTCCACTTTGTAGAAGGATGATTTTACCCACAGGCATCAATCTTTGAACCCTCCCTACACAGTTTGTGAGAGCCTGTCTTTGTCCAGGCTGCACAGTTCTGTCACGTTTAGCACAATTCTGGAATATTTAACCATGTAATGGATTCCCTGCTTCTGCCTGCATCCACAACACAGGTTAGTCAGGACAGGTTTTCCAAGGAACTGTCTGCTCAGGGATACAGCTGAGGGTTCCCAAAGTGGGAAAAATGAAGCTGTGTGAAAGGGACATGGACTTGTCTGAGTCTAGCACTTATTCTGCAAGTTCAGAAGCAGCCTGCAAAGCCACAGAGAGTTTCCACCAAGGGGAAGTGGCTCAGGTGGCCCTTGTCATTGTTCCTGGCAGTCCCTAATGCCACTGGATTGACATGGATTAATCCTGCATCGTAAGACAAAAGATATTTCGGGTCCAGACTGCAAACCTCTTGAGGGTCTTGCAAATCCCTTGCAAATCCCTGGGAGCTGAGGAGACAGCCCGATGGGATGCACTTGTGCTGGCTGGGATGCTCTCTGGGCTGGTTTGGGCAGGGTGAAGCAGGGCTGTGGAAGGCAGCTGTGGCACTGCGTCCCCTTGGCTGCCTGAGGAATGTCAGCAGTGGCACCACATGGACTCTCAGCAGACAGGGTGTCTTTTCCAAAATACTGGTGCCCGAATCTCTCCACACTACGCCGGATATTGCCCATGGGGATGTCCAGGATTTCTTTGGATGTGTCTCAGGCATTTTATCAACTTCCTCTTGATCCTGCTAGTGGGAGCTGGCTTGCTGTATCTGACGGAGAATGAGTCTACTATTTTAGAAAAGCTGCAATGGGGGTCGGTATCAGCCCTTTTCTCCTCCATCTCTTCTCTTCTGCCATCGCAGCAGAAATCAGTAGTCGCTTTAATATTTGGGCTTTTGCTTATATGGATGACTTCCTCCTCTGTCACCCAAACTCTCGTTACCTTAACGCAGTTAGCCACTCTGTGTGCAGTTTTCTTGAAGAACTAGGGGTGACCATCAACGTTGACAAGTCTACACCTTCACCTGTGACAGACATCAGATTCCTCGGCTACAGGATCATCGATGATCATCTAGAGATTCCTGAGACTACGTGGGACCACTGCAGACACCTTCAGTCCTGTTTCTGCACTCAGGTGCTGTCATGTGCTTGCTGTGCAGGAACAGAAAGGACACACAGAGGACTGAACCGGTCTGAAAACCAGACAAATAATGCAGCTTTTCGTGTCTGCCTTTATTGGCCAACACTGCTCCACTCTTTTGGGGAGAAGCATTGTCCTTCATGCCAATCTGGCTTCTTAGGCACACTTGAACTCTGTTCTTTATTTTAAAGCCTGACTTTTAAAGCTCAGGAAAAATAGTTAATGCCAAGAATAGAAATATCTGGATTGTAAACCCTAAACTGATAGTGAAGAACAATCTTCACACCTATTCCAAAGCTTGGTCATGTTTAAGAACTCTTTTATATTTGAAATGCAGTTCTGTGTTATTGTTTGAGGCTGACAAAACACTGGAATTCATCTATCCTGCTGTCAGAAAACACACTGCGGTACAAAGGAAAAGAACATGACTGATGGATAAATAGATGCATCACTATGTCATTTTTGCCATTATTACCTCAGACATAAAAGGCTGGGGTGGATCAAGATGCAGAATGTGCTTAAAAACCTCCTTCAGTTACACACTGGTCATCTGTATTTTACCATAAATATCATAACAATTATTCCAGGAGGCATTATTCTTCCATTTAAGTACAGGCTCTGTGTGAATGATGTTATCTGTGAAAGCAATAAATTCAGTCGTGGCAGTAAAATGTAATTAGAGTATTTTTCTGAGACAGAATTGATTTTGGGTAGGTACATTAAACTCATGTGTGAAAAATAGGTTCTGGAGTCGCACAGCTAAAATTTTTACAGGACCAAGTTTGCAAATAAAGATATCTCCTCACTTATAGGAGATTAACTTTTTGAGGATTGTGCTGAGGCATTTAGGAGTCAATGAAGAGGAGGCTGAAGTGACGGGAACACAGTGGCATTTTTCATGGGTGGAGAGAGGGGAGGGAGGCAGAGATTTGTAGGCTGCCTGTCATCAGTCAGCATTAATTTCCCATTCACGGCCATGAATCTGCTTCAGTCACGGGCGGCAGAGCAGCAGCAGAGCTGGGCGAGTCCAGAACCACACTCCTGACTCCAGTGCCCTGCTTTGCAACTTCATTTGATGTACAAGGCTGTGCCTGGATCATCATTTATTTCCCATCGTGGCAGGGGGCTAATGGCCATGTTTCAGTGTCTCCCCTGACAGTGGGAACATCACTCTGGAGCTGTGTTAGAGCCTCTTGGGAGGGAGCACTCCTTGTCACACGGGCTATCAACACCTCTCCAAACGAGTTCCACAAGAGGAGCTCTTCAATTGCACTGCATCTGTAATTGCAGCAGGCTGTCAGAAAGGATTTGCTTCTGCTTAGGTGTTTAAATAAGGGTCTGATACTAAAAAACACTCTAGAAAGTCCTATCTTTAGTGAAAACATTTCTGTATGTTTTTGTTGTGTTTATCTCTGCTAATACAGTTCAATGTTAAAAACATTTACAGCATAAGAATCCATTAATTTTTTAAAAAAGGGTTTTTTTGAAAAAAAAAAATTAAACTGCTTTTTCTTGAAGAACAGTGGCTTAACATAAACAACTGTTTGGAAAAAGTTCAAAAAGAATGTATTAAAGTAAAAAAACCTCAACAAAGTGTTTCTCAGGAGCTGCTGGAAAACAATCTGGTTACCCCATGCACTTTCTACAACAGGAGAAATCCTAGAATTTAACTGGAGAAGAAAATAGGAACTATTTTCTCTTAATTTCTCCTATAACACTGTAACCTGTAACCATTTCGCCTGCACAGGACAATTGTGTCAGACTGAGAAGAGGTGCCTCTAGTGCCATTTCCCCAAATCCATCTCTGGTATTCTGTTCCATAGAAATCTGCAAACTGTGCCTGTTGTGTGTAGCACATCATCCAGAAGCACATTCAGCAGTGTGACTGATAGCTCTTGATGCATCATTTATGGTTTTATCCCTTCTCTGGGGAGAGGTGTGTGTGTAGGACTCTGTGTTTTTATTGCAGTTTTATCTGGTTTGTGAGTAGTTGCTCCAGAAAAGACAGGAGAACTGGTCAGGTCAGAAGCTCTTTTTAAACTGAAATGGCTGGAAATGCCACCCAGTGGAAGCTTTGATGCAGTTTAAGGAATATAGGATGGTATTTCAAATTATGTTCTGGACCAGACAAAAAATTTGCCCCTGCAGGAGTGGAAACTAAATTACCCATGTAAATAGTGTCAGAGTCATTCTGCTACAGCTCAATAGATAACAGGAGTGATCCTGGTTCTGCTGCTCTGTACAAAAGTGGAGAGAGATGGATCCTCCTGAGAGGTGCTTCATTCCTCTGCTCTGCCTGCTCTGTTTGGATGAGCAAAAACTCCCCTGAATTTGCTTTATACGAGTTCATTTCTTCTGCTTGCAAAAGCATAAGAAAAAAAAGTACCTATTCCTCAGTTACATTTATTTGCAAAACCTATGTTTGCTTCTTTGCAGGACAAGCCCTCATTCCCTAAGATAAATGTGTATATATATATATTTAACTGTTTTAGCAGCAGCTCCAGTCTGCAAGGAGCCTGATGTCAACAAAAACTCGAAGGATGATACCTATCCACCAAACAATAAATTAGTCTCATTTAGCCGGAAACTCCACTCATGGTTTTCTGGGAGTCAGGGAAGGAAACTGTACATATGACAAACAACTCAGCATCACAAAATACAAATGAATTGGCAGATATTTAAAGCTTCCTTCTCTTTTTTACAACCAAGAGACAATGTGGTGGTGGTGGGGAACAGGAAGATAACCTTGGCACAAGTCAAACAGGACAAAGAGCTTAAGTATTGAATAAATATTGCAAGCATAAAAAACCAGAGTCTTCAAGGAAGGCACGTGTAGGAATGGACTAGATTAAGGAGTTGTGATCAGCTTTTGGCACCTGCTAAATTTTCCGTGTGAAATATAAATAACATCCAGCTAATTAAAAAGAAGAGAATCCATCAATCTGTGTTACAGTTTCAGGACAGGATTTGTTACTCTGTTCATAACATTCTGCTTAATAATGACACCCCAACCTTGATTCATGCTAAGTTTTAGACAGATATTTTTCCTAGCCCATATTCATTTACCTGAGAAAATACTGGTTTGTATTTGGCACAGCAAGGTTCTGCTTCTGCCCAGCTGTGGGACCTGCCTAACCTGCACTGTGCTCCTTCAGACTCCATCTCAGCACTGCTGCTACCACCGCTGCCTAAATTGTATCCTAAAACAGAAATTGTATCCTAAAACTTCCTGTGAATGGTATTGAACAAAGACTGAGCACGGAAAATCACAAACCTCAGCCACATCTGGTGAAACAGAGCAAAGTCTGAGGTTACAGGACTCTGGAGTGTGGAAGTGCCCAGTCCCACCTCACAGCATCAAACCTTTCTTGTTTTTCAGTGCACAGGACCCCTCACACTGATAAACAGGAGACGAGAATCTAAACCCCTGTAAGTCTGACAATCCTTTTTCCACTTTCACATACTGCTGTGATTCTGGCAGCAAAAGACACTTGTTAAGGAATTCCAAATACACTGAAGCTTCAGCTCTCAAGGTAGCAAGATTTCTCATGGAAGGGAAGCAACCCAGCACGAGTGAAGGTGCTGGCTCCCTGAATCAGAGATTCCCAAAGTTTGTTAAAGGAATAATATTTCAGAAGGGGCAGAAACTGCAGCTCAGACTTCCTCCAGCTGTTGACTCTTCCAGGGAAGGAAACACGTGCTGAGGGAAGCACATGTATGATTAAAGCAGAGCCCTTGGGGGAAAATGGGTAGCTAGAATGGATTGTTTCTGATGCAGGGGATCATTTTGGAGAACCTGAAGTTGCCTTGGAAGATGTATGCTTCAGTTTAGGAAGTTTGTGAGGTTTAGGCCTCTAGGTCAGGGGAATATTACCAAAGGTGTTCAGCCACAGAAAAGCTAACAAGAAGTTGAAGGCAAAGCAAGCAAAGGCAAAGAATGTGTGGAGCAAGACATGATAAAGTCCAGCATTAACATTTTTAGTTTCACAAGCTGAAGTGCTGTTCCACACACCTTATCAGCAGCTAACCCTCAGGTCTGTGCTTTTGCACCCTACAGAATCAAAGGAGAGGAAAGTCCTTTGGTTAGCACAACAAATGCTAATGTGTGAAGGGCATTGAGGTTAACTCCTAACAGCTGGGAGGAGAGGCAAAAGCATGGGGAATAAAAGGAAGAAAGTTCCAAACAGAGAGATGGAGCATGGGCCTGCAAAATACAAGCAAGTGGAGGACGAAAGATGTGACCTTTTCATAAAATTCTGGGGCTGAATGCAGAGTGGGAGGGAAAGGGTGAGCAGCTGGTTCATGGAACACTTGTGCAGTCAGCCAGTGTTCCAGCAAAAGTTACAGAGCCAGGGGTCCAGCTGGATAGCCTGGATAGTTTATGCCTTCCCTTGACTCAAATCTTTCCAGGTGCCTCTGAAAGAAACCTTGATGGAAAGGAACGGCCTGATGCAGATTAGTCACATTGTTCACTACACCATGCGGAGACACTTGAGGGCAGCGATAAGAGGACTGAAACTCATTCTTGCATAAAATATAAGTACAGATGTATAAATCTGCACATATCTGCTTCTCTGCAGAGTATTTGCCTCCTTCAAATACACCCTTTGCCATGCAAGGAACACAGCATGAAAGAAGAGCCACAGGTCTGGGTCAGAGGAGTAGTTTGGTATCCCTGAATAGCAAACCCAAGTTTGATTCAGGAAAAGCAGAAGTTTTTTAGAGATCCTTGTGAATGGAGACTGAGTATTTTTAGCAAAGCTAGCTCCAAAGCTCAGGATAGAGGGGGTAATTTTATTAGCAGATCTGAGTAAAAACAGTTAGTTAGATACTCAGTACTACTCCAGATTCTTAAAACCAATGAATCCAATTCCCTAAGGATTCCTGTCTTCAAAAGCTTCTGCATTACCCTTTTCTCTCCTTAAACACAGAACCTGAGCAGGGCTGGCTTCCAGTCACCAGAACAGCCCTGACTGGAATTTTGTGCTAGTGAAGACTTTAATTAAGTCTTTAAAACTGGCTGGAAGCTGCTCAGCAAAAAAGATCCAGTTGATCTGGATGAGATAACTGGGGTTGCAACTAAAGCAGTTTTTAAAAATACCGTGATTCTGCTCTGAATGACCCTGCCTCACAAAATAATGTACTTTCTGTAAAGCTATTAGGAAATGGATTTATGCTGGCTCATTGGCTATGTCAAAAATTTTATTTTAAACCAATCAAACCACCTGAATACAGAATTTTAGGGATGTAAGAAACTGAGCACTGGTTCAAGAAGGTATTGTGACATATAATAAACTTCAGTATTTTCAGAATTTAGTGTAAAATAGTTTTAAATGTGTTTGGTTCTTCTTCCTCTTGTTGGAGAGACTTCCAGATGCTCTAGAAGTGCAGAAACTGTGATTACAGAGATAGTTGTATGTCCTGTACTGGCATTTTAATGTTTACTTACCCAGCTGGCACACATAAGGAAAGTAATTGTAGTCACAAATTAGTCCCACAATCACATGCCTAAAGAGTTCTAAAATTTGGCTGTGACTGAATAGCCAAATGTGACCAAAAAAAAAAAAAAAAAAAAAAAAAAAAAAAAAAAAAAAAAAAAAAAAAGATTCTACCACTATCAGTCTCCTGCCTTTATTTTCAGATGAGCAAAGTAATGAAAACCTCCACTTGACCACTGAGCTCTAGCAGTGGAAAGAGGTCTTAAAACAAAGAGCAAGAGGAGCAGCAGTCCAGCAGAACTGCAGGTTTGGATGTGACCTGCTCAGCAGTTTGCTGCTGTGACTCACAGCACTGATATTTTATTCACATGAAACACTAAGGGCCTGATTCTTCACTCAGAGCCATTCAGGTTAGAAATTGCTGTGGCTTAAAATCAGTGCAATTTTGTGAAAAGCAAACCAAGCTCTTAGAGCACCATCCAGCACAGTGGAGTGATAAATTATATAACATTAACAAATCTTCTAACTCTTTGGTAAATGAGAATTGGATGACAAAGCCTCCAAAGGCTTGGCAACTCAGATAAGTGCCACAAAGCCAGCATGTTTATTCACAGATTATCTGAATTATTCAAACCTCTTGGGTTTTCAAAATTGAGCTGGAAGTCTTGCACAGACAGACTTTGCCAATTGTGTGTACAGTAATGAGAAAAAAATATTCCCAGAGAAATTTCCCATGACTAAATAAGGCTGGTAACAACAGCAATTTTTTTTTCACTACATGAAGTGATCTTGTCATTCAAGTAGAACTGTGGTGAAAATGCTCCTGAAACAACTCCTTAGAGTAGTCCAGAGCCAGCCAATGGCCTTTCCTCACAAGTGAGGAAAAAATTCTTACAATTAGAAAAAACTATTGAAGGGGACATCCGTTTTCACAGTAAGATTTACAACAACCCACCCTGGCGTGGAGAGGACCAGCAGTGGATGCAGAGCTGCAGTCCTTCCCTACTCCTGCGTCATGTTCATTGTGGCACTACACAGCTGATTCCCAAAAAATCTGCTTGAACCCTAAATAATCTACTGCATCCTGCTTGGAGCAGCATTAATTATGACATGCTGACTCAGACGAAGAGGTTTGACTCCAAGCTTTCAAGAATAAGATGATTGCAACCATTAAAGGGCATTTTTTGATGCCTAAGAGAGAAAATGTCCCCAACTCTGTTCCTGCATTTTCTGCCAGTACAAGTCTTGATTGCTTTTAATAGGAAGAATAAGGTGCAAAATCTTGCCTGAAATCTTTTCACCCTCTTGTCAGGCTTCTACAACAACAACTACTACTTTTCTTTGCACCTGTGTAGTACTCCACAGTGTACTTGCTTAAAACTTGGTCAGAGGAAATTTAACACAAGATATATTCAATTTCTTTTTTCCAAATATCCTTTACAGACTACAGCTGTGGGATGGTTTTGGGATTTTTTTTTTGTTTGTGAGTTTTACTAAGAGAATAGGATTGAAAATGATGAAATTGTGGTTTGAATAAAAACTTACTTGAACAGCTGAAGCCTGATAATAACAGATATCTACAATATACTTCTCATTATACACAAATCACCAACATTAATTTGCTAGTAAAGGAAAAGTGTATTTGTTTGTTAAGAAATAAAAAGATCAACTTTCCTGCTTTAGGTCATACATCAGAACATTTTGTTGATGCTCAGCTCTGAGTTAGGTTTTAGGTTACGTGACCAAGAGGTCTGACCTGCAATTGTCACTTCTGTGATTTCAGGAATTCCTGGATTTAAACAATTACTTTGCTCCATTTTAAAATGAAGCACAGAGGAAGCAATGGAGGCTGAATGCAGAGGACATAATGAAAGCAATAATAACTGTCTTTCTTTGTTCAAGAAGGTAAATATTAGTGGTAATAAACAGGTCTAGGAAGTTCTCCGTTCTTTCCAGCAAACTAAAATTTCATTTTCAGTACTGTTTATAGTGGTAAGTTTATTTAGTTTTGAAATACTTATTTGAGTGGAAAAGAAACCTATAAATCTAGTTCTTAATTTTGCATGGAGGTTCCATCACTGACCTCCCTGGATACAGAATCCAGACTGAGGAACTGATGGATTGTGGGGGATTTCAATTTTCAATAAAACCATAAGAGGAGGTCACTAAAGCACAAGGTCAAAAGAATTTTTAGACATATTAAAGGCAAGAATGATTGTTTTCATAAAGGAAGGGTTTCTCAAGCAATAAGCTTTGTGACAAAAAGATAATACTAATCAATGTGTTGTATCTAATGGGGTCCAAGAATGAATTTCAGTTGCATTCCTCGTTTATTGTTCAGCACAAACTACACTTGTGAACCTACTGATTCAATAGAAATTATCAAGTGTCTTCAAAAAACCAAGGTTAGTGGGATCCCAGGACTCTAGGAAACCTCATTGATGCAGCATCCATGCTTATTTTCCAACAGTAGGTTCACATTATTGTCAATTTTTAAATGCCTTCTACAGCAGAAAGGCAAGTTATAATGGAGCAAATATGCTTCTCATTACTTAAAAACTCTGCAGTGGGGAATTTGTCACAAATATTTCTCCACTCTTAGGAGTTTTGTGAATGGTGCCTGTACCCAAACCCTTTACAATTCTAGGGCACTGCTCACCTCATCTGCAAGTAGCTGTTAAAGTCACATACCTAAATAAATATCCCTCTATCAGGTACTAATCCAATATTTGATATGCTGATTCATGTTAGATACAATTTTATTTGTAACCGAATAAAAATTCACTTGCTAGTTCATTCTTACACTTCAGAATTACTTCTTTAGCAGGTTTTTTTAAATAAGAAGACAAAATCCTAAACCTGCTCAAAATTTCTGTTGTCACTAACACAGTGGAGTTGATTCTATCAGATGTCACCAGCACTGGGATTTGGCTCTTAAGGAAGTAGTGGGTTGAATTTGTGAGAAATGAGTCACTCACTGGTATGAGGTAAAATTGTGTCTTGTGCAACTTTCTTGTGAATTTACATCGTGTTGTAGCTGTGGAGCAAGGAGGAGCCTTAGCATGAAAATATGTATTACTGAACACCAACAGAGCTTTCCAGAGCACCATAAAAGCTGAGCCACAAAACTAATGAGCTGTGCTAATAAACTTAGGCGTTTGTGAAAATATGATTTAGCAAATGCTCTTTATTTTTACTTCATTCCTTTGGAGAAACAACCTCCCTCCCAATGCTGGAATGCTGATATAAAGAATTTATATTGCAATGAATCATCTCCTAAAATATTTGTGCGTCATCTCAAGTTTCAAAAAAATTATTGTAAGCTGTAAAACACATCCAGTATGATTTCTTTACACTAATGAGATCAACAGAATGTATAAAGTGCATCACAATGATGTAATGGAAAAAGCATGTGGGTATTTGTAATATTTTCAATAATGCATGGGAAATATATTATAGAAAATTCATTATTCATACACTTTTCTCCCACATGTACCTGAAAGTGGAATGGTTCTCTGTGCCTTGAGAATTGTTGAAATGGCATGTTCTGTTCCTAACTCTCTTGCCAATTGTACAGTCAGTCAACCACATGGCACCTTGGCCTGGTGGACAACTCATTTCTTTTAACTCTGAGCGTTTTTCTCCTTTTTTTCTGGGTACTTGAAGATGAAAACAGCGATTTCTAGAATTCCTCCCACGCACTCTGTTCCTCTGCAGATTAATTTTTCAGGTTAAATCTACAGAACCACCTGTTAGTCATGACTCTTCAGCAATAGTGAGTGAAGGAAGTTTGATATTCAAGGAACCACAGGATTGTAAAATCTCCTGAGCTGGAAGGGACCCACAGGGATCACCAAAGTCCATCCCCTGGCCCTGCACAGGACAGCCATGGGTGAAAAAGGATATTATCCTTCTGATAACACAGCCAGCTTTCCCACCACGATCTCTTTGTTGGTTTAGCCAGGTGTGGGTTGTGAAGCAGCACTGCAGGAGGAAAAGTCCAGTACAAAATTCCACTTTCAGTAGTGCCATTCAATACTTACCTTCACACTTCCAATTGAAACTGTGGTTCAGGATCAACTCAAATGCTGCAGTCTACCAAGGGCTGCTTGTTTTGCTTTCAGTGCATGTCTAAAAAGGAGGTGGTGAATTATTGCTCTTTCTGCATCAAATGGTATTATCATATAAATAAAACTCTAGTGCATTTTTTATTCATTAATAGATGGGATGCATAAATTTTAAGTTTCTGCACTCTTTGTGGAAAATGCCATCCTGACCAGCAACTACTTATAAGTAAAACCCGAATTTTGAAAATAATTTCAACCTGATTCATATTTTTCTTTTTTCAAAATATTTAAAAACTTGGGCTTGGGGCTAGCTAAAATGGCTTTTTGTTTGTTTTTCGTTTCAGACAAAGAATAATGTGCTTTTCCTACAGCCTTATTAATGGTCCTTGAGGAGGCTCAGTATCCCAGAGAAGCTTCCTTCAGGATTTTGTATTTCTGTAGTCTTTATCTGGGTACAGTGAGCAGGATTTGGTTCCAGGAGAGCTAGCAGGGCTTTCACCTGGCTCCTGAGACTCGGAAAAGAGCAAATTGTGAAGAGGCAATGAGGTCAGCATTGTTGGCAGTACAGTGCTGTTGGCAGGTCATTTGATGAATCCCATAATCCAAAATGGATACGTTTTTGAACCAACAGTTTTCAGGTGTTCTTTATTGTACTGTTACAAGTAAAAGCTTTCAGGTCTCTGTTCCATTAAATAAAGACTAATGTTACTGAGGATTACCAGAAAAGAAGCTTACAGAAACACACTTGGCCTCCCCACCCCAAAAAACCCCACCCACACTACCGTGCCCAAACCAGTCAGAAATGAGCTGGGTGCAGCTTTCCAGGGAAGGGTTTTGAGCTACCCCAGTAAAATCACAGAGATAGAAAAGGGACAACAAAACAAATAAATAAAGGAAACATCAAAAGGACATGTGAGAGAGTTTTCTTTCCTGAGCCATAGCACTGCAATCCCAACCATTGCAGGGATGTCTTCTTAAAAGACAGGGTAGCACTCACAGCTCCCAAATACTTTGATTTAAAAGAGCAGCTTCAACAAAGTGTTGTGCTCGAGCAAGTTTCAAGGCAGAGGGACTGGGAGTGAATCAGAGGACACTGGTGTCAGCTGTATCAGGCTGATGTGGGACAGAGCCTTGGAAAGCACCAGGGCTGCCCTCCTGCTGTCCTTGGGACCTCGTTCTGCGCCGTGTGTGAGCCAGTGAGGCCACAACTGGAAAACAGTGATTGCCCTGAAGGACACAAAGAGCTGCACAGAACACAAGGCACAACAGAAGCTGCAGCAGGCAGCAGTACAGAGCAGGAAACAGGGAGTGACTTGCAGGTTCTGTGTAGAGGGTTTGTGTTTCTGTGTTTCAGACCTGTCAAGCCAAAGATGATTTGGTGCTGCAGTGTGTGGGTTAGACCCTCGCACCCTTCCTCAGAAAGAAGAGATGTTTTCATTAAATCATAAGGCATCACCTCAGCTTTTCTCTTCTTTTAATAACTCTTTGCCTCACCAAAGCATAAAACTCTTTCCACCACCTACATATCATTCAGCATGAAGCAGCTTTTACAGCAACATCAATAATGAACATTAAGAGGGGATAAAGGTATGTAGCTCATCACTGGTTCTTGAATGAGACCAGCAGGATTTTAAGCAGTCTGGGTGATTGATGCTTCATCAGAGACTTTTGCCTAAGGATGCTGTAAGGCAGCAAAGACAGGAGCTGTGCTATCCTAGCACCAGACACAAGCAAATATGAAGGAGCTCATTAAGCACGTGCAGCTCTTGGCTCTTCTTGGCTCTTGACACGACACGGTTCTTCTAACCACAGCTGCACACCAGGTCACAGCAACACCACTTCTCTGGGGAAAAACCCAAACAAAGCAAAACAAAACAATCAGCACAAAACAGCACAACAAATGCCCCCAAACCTGCCATGATGGAGGAGCCCAAGAAGAGAATTGGCATCGAGAGAGGTACCAAGCTTAGGTGTGTCATTATTGTGATAGGTGTGGCAGAATAATGTCAGTGATTGGGTTCTCTTGAGAAAAGCCTCCCTTGCTTGAGACCCTAATGTAAAATCCCATACATACAGTCTCAAACATATATAAAATGATTAATTACATAGCTAATGTGAGTTCTGGTAGCAATTTTAGAAGCTGTTGGAACAAGCACACAGTGTCCTGGGAATATCACCTCTTCCACTCTTGGCTCCATCTACAGCCCACATTTGCACCAGGGCAGCTCTGCCTTCTGCTATCACTTGTTGAGGACTTGCTTTTTGGAAAATGCCTGAACTTGAGAAGGTTTTGAAAGATTAAATTTCCTCTCCGTGCTGAAGCCATTAGTCAGACTATCCTCTATCCAAAATTTTGTATATCAAAAGTAGTCTGCTAAACCAAACTGTTATCTCCTGCACTTCATAACAAAATAGAGAGATTAAACACCCTGCTGGGCATTCAGCTTCCCCCACTGTTTGTGTGCCCTCATTTGACCCTCCCCTGGACTAGAAGTGTAAATCACTTCTTTATCTTGTGGGGAAGGGAAGGGAGGGGAAGGGAAGGGAAGGCAAGGCAAGGCAAGGCAAGGCAAGGCAAGGCAAAGCAAAAAACCTTCTATTCCTGTCAAGTTATTTACCAATTTCCATCATACCAGTGAAAATCATGAGTTTTAAACAAACAACCTAAAAAATGTGCTTAATAAAGTGAATCACTTTCTCACCAAGGTAACAGTCCCTGTGTGTGACCTTGTAGCCTCACCAAGCGAGACAGACAATCTGTTTTATCTGAGTGGCTCTCTCTTTCTGCTAACTTCCCTCTGTTTCCACCCACATAATTTATTTTTTAACAGAAGAAAATAATTTCCATTTTAAAATTATCAGACTTGCTTTTCACACGACACATTTTTCATACATAAGAGTTTCTAAATCAGAACCACAGCTCTCTGCATCTTGGAAAATAACTGACTCCTTCTTTCTCTCAGGTAAGATACTGATTCCCTTTTTCCTTTTCTCACAGATTATTTAACCATTTTGCTGGCCCTGTGCTTGTTTCTTCAGTGATTCAACATCATTACTCTAGCTCCTTCCAGTGGTAAATCATAATGTTTAACAAGAATAGAATAGAGCTTTTAATATACCTTTGATCAGTTTGTTCTATAGCAGCCAAATGTGTGTCTTTTAAAGCAAGACTTTCTGCTTGTCCTGCTTGCATCAAAGCTAAAGGGTAAATGAAGCTCAAAGGTACAGCTCAGCTCATTCACAATTCCAGCACTTTTTGGGGAAGAAGGATCTCAAAGCTTTTGACTTTTTTTGGTGTGCTCTGATGCTGCGAGGCACAAACAGGGTAACAGCAAATCTATGTGTCAGAGTTTGCCTAATTCAAAATGGGGGGCAGCAGCTCGAAATAAATTCATGGTTGATAGTTCTGATAATGATGTGCTTTTTGAAATATTTTTGCAAATAAAGGGATAGAAAAGCAATCAATATGTAAGTATCAGAAGAAGATACTTTAATATTGCCTCATTTACATTCATATATATTTGAGAAACCCTGCGTGAATTGAAAGGTGAAGTCTGAACTCATCTGTGACAACCCAGAATTTAAAAAAATATAAATCCCAAAAAAGCATACAAAACCAAAACCAAACCAGAAAAGTTCCAAATACAATTTATGAGTTACAAATGCTAAAAAAAACTGCTTATGAAGGGAATTCTGGGAACACATTGTAGGAGAAATTTGCAGTACTGAAATTTGGAGTACTTGCTTTGATTACAGTCCTGAAAAATATTAAAGTAAGATAAATTTGTTAAAGAAGTCAAATCAGAAAGTGAAGAAACAATTCATTAAAGAACTGTGGGCACATTAACCAAATCCAGCAGTTCTGCAATCACAGCCATAAGCTGTCAGCACAGAATATATGTGATCATTTATTTGATTATAAAGTACCTAAGAGTGTTCAGCAGGTCAGATTTCTCAGCCAGCTGAATTTTCTAGTAGCTCTTCTCAGTCAAGGGATTGTGCTGCACGGTGGAACTCTGAGCCCAGACACGGTGATGATGGAGGTCACTGACCCCTCTATTTAAATAAAAAAAGGACTGTGCACAGCAGCTCTAGAAATGCTACTTCCTACAGGTTTCTGTTCAAAACCTTTGCTTTTGCTGTTAACACACAAATTTAGGCCCTTGCCATTAGATGCCATGGCACAATAAACTGGAGTTGAGCAAATATGTAATGAGTCATTAGTCTGAATGGTAATTTTACCTCTGCACAATTCAGAACCCAATTTTTCATAAGATTATGCACGGGTTTAAGTCTGTCTACATGTGGAATGCCATTGCAATTAATCACTGGGAGCAAGCTGCTTGAGGGAATCAAGGAAAGAACTTACACCATGTCTTATAATTGGTTGAATTTGTTTCTTACTAATCAGACACTACGTAGCATTTTACTATTAGTAATGTGTAAATTAAAAAGAGCTGGCTGCCCATTTTGTTTCACAAGTCCCATTTCTCTTCCACAAGGAACATTTTTCTCAGTTAACTCTCTGGTCTCTCCAAGCAGAGGTTATGATCAAAAATAACAATCCACACAAGGAATTATAAATCCTCTGTTGCACTAAATGGCCTTGGGGGCAGATCCAAAGAAAGATGCCAACTTGTAAATGGGACTCAAATACCTAAATTCCCCATGAGTCTAAAATGACGACCTTGAAAATTTGCTCAGCTGATGCTAGAGAGGAATGAACTCTAAAGTTCCTCTCTATTTGAAACTGGAAGGTGCAGCTTGGCTTGGCCTGAGGCCAGGGCTCAGCCTGCAGCTCTCCCACCACCTGTGCCAGGTGAGCTCCTTGGCAGCGTGGGGAGGCAGAGGGAGGGCCCAGCCCACCCAGACTGCGGTGGGCACTTCAGAAAGGAGCCTGGCTGCTCACTTACACACAACAGCTGCTGATGAATGGCCAAAGCTGCACAGGTATGATCCCACAACTCCTCTGTTCACCTCTCCCTGCTGTATTTCCACTTTCTGATGCTGTTCACTTCACTCACCCTCCTCTCATCATCAACAGAGCCATTTTTAATAAAACAAAGAATTGTCAAATTCTCTCCATGCCAAACAGAAACAAGTGTAGAGGCTCCCTAATATCAGGTTCTCAATTGAGCTCTCAGGGCAAAGAATTGCATGTCCCTAAGCCTAAGAAAATGAACCTTCCAAAAGTTTCCTGTATACAGATTTGAAGAGGTGTAATTGCCATCTTTGAAACCTTAAAGACGGCTGAGGAGATAAAATCACTGGGTAGAGAAAAAGCAGACACCACCGGGTTCCATCTGGTTCCTCACGCTCCGCTTCGCTGAGAAATCTGGCAATAACATGTGAGGAGAGGGTGCTGAACAGCTTGAAAGGTTAGAGTGTGATTAATGGGATGATGTGTGGGTGCCACGTGGTAATCCCCCCACATACTATCCAATTCAATTTGGCCTATATCATGTTGTAGAAAAGATTTAAATAGTCTTTCAAGGCCAGAAGAATAACATTATTGCACTCCTCTATTCCTCCTCAATGCGATTATCTCAAAAGTAGATTTAGTATGGAGAAAGGGTTTCAATTACAAGTAGAAATCAGTTAAAATGAAACACTCTACCCCAATGCAAACTCGTTTGAAGAGTTGTTTATTTGTGAGTTAAACTATTATTTTCAGACACGGTGTTCCAAAGAGGCAAGCTGAAATTTAGGAATTCTGTAATGGCAAAATACAAGATGTTAAAAGTTGGTTTCTCTACTAAATGAGGAACTTGTAGAAGAAATTGCAAAGCGGGGAACTCTACATATATGATATTGTCAGAAGCCTTAACTAATGAGCATTTTTTAGAAAACAAGTTGGTCATAAAAAGGGTGTTTGTAAAGCTTAAAGAGAAACTAGTTAGCACATCTAACTGTGGGGGGGGAAGTATATATTTAGATACTTTTTTAAAACCACAGTCTGTTTTCCTTCTGGCCTTGTTCTGTTCATGGACCATGTTAATTGGAATGCCAGCAGTGGCCAGAGCCTTGTGCATGCATTTGGAAGGGAACAGCAACAGTGGGTTTGGCCATTGAGTCATAATTTAAGAATCAGAATTAATTTACCTGAAGAAATATCCTGTGGTCTGTGGCCATGTATAGCAGACAGCAGACTTCTTTTTTTTCCTTTTTTACAGAGAAGTTCATGTCTCTGAAATTGTTCATGAGAAAAGAAAATATGTTTTCATGGTTTTGACATGTTTAAGAACATGATATTCAAGGTGTATGATACTGCTCCAAGGAGACCTTGAGTATCAGGGAATTCAATGCTGTAAGTGAGAACCATGTATTCCAGCAACATATGGAAGAAAAAGAAGGCTAGGTAACAGAGGAGCATAAAAACCCCAAAAATCTCTTCACGTGCTTACTCAGGTTTTCTTCAGTTTGGGGTTTTCGATGGTTTTATGTTTTGTTAAAAAGCCCCAATGAAATTGTGAGCCTTACTTTTGAACTTACAGAGGTGGCTAAGTGATCTTTTGATCCAGATTTCAGATATGATGTATTTCTTCATTATGAACAAAACTAATTGCTGCTGTACATTAAACTGCCACTTTTTTCCCTTGCACTGCAGAACATTTATTTCTCAGTCCCTCTGAAGTCCAATTCTCCTTATTTCTTTTAACTCTGTTTTGCCTTTTCCCTCATTATTCAATTAGCTCTCAATCCATGACCTACAGAGGATGTGAGAACTTTCCAGCACTCCACTGTCTGGCTAATGAGCCTCCATGAGATCTGGAGATTCCTTTGTCATTTCAGTGTTTGTTCCCTTTGGTCAGCTGTATTTGAATATGTTGTTCGGCAATATATATTTGCTGTACACTGACGTGTTTTGCAAAGCTTCATCTTTCCCATTTAAAATGCACTTGAACAACAGTAAATCCAGATGTCAAGAGCATGAAACAGTCACCTTTCTCATGCAGTTTTGTGAGAGTTGGATCTGGAAGTGGCAAGCAGCAGACTACGGATTCCAAGAAGCACTGAAGTAGTTTGACCCCTTTAGACCTTGAAAAAATGTAAATCTGCTTGCTCTTGGCTTGTAAAATGGGTGCAGCTGTTCCAGAGAGTATTCTGGTAAATATGCCAGTGTTACAGTCTTTTAAAGAATTTAACTATAGGGTTTTATTTAATTTTATTTTATTGTACATAGCTAGTAGTAAAGATCTTTGGAATCATTTAATATATGTCTGTATACGCCTCATTCTTCTGCCAAAATGTAAATAAAATTCCTATATTTGCCTTATCTATCAATATTGATCAGTTGTCTATTTGGATCTGTTAGTGGTTTCTTTAAAACTGTGTGTACATACAAATTTTTTAAAATACAAATATACATAGCTATATATCTATATCTGTATATATCTATATATACACACACACACACAGAGGAGGTTAAATATCCAGAGCCAAGTGTTGGAGTGGTGAATTTCTACTTGTGGGTCACAACTCCGTGTTAGTTGCACTTGTCCAGTTTGTATGCTCACTTTGTAGTGAGGATTGAATGTACACTCAGCATCCTCCCATTTTCTGCTCTGCCAGAGAAGCAGGTGGGAGCAAAGAAGGGAAAAGGTTCTTGGGAAATGACATGGGCAAACAGAAAGGTAGATGGTATTTTTATGAGATTACAGCCTTGCTGCTGCCTGCGTGCCTCAGAAACACCACCAGATAAATAGATGTGCACCCACAAGAGGGACAAGTTTCCCTAAATATTTATGAACCAGGAGCAGTAATCTAATTTGTGGGCATGAAATGCAAGGAGGGGTTATAGGTCTTTGTCTGAAGCATCACAAGTGCTGATCGTTGAGACTCTTCACCTGAATGCTGCAAAAAACAGGTTCTGTGTCTCAATTTGACATCTTTTAATTGCTGCCACTGCTAAGGAGGACTCAAGTGCTGCTGTCCAGAGCGGGCAGCACGACCTGGCGTGTGCTCCTTTAGCCCTCACAGAGTGTGTCAGTGTGACATCATCTGCCTTGTCCTCTAATATTCCTTTTGGTGCTGCTGTGTTACTGCTAAATTTGTGTTCCTGACTTAGTACTTCCTACCAAACAGAATACAGAAGGAAGTGGTAAATTTTCTTATGAACAAAATATTGCAATTTTAATGTTTTAATTGTAAAAATATTTCAGGCATAAGTAAGCATGCCTTTAACTAATATCAGTGAAAAAAAAATCCTGATTCGCTTAGAAATCTTGAAAAAACCCACACTGAAAGAATAAGTCCAGCTAATTAGCCTTCTCAAGGGGACTTTCTGAATCAACCTTCTCAAATACATGTGGTTACATGTAACTCAGGGATTGACTGATTGATTGGGTTTTTTTAGCCTTGTTAATGGAAAGCAAATATTTTTTGGCAGTTCTGTGGTGTAACACATTTCTTTTTCCTTTTGGATTGTTAAAGTTGTTATTTACATATGTAAATAACATTGCTAATTTCTTACAATAACATACAATAGAAACCTAGTGTGAAACTAAACTGTGCTTAAAGGTATGTCTGATTTTTATAATTTGGGCATCTAGATTACTAAATGAAGAATGCTAACTCTATTTACAATTAATTGGTTTGATTTGGGAACTGGTAGATTTGTGCCTTTATAATGGAAGAGTTGTCACGATTTCTGTTGTGAACATTGCAAAGTTGGTGATGGTGAACTGGCTCTACAGCAGTGTTTGCTTTTTGACACAAAATTTTAGAAACTGACTGGTCTCATCCTGTGAATGGTAACTAATGGAGGGAGTAAAAATATTTACTCAGTAAACAGACGGTGAAAAATAACTTGCATGGCAGTATCCTTCCCTTGATTCCTTGGGGCATTGTCCCAGGATTGGAAAGGATCAATTAAATTGTTTGGCAAGGTACAGCTTACAGCTGATCCTGTGCACAGCCCTAACCCAACAGCAGAGCTGCACCCAGCACTGTATCATAGCTGGAAAAATCATTTTCATGAGCCTTCTCTGCTTATAACTTTCTCTTTGGCTATAAACCAACTCTAAACTTTACAAAAAAACTACCAACACTGTAGTAAGGTTTGTTTGATTTTTTTTTCCTTATAGATGTCATTTAATGAGCTTTGCTAGATACAATTTTCTGATTAAAATAAAGCTGATTAAAAAGTAAATTAAAAGTAAACTCTCAATGATTGTTTTATATTGTAATGTTTTTAATCACAGGGGCGATATCAGTTGGACACATGTTTGCACTGCTCTCTGCTGCCTGCCACAATCCCGGTGTTTCCCATTCCGTGCACCACCGAGGCCCTCAGCTGGTCTGCAGAACTGCTGAACCTGGCTTCTGATAACGAGATTCACACGTGAGCATTATTAAATCCACAGCCTGATTCAAATTACAGTCTCTAATTTTTGTTCTGGGAAATCAGTATTCTTAATCAGCAGGGTTCCAGGTGCTTCCATTGTTCTTTGATTTCAGAGAATGGTATCAAAGCTGCTGTTTAATATTTTTTAAAACCTAAGGTTTGAGGAAGGTAAATTACCTTTAATCTCCATAGACTGTCACTTAAGACATATAATTTGTTTGTCTTTTTTAACCATTAAAAAGCGACCGAAACAGCTGCACTCTTTTTCATGGCTCTGTATTCTCCAAATCACTACCAACGCTTTAAAAGAGGCCACACACTGTGAGAAAACCTTGCATGTCAGAATTAATTGTTGCTGTGCCAGTCACCGTGAGTTACAGAGCTTCTTGCTGTACAGCAGGACGCCTCTATCAGGAGCACACACTCTGAGATGGGGGTGAGCCCTGCTCTGACTCTGTGCCAGGGTGTGCAAACGCAGGTGTGCAGGCACGGGGAGCCAGGAGGAGCCACCCTCTCCACTCAGGGACAGCTCCTGTGTGCAGCCAGAGCCCCAGCTGGAGCTGTAACTCGCTCCAGTTCTTACCTCACTGAGCCCCATCACACCATCAGCTGGTCTTTCTGCTCCTTAGGAAAAGATCTGTCTGAAAACATCTGGTTAAATTGTGCTTTTTAAAGGGCCATTTCTCTAACTAAGCACTTAAGCTTGCCTTGAGGTTGCCAGAGCAAGCAAACAAAAAGCATCAGACAATCTAGGGTGGAAATTAAAATCAAACTCCTCGCAGGTCTGCTAGACAATAGCTCGATGTAACATCTCAGTGCTTGATGTGACCATCTTGGCTGTATCTCGGGCTGATTTCTGCAGCACATCAGCTCCCTCTGTACCTTTATCTGCTGTGGCAATGTCCCTGTCAGAGCTGGGACAGGCACTGAGGCCATGAACACCTGGAAAGAGCAGAGAGGTTCTTTTGGAAAGCTGCTTCTGAACTCTTGTTTTACAGTTACCAAAGGGTCGATCTTGCCTTCACTCTTCTAGAAGAAGCTTAGTCTGCAAGGAAAATATTTTCCTGCCCTTCTGAGCTGCCTGCCCCAGCCAGGCTCTGGGGAGGCTGCAGGGAAAGCTCTGCTCACCTGTCTGCTAAACCCGACACAGCAAACCAAATCTTCCTCTTTGGAGTTCTCAGAATTCTCCTTTACCATCAAAGCTAATATTAGGCATGCATCATATTCTGTATTTATGTCATAACATAGCAAGTGTAAAGACACTGAACCTCTCCTTCCCTGGCTTACAGTCAGTGTAATCCTTAAATTAAAAAAAGAAATAATATATTCCTAGATCAGCCCCGCAGGCTTTTTCTGACATACAGGTACATTCTTTAAAACTCTTGCTTTTCCCAGAAGTCCTTAGCAAGTACTTCTTATGGGTGGAGGTTAAGAAAAATGAGCTTTCAAAAGGCAACTTTTTTAATGCATTTAAGCTCCTGTGCTTTGTTCTTGTTGGGGAAGCAGGAGGAAAAAAGGAGACCAAGGGGAGAATTGGATAGATACTGGTTTTTCCCTGTGAACTTCACTCCACAGAGGGTCCCCAGCAGCGTGGGCTGTGGTGGGGATGTGGATGTTGAGCTGAGGCAGTGACCCAGACAGGGAGGAGCAGAGGAGCCCTGGGACCAGCTCACCCCGTGCCCTTCTCCCTTTGCCATCCTGTTGGACATTTTTGAGGCTGAGGTCTGTTGCAGTCGAGAAGTTTACAGCAGCAGGGCTGCAGACAGGAAATCTTATGACAATATAAAAAAGACATTCTGAAGGAAATGAGTGAGGTATTAAAACAGCCAGGTTTGGGAGCTTTTTGTTAGGTAGTTGCAATAAATTATTCTTTTGTGATACAGTCAAATGAAATATGTACACAGAATTCTTAGAACTTCCAAATATAAACAAATCATTATACTTTCCTTTAACTTAGAATGAAAAAGCTGTCAGGGTAGCTTTTGATGAGTACAACTGCACAATGCAACTACCAGGCACTACTGAAGTTTCATATACATTTTTACCTTATTTTACTAATTTGAAGTTTTGACTCCTCTGTCACTTCCTGACAAATGGAAGCATTAAAAATAGGCTATGTCTTGCATGTAGCTTTTCACTTTTTTTTTTTTTTTGCAAGGGAACTGTACCATCTTTGTGAATAACCTGTTTAGTATAGGAAATATTCTCAGTGCTCAGGGGTAACAAAGAGAGTGCCATTCCAGTAATTATGTGCTGTTTGCTGCAATTATAGCCCTCAACCTGTAACTCAATCTGTGTGGGCAGACCATAGTCCATGTGAAACTCCATTGGCTTAATGGGTTTTACGCTGTTACAAAGACCAATTTGCATGTCTTAGATTATAAAGTCAGGCTAATGTGCATATCCCATAAGCATTTTAGGACACATTCCTAAACTGACAAGCACAGCAATGGCACTAACATCAGCAATAAGTCTGTGTTTATCAGCTGCACGTTTGCTCAGCAGTATCTAAACTGTGGAGCTCATTGCCACAGGTGGTTGTGGAGGCAGGGAGGATAAATTAGGGTTAATTTCAGAGAGGGACAGTCCATCAGGGCTGTAAAGCTGAATCAGGCTTTAGAAGGATATGTCTAGCCAGAGTCTTTTTGTGTTTGTCCTCTTTTGGAAATCCACTCTCTGGGCGTCACTGAACACCTTCAAGTTTCAGCTGTAGTGAAAGGAAAATTATCAGCCTTTAGGAAGAAAATGAGGATACAGAAACTGAAAACGGCTTGTGTGGGGAGGGCTAGCAAGACACGAAAAAATAGAGATGGGGGAAATTCAAAGGATCTGAAATCGTCAATGAAAGAGTACAGTAGAAATGCAGTATTAGAGTTGATGGGCGTTGATCTTTGTCTTTATGAGTTTTTATTGAAAGAGTATTAGAAAAGAAGTGTGGGAAAGGCCTACTTTATAAATGGTACTCTACATTTAATCTTCAAAATTACAACTTTTTTTTTTCAGAGGTCTCAAAAATTCCTCTGTTGAGAGTTTATCACCTGAAAAGAAAATAAGATGCTGAGGCTTAGTAAGCACCTGGGTTGTATTGTTGAGCAGCCGTCTGAAATCAAAAGATGCTTAGTGTTATTTGTAGTACTATTTGTACTTTACCTTTTGCTTGGAAGCTGCAATCATGAGGATGTGGTAAATAGCAAAGTTCATGTGTACTTACATTGTATATCCCAAAAAGCCAACGTGCACCTGCAATAATGGAAAAAAAAAATGTTTATTTTTTAACGTGCCGGGAAGGAGCTGCTAAAACATTTAGAGTTTTATTTGTTCTTGTGTAATAATGTGTTCTAAAGTAAAATGTGAATGACATCAGCCAAAACAGTTATTACAGAGCCTACAGGCACAGTTCTGAATTGGGAGATTGTACGGAGCCATCAACAGCTTGCTGGAGTCTGACTGCAGAGTCTGTCATTATCTGAGGCTCAGATTCTAGATCTGTCACTCTTTATCATCCATCATTTATCACACAAAGAGGTGACTTGTGCACTATTTGGTTAAACAACTGAGGCACTCCATTTCTGCAGCAGCTGGGTGTCTGGGTCAGCCCTGCCAACACCACAACCACCACAAGCCTCTGCTCATCTTTTCCTGCTCTGAGATGCTTCGTGGGCTGGCAGAGTTTGTGTTATGGGTAAAGGAGGAAGGAAAGTTAAGCATGGAAATGGAACTGTGCTTGAGAATGCAGAGCAAAGTAATAGCAGGACTGGAAATGGAATCTCAGAATTCTGATTCAAAGTCAGGTACTGAAAGGACTTAAACATCCTTTCATAAAAAAACAAAGCCTAAGACTAAGTTGGAAATGAAATGGCTTTCCATTGGTCTCATAACTTGGAGTTTAAAAATCTTTCAAATTCTTTTTTTAATCTTTTTTCTCTTGTTCCTTTTTCCTTTATCTACTTGGACCTTTCTGGAAAAATGTAACAATTTTTAAGAGAAGCCTACAAGCTTTTTTAATCACATTCTGTTTTTAACAAAAGTAAAGAATGACCCAATTCTCTACTTTTCAGGATTAATAACTACCTTCTTGCTATTATATTTAAAGTATTAGCTCTGACACTTAATGGAGTGTTAGATGTGAAGTAAAAGATGTGTCTGAAATGACTTAGATGAAATTCTTCCTCTTCCTGCCTCCCACTGTTGATGCAGATATTAATGTTTTTGGAAACAAGAAGACAGGAAATACTTATGCTAAGCATGAAAAGTAAGAAAAGCACAATTTACTTTGAAGACCTAAGAATCCGTTCTTGAGCAGCAGATTTTTTCCTGTCCCATTCTAATTAATTTTGTTAAACATATCAGAAATACTTCTTCCTCTGCATGATATCACAAAACTGCTTGATTTCCTTTTGCTGATTTTTTATGTCACTTTGGGAAAATAGGTTAGCTGTGGGATGCCTACACTGAAGTGCATAAGTGATCTGCTTTAGTCCCACCAATCTATTTGTACTAAAATTGGGAGCAAATAACTTAAACTGTGACATGAAGAAAATACAATAAACTATTTTTATATGTTCACTTGAGCTTTCTTTTTCTTAATATAGTCTGATTTTTAGAATCTTATTTTATGATGCAGAGGGTCCTATTATGTGCAGCTCATTAAAACCTTTACACATCCCCTAAACCCTCTCATATTCAAAGTAATAATCTCAGTAGAATGTAAGCACTTTTCATGGCAATGTTTGGCCTCTGAAGGTTTTATGAAGTGCAAGAAATGTACTAATTTACCTTAATCTTATAGAGTACATAAGCCCTTTTAAAATTAAATTGGTCGATAAACTAGGTTGGTGCAAAGTACAAGATCAATAAGGGGGCCCATTAAAATCTATCAATCTCAGCTATAGGATAAGACAAAAAAATAATGCAGTTCCATCAGGATTTGAAAGCAAAATTCTGATTGCAGTGGCATTCCTTTGCACTGGCAACCCACAGCTTCCAGCCGTCATAAACACACAGCGAGTGCAGCTAACAAGTGTATTTGACTTTCAGATTCTTGATCCAGGAAATCAGTGACCAGCTTGAAGGTGCAGCGGTGCAGTGGCAGGGGAGGTCACAGAGGTGCTTGTGTGAGCAGGGTGGGGCAGAATATGGCAGAAGGAAGCCAGGAAGATTCAAAGGGAAGGTGAAAGAAAAGTTTTAATATCCCCAGGAGTTACAATGATCCTAATGAATCATTAGCATCCAAGCCCCACCCCCCTCCTCACTTGACATAATATTTGGGGAACCAAAATGTAAGAATTATATTTTCATTGTATTAATATCCTGGTGTAACAATACTGATGTTAGATGTGTTTATTTTTACGTAAATTTACATTAAAAAGGTGAAGTTGCAGATTAGCTCAGTCTCTTCCCTAAAGAGCTGATGGCCTAAAAGGAAACTGGGCCCAAAAGCACAGCAGAAGGGATGGAGTGGTTCCTAAAGCCAGAGCAGAGCAGTGCAGGTGGGACCCAGCCTCCCTGGCACTCACCTGGGCTGGCAGAGCCATGGGCAGTGCTGCTGCAGCAAGCCCCAGCACAGCTGATGAAATGGCTTCCTAACGAGACAGGACATTTGATTAGAATTTATATAAAAGAGAAAAAAACCTCAGCCAAAAATCAGAGGATTGTACACTTGTATCTCTCTATCAGCAGCTGATTTCAAGCTCCGCTGAGACTAAAGAAGGAACAAAGCTGTTTCAAACAGCTGCTTTTCAAACAACTAAATTCATTTCCTGATCAGAGCTGAATTCTAAAGCTCTTAAAGCATCAACTTCCATCTGAAAATGAGGGTAGGAGCAGCCAAGAAATTAAATGATTTCCTACCAGACCATTTTTATTAGCAGTGTGCCTCCCCACTGGCAATAGAGCTCACGAGCCTGGAGCAATTCACTTTCAGTCTGTAATGGGTTCCTTCCATGGCCTTCGCTCAGAACAGCCAAGAGCAGCAGAAGGAGCTTGTGCCTGACCTTTTCTCCTAATAGGAAAGAGATAAAGCTCCAGCAGTGGTTTCTTGCAGCAGTTTTACAACACACTGCAGCAGCTCATTACATATGGCAGGCTGACCTATAGATCGAATAGGTCAGCGTTCCAGGCAACCTGTCTTCAGCCTTCCAAAATGTCCCATCAGCTCTCCCTGTCACCCCTCGTTCTGCTTTGTTTCTGCTGCTGTAGCCCTGTGTTTTGCTGCAGACAGGCTGAGGTGTTCTTTTGCGACACCTTTCTCTGGCTTTTAGGTCTCCTGTGCAGTGTTGCCACCCCAAATTCTCTCCCTTTGCTGGCTTCACTTTCACCAGCTGTTAGGGAAGATGTTCTTCACTGTTCTAGGAGGTGCTGGGCCACTCCTGTGGGAGCACTGATGCTGCAATGGCTGCAGATCCATTCTGGGGAGGAAGGACAGGACCTCTGGGTCAGGCACAGATCAAGGATTCACTTGGCTGCTTTGTTTGTGGCAGTATGGGGGGGTGAGGAAGGGAAGAGGAGAGGAGGCATTTTTCACTGTCAGACTGAAACCTTTGGGATTTTCTTCAAAATTTTAATCTGACTTGATGATATTCCTACTCCACCAAGCAGAGATTTGGTGAAATTCTTGTGCCCATTTTCCACTGGAGGATGATGCCTGCTGGCACAGCCTGATGGGATGAAGGTGGAGCTGGGAAATTCACACTGGCACCTCTAGACCTGTCTGCTTATGGACAGAGCAAAGAAGCCTCCAGGTTTCCTCAGCTACATTGCTGAGGTCTCAGGACTTTATGCTTTGGGGCTAAGAAGCCTGAGACCTGAGGCTTTGTCTGTAAACTAAAACACCTCCTGTCTCAGGACCTTGTTAACTCCATGGGGGCACCTCTCTGCTGGAGTAGTGTCTGTTTGTACAGCAAGAACTCGCCCCAGACTGGTGGGATGGTAATGCCAGAATTTTTAGAGTGTTTTGATGGCATATTTGGCATTCCTTCCCAAAGAGAAGACAGATAGAGAGTAGAAGCCATCAATTAATTTAGCTGGAGCACGTAAGTGCAAGTGAAGCAGCAAAGGGGAAAGAAAGTATGTCCAGTTTTATGAAAAATGTTTTTCTTTGTCTCATCTAGGGCACCTCAGAACTCCATTATCTGGAATGCTTTGGGATTTATTTAGTAAATACAATGCAACTTGAGTATCCCGATTTTTATGTCCTGGCTCCATGTCTGTGTGCACAATTAGAATATAGTATATATTACATCAGTGTGACTGAAACTTTTGAGCTCTCAGAGTTTCCAAACTTCCATGCAGACCCACGTTAGCAGAGAGTTATCACACTACACTGCTTTCTTTTTAAACAGGTCTAGTAGAAAATTGTCTCCAGCCAGCAAACACGAGTTAAGCACAGATGGGAACTTGGCCTGCAGCCACTTTATTGACCTGAAAGGAAGGTGCTTTTCAAAGCTTAACTGGAACTGTTTAAATAGCAACACTGTAAACAAGAAGAAACCTTCCTTCCCTCCATACCTCCCCTCCTTCCCCTCCCTTAAAAATCAAGGCAATCCAATGTCCAAAGCTGTTAATGTTAAGAGGCAAAACAGGGAAGTCAGGAGCTTTAGGGAGCTTATGGTCAAACTTGTGTTCACATTTATAGTGTTTCCCATCTCTGCTTTTCTCATCAAATATGTAACCATGAGCACAGAGCTGACAGAAGTCAGATCTTCACCAAGTCTGCCACAGAAGCATTTCACTCCCCTCCCCAGGGCTGGAAGCAGATATGCAGCCTCTTGGCTTGTTTCCGTGCCTCTGCATGATGGGGATGAGTCCAGAAGCAGCAAGTGGTGATGAAAAGATCTAGAAGTGAAGGAGACCAGCAGGGCAGATGTTCCCCAGGCAGAATCTTCCTTATCCCTGTTCCTCATTCAGCTGCCTGCGTTTCATGTCACCAAATCCCCAGAGAGCTCTGTTTGGGCTCCATCCCTGAATAACTCCAAGGCAGATCACTTACAGAAGTCTCAAATTCATCCATTCTTTACACAGATTTGCATTACAGAAAATATACTCACGCTGCAGGACCTCGAGACTGAGGAGAAACCAAGACCCAACAGCAAATGTGTTACAGTGAACTCAAAATTTTTACACTGTCAATACCATATTTTTTGTTTCCTGATGCTGGTCTATATGTTGTATGTAGTTTTCAGGCTTTCACCATTTTGAGAGAGGTGTCCAGGAATGGTTACTTGTTTCCCACTAGTGGGAATATCATTGAATTCTTCCAGTATTTTTCCAGCATACCTTGAATTTCTTCTTAACTCCCACAAGCTGTTGGAGCCTGTGCAGATTTATCCAGTACTGGATGCACAGCACTGGACATAGCAAATAGGGGATATTTGTCCATTGATAAGGCCTTGGTGCTGCCTGAATTAAGAGTTTTCTGTAGAGGTTGAGAATATATTTTGTCTATCCAGGAAAGAAATAATACAGAAGGATTAAAATATGAAAATAAAACATGAAATATTAGGAAGACTAGAAATGTAGTGACGCACTTGACTCTGAATGTGACCTGGAAAAGAAAATGTTTCTTAACTGTTCCTGCAGTAGGATAATTCATACCAAATACAATGACAGTATTCCTGCTTAGTTACATCCCTAAATATAACAGAGAATGTATGAAATGCAAAAGGACTCAACAGAGTTTATTTTTCATCTGGTCCCTGGTAACCTAGTTAAGAACACTGTGCAGAAGCTGCACAGATCCAGAAAAAGAGCTTAACACCTGAAGCTGCATATGGTCAGACAGCAGGGCCATCCTTACAAATCCATTTAAAGAACTAACAGTGTCCAGCTCCCTCTTTCTCTCTTTTTTTTTTTTTCTTATATTTATAAAATATGTATATCTTAAGGGAGGATGATCAACCAAGTGGCTGCTGCATACAGAGAAAGGGAGGAGGTTTAGCTCCAACGTCAGTGCAGGAAAAGCTCCAGCTGTTTGATTTTGGGAGGGTGGGAGACAGGGACCCACAGAGCCCATCTCCCAAAGGTTCATGACGAGCTGTGATATTGGAAGCTGGGGACAGGCAGGGCTTAGGCTAGGGCAGGCTTCTGGGGGAAGTCAAAAAGGCAGTTTTGACTGTTCATTCAAGATTTGGGAGGTTTATACATTGAAAATAGTAGTCTGAATCTCACCAGCCCCATAAGTTACATCTGGAAGACACAGGATTGAAGTGCCTCCAGTGCTGGATCCCTCCAGTGAGTACTCCCAGAAAACAAGAGCCATCCAAGAGATCCAGGCAGATCTCACTTTAGATACACAGAGGCCTCACTGCTGTTTAAAAGTCATGCTAAAGACCTTCTTTTGATTGTGAAAAAGCACTTTTAGTGGGCATGACGTAATTCTCTGCGATCTTAAAGCTTTTACATCATCTGTCTTTAAATAAAAACATGCCTTATGGCAAAAAATAATGTTACAATGTAATTAGACTCTATAGTCTGGAAATAAGCCCTCATTTTAAAGGCACTATTACTGGAAAGCTATTTGCACAGCAGATGTTTGAAGATATCTGCTGCGTTTCCATTTTGCCAGCTAACCTTACCCTGACAGTGCTGGTTGTAGACATCCAGACGTAAATCCTCCCTAAGCGACTCCTAATGCTACCAGCAGAACCATAAATTGCAGCTAATGCAGGATGAGCCCGAAATGTTCCAGCAGTTTCCGAAAATGTTGCCTTTTCCTTTGCATTTAAACAGATCCTTACTGGTCTCAGCTCCTCCAGTCCCCAGCCAAAAAGTGTTTGCTGTGCTTGAGTCTATTGGTTTATTCGGTTCAGGAGTAGTAATCAAGTGTTTCAGTTGTACTTTGTGAGAGGGGTAAATAGTCCCTGTAGTTGTTCATTAAAACCTCCATGATGTATGCATCAATTACCAAACAGCTTGAACAAAACAGAGGTAAATTAACTTTCTGAAGCTCGCTGTCATAGCCAAAAGGAGTGTAAAGCATTAAAAGTGATTTCATGGCTTAAAGTTCATCCAAAGTACTATTAGCTTTAAGTCCAATTTTCAACTGTCAAGGGGAATATTTACAATAGTAATTTCAGATCATTATCTTAACATTTCAATGCAAATAGCCACAATTTAATTCATTATTACTCACATTACATCTTTATTTTGCCACCAACTGGTGGCTGACATTTCCCAAGCTACTAGGAAGAAATGCTAATTAGACGGGTGTGCACTTTTACCCTTTCTTAATTTCATCATGTTTGTTCTTCAGTGACATGAAGCATTTCCTTCCTTCTGGTCAACCATTGCTTTTTATCCTCAGCATCTCCTCAGTGGTCCAGTTGGAAAATTGAAATAGAGATAAGGCACGTGAAATAATTGCCTGCTTTCTGCCTTTTTGGTAAAGTATCTAAGAATATTTATGCTAGTGTGACAAAAATGACCTCTTTCCTTCAGCCCACCCACCCAACTTAATTTAGAAAATCTGAAGTGATCTCTGGAGTGGAATACTATATGCATTAATATGCAAATGAACTGCCAAGAAAGTTCAGATTTGCATTTAGACTGGACAAAGGGGAAGGAAATGGCTTTCTCATGCTGTTCCCTTGCATCACCACAATTTCACAAATTGCTAATCCCAGAAATGATGCCAGAAGGGACTTTCTCACTACATTTCATTCATGCTTAGATGAGTTTGATTCATCTCAATGTGCCTGGCATTTTACAGTAAACCTTCAAATTTAAAGAGCAAGCAGGACCTCGGTGGCTTTGCTAAGAACCAAATGTGTTTGGAATAAACACAATTAGTAAACTTCAAATAAAATATACCCTCCTGCTAGGGGCTAGAATAGCAATAGGCAGGAGGGAAGGTAATCTTAGGAAAGTTTCCCTAAGAATTAACAATTATGCCAGTGAGAACATCTTATCTCCATTAAAAATTATATTATTCAGGCATGCATATTTGGCACAAATAAAAGATTTAGCAGGTGAATGCCAAAATTATTGAGGGGAAAGAAAAAAGAAACCTATAAGGCAAAGCAGTAATCTAGTTTGCAGATGGATAGAGTTTAATCCTTCTCCTCCCGTTTTGCAATCTGAGGTCTAGTCAGCTCACAAAATGAGGAATCATTCCTGGGGTTAAAATTCAGTTCTTCGCAAATTAAAGAGTATTTTTCAACAGATGCTTTCCTGAAGACTTTCTGTATGTCTAATATTTGTTTTAATCAGGGGAGTGCTGGTTAATTTATATTTTTTTGCCAAGCGAGTCAGTGTTTCTGTGTCTGTAAACAGACGAGCTTTCAGGAGCACAGGTGCCCCAACAGGCAGGTACTTTTCAAAAATAGGAATAATGTTGAAAAAGTACCTGCCCTGGGGCATCAACAAAGAGGAATTTCAAGATCAGTTTTATGTTTGCTTCTTAATCTTTCTGGGGGATTTTTTTTTTCCTCCCAGCTACTGTAGCAAAGAAAATACTGTAAGTCATCACATTTCTGTTTGCCAACATTTATTTGCCCTTTGGTTTAAATGTGTACAGTGGGAGGGTGATGGGGCAGTGCCTTTCACTGCTGGGGACACATTTTGCTGTGTCTCTTTTTCAGATGGTTGGAAATGAAGTATTAATATTTGTTCGTTGGAGAAATGCAACAACATTTTTCTATGTCAAAGAGACTTTTCCCTCCCCCCACCTCATCCTGCCATCCTGCTCTGAACCTTCCCCTGTGGCTCCCTTTTGAGGGAAAAAAGGGGCATTTTATTGCAATAATCTGTCCATTCTAAAGCCTTTCCCCTGTCTCCGTACGAGGAGAGGGCAGGCAAAACCCCCCTCATGTTTTGGGGGGTTTTCACCACTCCGTGCAGCACAGCTGGTTAAACCTTCCTGCCGTGTCTGTGGCAGACTTTTTGTGCACTCAAGTCCCCGTTCCAGCCTCTCGCTTCCAACCAGCGGAAACTGAAATAAGCAGACTTATTTTTAGGACTCTGATTAAGTCCCATTGTTGTCTGATGCCTAAACCGAAGAATTTTTGTATTTCTGAAATCCACTGGACAAAGGAATCTGTTTAAAAGCTCTGTTGGAATGAGGACAGAGCAGCACCCCTGCTGGGCGGTGTTGGGATTTGGTGGCCAAACCCAGCCTGACACTTGTCCTCCTGCTGGTTTACAGTGGGAAAAGGCAGGTGTGAGACACTGACCACCTGAGCCAGGCTTAGCATTCCATGTTTAACTGGCCAAGTACTCCGAGGGAGCAGAGCAAGAGCCCCCTGCCCCTGATTTGCCATCTGCTGGCACCTCGTGTGGGTGAGCTGAAGCCAAGCTCACACAGTGCCCACAAACCTGCAGGTTTCCCAGCTCTGGTGTGGTGCCTCTGTTTTCCATCGGTGCACAGTGAGCAGGAGGACGGATCCAGCTGTCTGCCCTAGCTTGGGAAATTTTTTTGGTGTATTTTACAGCACCATGTGATTTGGTTTTCCCGTGCTAATATTTCATTTCTTGATATCCTTCTGATTTATTTTGGTTTAGATTTGAGGTTCTCTGTAGATTTCCCACTCCATCTCACTGTTTGCTATTCCTAATGCTCTCAACCATCCTTTCCCCTCATTTTCAGACCAGGGGACTGTCTGTTACACAAAGTTTTCTTTTGCTTCCTGATAAAGAGTGGAGATCTTTTCTGTACCACAAGCCAGCCAGTAGTTTGGTTGGAGGTGTCTGTTTTGCTTAAAAACTTTTCAAGGTCACTGGAATGATGTTAAAGAAGCCATAGAAGGTACAGGACAATTTCAACAGTTTAAGAAAGAGCAAAGGACACAAATTTCCTCTGAGCACTTACATGCTTGTATCTTGTTAGCATCCCACCAGTATTAACCTGTTTAACCTCTCTGGTGACCCTTTTCTGTTCCCGTTTGGAATGGGGCCTTGCAGTGTCTGGGTTTTAAGCTCATTCACACTATTAATTAAGGAGAATTACATAAAAGTGCCAGTGTATGTTGATCAAAGGTCATTTAAAAAATTTGGTCTTGATATCTTCAGTTATGGCAGAGAGGTTTGTGGGGTTGGGTTAGAGATCTAGAAATTGTTAAAAAACTGCAACAGTCTGTACCAGATTTGTGGCTTGTGAGACAACCCTCTGTGACTTCTCTTTTCCAATTTAAGGCACTTGGACTTCACATTTTTCAGAAATTTTGATTTTCTGTCTAGACACCAATATCAAAATAATAACTAATCGTAGTCTTTGTGCAGATCAAGGAAACAAAACCAGTTGTCAGCTCCTTATTCACTTCTGAATTTTTATGTGGAATTTTGGGGGTTTTTTTAATACATCTCAAAATTCCCAGGGAATTTTAGGTGCAAGTTTATAAACTCATATCACCCTTGCTTCATTGCCCAGTCACCCACCCACGTCATCAAGGCCGAGCATTTCACTGCAGTTTCCTGACTGTCCTTCAGATTGTTTTATCAAACTCTCAACATTTCAGGAACCAACAAGAAAAAAACTCCTTGAGTCGGAGCCTGGGAGCTTCCATTAAATCTCCTCTCTGTGTTTAGAAACGCTGGAAATCAGGTTTATAATGAGAATCTTCAGCCTTAACCCAATTTTGGCTTCTGTAATTGCAACTGTATTGTATAAATTGGTGCTGGACCATGTTGGCAATGGCCCAGTGAAAGGTCAGAAGCACTTTGGAAGCAATGGGTAGAAGCAGCTTTTCTCTCAGGAAGGGGAGCACACCGAGTATTGCTGCCAGCAGAGCCAAGGCTGGCATCCTCCTGCACCAGCCTGGATGCTGGAGCCATAGGGAAAAGCTCAGTCTGACTCATGACTAAATAAACCAGAAAAATAAGCTTTTTCCCAGAAAAATTATCAGAGGAACAAGGTAGTACAAAGAAGTTGTAAATGTGGAGGTTTGTAGGTGGGACAAAAGGTCTTAAATTAGCATATAATTTTTACAACTTTGTCCTTCACTTCCCTTCCCGTGTAAATTTGGTCATTCCTGCCACCTTCTTCCCCCAAAAAAATTAACATTCACATCGATCCTTTCCCTTCCTCTGTTTCTTCCCTGCCAGCTGTGCTGAGGTCTACCCACCCTTTTTAGATGGACTGTGGTGATATTAAAAATAAAATTCACATCCATTGGAGCTTAAATTCTAGGTGCAATTCCAGCTCCCTGAGAGGAAGGACAGGTCTCTGGATGTGCACAGGACCACCCTGCACAGCAGGGATTTTGTGGCAGCTAAAGCCAGTAATATCTGTGTCACATCCTCCCCATAAGTGACCCCCTTGGAACCCTCCCTGACAGCTCCCTGCAGCTGGGACACAAAGTGGGAATCTTTACCCCTGACCCCGAGGTCAGGTACCTGTCTGCCTGTGTTGGGAGAACGTCTCTAGGCCAAGGTTAATTCTGTGGTTTGTTTGCCTGTCTTCCCCTCCTGACTCCCTCTGAACCTCCAAAGGGAAGAACACTTTATGGTTTCACTCGTTGTTACCCACACAGCCATTCCTTTTTGTAATTCCTCTCCCACAATGTTGTTGTGTGTCCTATTCTGCCCTTTCCCCATTCCCCCTGTTCAAAGAACAGACTCGTAGAATGGTTTGGGTTGGATGGGACCATAAAGATCATGTTTCCACCCCCTGCCATGGCAGGGACACCTTCCACTGTCCCAGGCTGCTCCAAGCCCCAGTGTCCAACCTGGCCTTGGGTACTGCCAGGGATCCAGGGGCAGCCACAGCTTCTCTGGGCACCCTGTGCCAGGGCCTCCCCCCCCTCCCAGGGAACAATTCCTTCCCAAGATGCCATCCAGCCCTGCCCTCTGGCACTGGGAGCCATTCCCTGGCTCCTGTCCCTCCAGCCCTTGTCCAAAGTCCCTCTGCAGCTCCCTTGCAGGCTCCCTTCAGGCACTGAAAAGCCACAGTTACGTCTCCCTGGAGTCTTCCTCAGGCTGAACAACCCCAGCTCTTTCAGCCTTTCCTCACAGGAGAAGCTCCAGCCCTTGGATCATCACAAGCTGTTCCAAACCCAGCGAACCCACTGCTCTGGGTCTGTGAGATGCCACCTGACCTGTGAGCCCCAGGATTGTCAGTCCTATTTATAATCTAGGTTTGCTCTCCAGTTCTGGTGCAGATAAGAAACTGCAGCAGTCCCTTGAAAAACTCTCTGTGAGAACCAGGGGATGCAGTAAACAATTAATGATGGTGCTAAATGAATTGCCGTGCTCTGATAGAAGGCTTCTGTGAAAGTGTGTAAAGGTGAAGATAGAAAAAGTACATAAAGTGTGATCACATTTCTGAAACTACTCATTAATAATAAAAGGGGAGAAAGAAATGAAAGGGAATGTGAGAAAATGTTCTTTCTCTTTCAAGTCCCAGAAGTTCAGGCAGGGAGCCTGAAGTTAGAGAGACCCCACTTTTTTAGATTAAAAAGTTGTTTTTTTTTTTTTACTTTTGCAAGCTCTGGCCTTCTAGAGCAATGACCCAGACATTACCTACAGTAACTGTCCTGAAAGGTCACAATGTAATGGCAAGCTTGATCTAGTCATTAGGAAAAGTTATTTCCAGTTGGTTTCTCTTTCTCTTTTGATACGGGCATTTTACACTCTCTTTTCTCTCTGGCATTCTGCGTATTTTAAGCTAAAAAGAATTTATATCCTATAATACTCTCCTGCAGCAGCTTTGCTTCTGGATGCTCTTTTTTAACACTAAAAGGGGTGTTCTGATTTCACAGTTAGAATTCCCTTTACTTAATCCACTTAGCAAATAGATTAAAAACATTCTTATATTAAAAAACAGGTCTTAACCACAGCCAAAAATGTTGGGGCTGCCAGAGTGCCTGGGCCAGCTCCCCGTGGCAGGCTGGGCTCAGCTGTTCCCATTCCACAGCACAGCCCTTAGTGGTGACTTTGAAGAGCTCCCCAAACTTGCTGCCACTGGTGCTGGTGACTTCCCAGCCCACAGCCAGCCCGGAGCTGCAGCGTGGGCTGTGAAACCTCACTGCTTCTGACGAGTCCTTCTGAGGGGACCGTGGCAGAGAGCACGACAGGAGAACTTTGTCAGCAATCCTGACATACTGCATGGGCTCTGCTGAGTCAAAACCCTTTGTATTCCCACCTCGGAATTTAGTGAGGGAGTGCCAGTGAGTGTTTCAGTCATGTCATAGGTTGTGCTCAGTAATTCCCTTGTGCAGTCATGCTCTTAAGGTTAGACTTCCTTGAAAGCTTTAGCTTAAGGTTTCTGGTTTGCTGCATAATCAGGCTGATTTTAAGCTTATTTATGGCTTTCCTTTTGGCCTATGCCTTTCTTAGGCTTTCAGTTCAAAGAAAACAATCCTGATGAGCAGCCCATTAGCATTAAACAGCTTTCCTAAAAGAACGGTTTTTAAATTATCACAATTTTGTTGTGATTAGTTCCTGCAAATAGCAAATATCTCTGGGCTAAGCAATTCTCTTTCCCAGTATGAGGAGTCATTGCCATCCCCTTCTGGATTATGCAGCCTGAATGATCTTGGTCTGTCCTTAGGTGATGCTGTGATTCTTTCTTCCAAGGACGATGTTTCCTTCTCTTTGCACAGTAGTGCCCTGCACAGCAAAGTGCTGAAATCTCCATTATCAGTTTCCACTGGAGGAGAGTTGTGTGTGAGGTTATAACGCATCCCTCTGCGAGAAACGGAACTCACTCTTTAATCAAAGTTTGAAAGATTTAATAAGGGACAAAGCCAACAACGCAAAATGTCCCAGCGCTGGGTGCCCAGCCACAGCCAGAGGCACGGCCAGAGGCACCCCGTTAACAGCAGCAACCCCCCTTATATACCCAGGTATTGCACCAGCTAATTACAGATTTATAAACCATTTTTCAGATTAAAACCCTGTTTGCACTCATTAACACGGCTCCTCCCCCGTCCTGCCTGTTCAGAGCAGGTGCAGTTGTGTTGGTCCAGGGCAGTTGTTACTTTCCGATAAATTCAAAAGGTTTCAATTCCCTCACTGGTGAGAGGCCATCGATTACAACAATCCTCCTGTCTCAGTGCAGCGTTCATGTTAAACACAGCTCTGAACCCCAGGGAAATTCAACACCCAGTCCCCTTCCCTTACAGCAACAAAACCACTCCCACAGAGCCAACACTGAAATGCACATAACAACAAAACCCCTCCCACAATGCAAACATTGAGATGCACACAACAACAAAACCACTCCCACAATGCAAACATTGAAATGCACATAACAGAACCACTCCCACAATGCAAATATTAAAATGCACATAACAGAACCACTCCCACAATGCAAACATTGAAATGCACAACACATCTGCAAAAGCCAACACTATAAAATGTACTTTTCACACCTCTGTGTTTTGAGCTCTTTGCTAGGAACAGTACTTTCCAGTGTTTCCTGGTTCAGCTGTTTTCCTGGAACAACTTCTGTGTTCCAGGGAAGATAAGTATGCCAGACCTGTGCTGGTATCCCTCCAGTTTTGGGGTTATAATATCAATGCTGGTACCATCTAAAAGGAATGGTTGTGTCAAGTCTGACTTGTGGAAAAAATTGTACAGGGTTGCTGCTGTGTAGCTACTCTGTCCATATTCTCACATACTCTACCATTTATCTCTTGGTAAATGGGAAAGTTGCTCTTTAATTGCTTAGTGCTGAGTCTCCACATCCACATTTCATTTTTTTGGAGTCTGTCTTAGGTATCCCAATCCCTTCTATGCACAAGGACACGGTGCAATGCCTCGGAACACAGAGAACTGTTGAATTTTTGATAGTACCCTGTACCTGCCCTGTTGTAGCAATATGTTGTTAGAATGCTTTTGTTTGGGTTTTATCTGGAGTTGTTTTGTGGGGTTTTGAGCAGTTTGGGTTTGGTTGGCTGGTTTTATTTTTTATTTTTCTGAGGCTAAATTCTCTCAGAAGAAAAACCAAAACAAACCTGCTTTACATAGTTGAGAGATATTTATAGAAAACACTCTATGGGTTGGCTTTAGCAAGCTGGAATTTCAGCCAGCTATTCTGTGTCTCCTTTTGCTTCAGTCATGGCATATGAATATTTTCCTCCACATGCCTTTTCGACTGTGATGAAATGTGATTCCATGACCTTGCATCATGTAAGAAAAGTCACCTGATCCCAGAGAGTCTCTGGGGAAACTGGTGAAGCTCTTGGTAGTGTCCATGGGTTTCTTTAAGAGAGCAGGGAGTGGAGGCTCTCTGGACACAGTGAGACAAGAAATGTATTTATTCCTGCTTGGGACAGGAGAGGTACTTGAAAACCTGAAATTCAAAGGCAAATTTCTGTGACTAGAGAACTCCTCTGCAGGACGCCAGGGTGCCCCTCTGCAATCACTCTATTACTCAGTTTTCCCTAAAACCTGCTGAAAAGAAGGAACATTCAGCATGGAATGTCAGTGACAGGAGAAGCTGTTTCATCTCTCTGTTAGAAAAAGGACCAGTTGGCAAGTACATTGTAAGGCACCCCTGCAATAGTCATTTTAATATTAATAAAGGTAGTGTACAAGTGCACTTTCGAGCTCAGTCCTGCCAATTAGAGGAAGATCCTCCTACACATTCTTTCTGTACTCTGCTTTTTTGCAGTGCTTTCACCTATGCCATCTGTGATGTTTGTATTTCTTGATGACCTTTTCAACAGTTTGTTGTTCTCATTCTTCTGTCCGTGTGAGAGAGATGGAATTCTCCAAGGAAAGCTACTTGAACATATGGCAAGGTACAATACTGTAGCATGTAAACTGACATTCATTACTGCTTCCCTGTACTGTTGACTCTATTTTTTTCTCTAGTTTTTTGTTGTTGTTGTTGTTGTTGTTGTTGTTTTTGGGTTTTTTGGTTTTTTTGGGTTTTTTTGGGGGTTTTTTTTGGTTTTTTTTTTTTTTTGTTTTTTTTTTTTTTTTTTTTTTTTTGGGTTTTTTTTTTTTTTTTTTTTTTTTTTTTTTTTTTTTTTTTTTTTTTTTTTTTTTTTTTTTTTTTTTTTTTTTGGGTTTTTTGTTTTTTTTTTTTTTGTTTTGTTTTGTTTTGTTTTGTTTTGTTTTTTTGTTGTTGTTGTTGTTGTTGTTTGGAGGAAGGTTTTATTATTAATAATAGCTCTAACCTGGGGAAAGAGCCCCAGTATGTGGATTGAAGTGTGAAGCAAGTTCATGGCAGCTGAGGAGCTGTAGATGAAGTCTTCAGATATGAAGAAAAGATGATTGTACTCAAAAGACCTTAACCTGGTTTTTTTTCCCCCTACCAAATTCTGCCGAGCATGGGCATAAGGAAGATATTTGAGTACAGGGACAAAAGCATTTGTGAGTGAGTGGTTTCATAGCTGGGGCAATTAATGTTAAAAGTGAATGGAAAAAGTCACACAGTGGGAATTCTTCCAACAATTAGAGAGAAGGGTGTAAATGTCAGGCAACTTCTCACAAGATAGGAGTGTTACAGTCAGGGAAAACTTGTCCATATCATGAAGGTAATAAAAACTGTGGCTGGATGAGGGGTACCACAGGTGGAGAGAGGGGGCTGGAAGGTAGGCTTAGCATGGGTTAAATGAGGGGGCTATTTTTGCAGCTTGTATTTCCCGATGACCTTTTCAACAGCTGCCTGCTTTTGTTCTTCTGGCCATATGAGAGAGTTAGAATTCTCCCAGGGAGGCTGCTTGAATGCCTGCCATATCCATCCATTTGTGTGAATTAAAAGGGTATTGTGTGGACATCATAAAAATGAGAGAAAAGATAGAGGCTACTGAATTAAGATGGAAAACAAGTGAAGCATTTTCCAGTAGTTTTGCTGTCAGAATGAAAAAGGAGTACTGGATAATTTATAAATCTGCGGATGAGCAAATGACAAAACTTCATAACACTTTACATATGTTAGAAGAAAGGTGAATGGACAGGAATCTGATTGATGGGAAGGAGAGTGAAAAATCCCCAGGGCAGTGGAGAAAGAAAGCAAAGGAATGGTTTTTGTTCTGTTGAAAAGGAAGTAATCTGACATTTGACTACAAATGGGAAGGTAAAGGAGCTGTTGATGGATCATAAGCAGAGATGTGGAATCAGGTGTGGGAGGATCAACCAGAAGAAGTCAACCAGCAGCAGAGATGGTTGATGGGTGAAGTCAGTTTTGAGAAAGAAGCAAGAGGAAAATACTTGAGAAGGGATGAGGAAGAGATTAAAAAACAAAGCAAAACAAGAAAAGCACTAATATTTCTGCTTAAAATAGCTAGAGAGGATGTTATTATTTACAGCTTACAGCTTCTGCAAGGTCAAGAAAAATCCACAGATGTAGTTTAGTGAGGGTTTCAATCAAGACAGTCCACATTAACAAGGATATTTATGTTAACACATAAACTGTAATTGATACTCGCAAATTTAGAGCCCAAATTTTAGTTACTGAAAGTCTGTGAAAGAGGAAAACAACTTCATTGTTTTTCACAATGTCTTCCTCTGTAACACGTTTATTTCACCCATCTCACCACTCCAAGAAGTGACCAGGCTGACAGTGGTGCTCTGAGGTTCAGTTTAACCCACACGAGTTGTCACAGTCCCACAGTGACAGAACAGGGTGTGTCCCTCTGCCTGCCCTCAGGAGCTGCAGATCACTCTGGGAACCCTCCGCCAGCGTCCAGCTCTGGATTTGGTGATGTCCCTGCTGTCCTCAGGAAGGACAGAGAGGAGTCTGGAGGGTGAGACGTGGGCTGCTGATGATCCAGAACTGCAGCAAGCTCCATCCATTTATTTCATGTGAGATGCTGCACTGTTGGTTTACATGAACGAGAGGGATGCCACTGACAAATTGTGGCCAAAAGGCCAGCTGAGCATTGCAGCTCCAGGTAATTCACTCCTCATGAGCATACTGGGGTTTCTGCCTGTGTTTACTGTGCAGGAGCCCATCTTTTGGCTTTAATCTTTGCAAGTCCTTTTTTCCTTCTTACATTCAAACACGGCCCGTTTTTAATCAAGTACTGTGAATAGCATATCAAAGGAAGTGGTTGACCTTCAGATCAATGCAGCAGATAACTTCATCCATTTATTACATTTGAGAAAAATCGTGCTTCTATCAACTTGGATAAAGAACAAAACCAGAAATATCTGGAAAAATCTCCAGCACGTTTCAAATGTTTCACTCCTGTTGGTTTCAGCAGCGCTGCTTCAGAGCCCTTCTGTAATACCAAATTCCAAATATTCCAGGGAGTGGGGAGCCCAAGGAAAGCACGCACAAAACCAATTCTCTTATTCTGTGTTTACTTACTCTGCAGACTTGTCTCAAAGCACCAACTACAATCTGCAAAAACAAGATTGCTTCCCTCTGGACCCAACTTGCATAAATATTTCAGTGGATAGATACATAAATTTAAAAAAAAAGATGTTGTGGTAAATAGAAAGGATGAAAAAAACCAAATCTGAGATGGGCTGATTTGTAAACAATAAATATTACATCGTCTTTACACAATAAAGTTCCATAAAGGACATCAGATGATCAAAGTTATGGGAAAGGTTTACTAGAGATAGAAAAGGATGACTCTCAGGGTGCTAAACTAATTGTAATTCAAGTATTCATTTTACTTGGTGGTAGCCTTTTAATAGCCAGCTGCTTGGCATTGGCTGTTTGATACTTTATTATTTCTTTATTTTCTGTTTTCTCTGTCATAATAATCCCCAAGTAATTATTCAACTCAGAAAGAGTCTGCACAGAGCTCTGCTAATGTCCTGTGGTTTCTTTGCCCATCTGAGTTGTCATATGGTGCTCTTTCCAAAACCACTTTTGTAGAGCACAGCCTTGGAACTGTTTAATTTTCTGGAGAAGCGTTTATTATTAAACACTAGACTGTTATCAAAACAATTCAATATGCATGACCTAAATCTATTTGTGGTTAAATAGTAAGGTCTGGAGGTTAATAAAAAGAACTGCAGCAAGCTGCTCACAAGATAATTCAAGAAACTTATAAAGGATTGTAGAACTCCAGCCATTTTCCCATTAGGCTTAAGATAAAGTAAATATAAAAGGAAGATGATCGTTCTATATTACTATTTCCTTAACAATATTGAGAAACCCCATTGTTTCAAAGGTTAGGTGAGAAAAAGAGGAACTAAATGCAGTTGGTAAAAAGCTGGGGTTTTTCCTAAATTTAAAAAAAAGGGTTTTTCCTCCCTCTTCAGGTAATTCTTCATTTTATTTATTTTTGGTGTTTGTTTTTTTTTTTTTTTTTTTTTTTTTCCCCCACTGCCTTTAGCCTTGTGAGTGTGAATTGCTAGAGTGGGAAGGAGAAGAGACCTAAATCAGCTTTCAGTTCAGCATCTAAGCAAGCACAGTCACTTCTCAAGTGCTGCTGAGTGTCACAGCAAGACAGGGAAGGGAAGTGGCACTAAATGACTCCTGAAAAGTCAGTAGGCTTATTAAGTCTTACTTAAAAAGTTGATTGGGGAGCTAATTTAGAGCTCCCCTGTCCTGCCTTTTAAGTATGATGAAAACCCTTAAAAGACTCTCAGTGGTGCTAACAGATTCAGAGTGGCATTGAGTGTGGACGTGGGGTGGGAACGGGAAACACAAAGTTAGAAGGACTGAGTACCTTTAGAGTCCATTCCTGTGCGTTTGTCCTGGAGAGCAAGGGGGAGATGAAGGATATTTTCCTGTCCCCTGCTTGCAGGGCTATTTTTTACTGCACAGTGGGCCAGAATCCTGCCGTCAGAACCCTCTTTGTCAGTGAATGGAAGCCTAATGTGGATCTGAATGCCATCCCCACCCATCCTGACTTCCTAAGCAGCAAAAAGGGATGGGGGAGTAAATAACAAACCCTGATGCTCCTGGGGGGTTTTATTGGTGTTAATGGCATTTCCTTATTGTTCACATGGACATGGTGGCATCACATAAAGAGTCAGCCAAGCAGTGAAAAGGTAGCATTGGAAACTGCTGTTCGTGCTCTAAATTGCTTCTAAGCTGAGCCTTTAAAACTGAATGTCATTTCATAGCAAACTGCCTGCCCTTTTAATGGAAATGTCAATCCTTTAGAAAGTTCTTGTTTAGAGGAACCATGTGCTAGACAATACTCCTAATGAAGATCTTCTTCCTTTGTCTCTGCACTTGCCCTCTCTTTTATTTCCTCGCATGGAAATACCAGCCAGGACTCTTCAATTATGGAAAAAGCTTTTCATTTTAACAACTGTTTTGCGGGCATTCCTGCTAATGCATTTTGTCCGCCTTTGTTTTCCAGCCTCCCATTTCTATTGTCGTCTTTTAAAATGACAGGAGACGGAGCTTTTTCATTAGGAAAGAGCTAAGACGAGGCAGTACAGTTCAGGCTGTGCCGGGAAGAAAGAACAAAGGCTTGACTCTTTAATTTTAAACTCACTACAGGTGCATATTCAACAAGATATTATTGTCGTGTGGCCATTAAAAGCGTACCAACTGGAAATATTTTGAGAGAACGAGTGCTTAATCTATGACATCAATGATGTGACCCACCAGAGTGTCTGAGAGTATTTCATTATCCATGAAGTGTGTACATGCTTATTTTTATGCTCTACCAGCCAAGAGTCAAAACACATTATTAGTATAAACTTCAGGGAAAGAAGATTAAAGTTGGGTTTTTTGTGTCCCAAGTGCAGCAAGCTGAACAGTGCATATATGTGAGGTACCCCTTGACTTCCTGAAGAGACACAGGCATTGTGCATCCTATCAATTTTTCCAGGACCATGCCAACAGGAGTGCTGCTGCTGGAGCTGACTGCACTCTCAGTTACCTGCCTCACACTCTGATTATTCTGGAAAGGGCAGGGTCTCTACCCACACACAGCACATCCCTGGTCACTACTGAAACAGAAAACAATCCACAAGAGGATATTTTCCAGCATTATTGCAATCACTATTCCCTATTATTAAACAACCTGTCAACTGTCCAAAAGCTTATTTAGAGTATTGCCATCTCTGTCTTGCTCTTTCCTTGGAGATGGAAAAAAAGCAACATTAAATCGCCTGTCCATGAGAGTCAATGGAATTTAACACTGCATATATATATAAAAATGTCTATATGGAGGTATACATGGAGATATACAAGTATTTAACCAGTGCATTGCTTTCTAACTTCTTTGCTAACTCATGATAAGTCAAAACCAAACTGTGGTGTTATGTGGGATATTTTTGTCCACTGTGGAATACCTTCATCTATAATTCTGAAATGTAGGCCATTGTAAACATGCATTGATAGCAAGTGTGTTATTGAATCTCTGGGGTACCAATAAGAGAGATAATAGGCTGTCCCCTGGGATCTCAAAACACACACCCTTCACAAATAAGCTTGTTATTAACACCACCACTGTTTTATCAGAGTCTTTCATCAGACCAAATTATGTGTTGGATTCACTTTCTGCATATCATTCCTGTACTATTATTATTATTATCATCATCAGGAAGTTGAATTGAATTAATTGCTCCAGCTATAGCTTACTCTAAATTTGCAATATTATTGAACCTGCCCTAAAAGTGAGACAAACAAATTTTATAATTAATGACAGGCTGAAATAGATAAAAGAAGCATTATTCCTTCTGTGTGTTCCTAGTTAAATGCTCTGCAAACTGTGCTGGGTACACAAGACAACCCTCTAACACTGCCCGAGTGGCTCCCAGCTGAGCCCAGCTCAGCACACCCTGAACACCTGCTGGTCACCAGCTCCCTTTGGGCTGCTCTGCCCGAGCACTGCAGGGCCCAGAGGGAGTGTGGGGTGCTGCAGTGAGGGGACACACACCAGCGGGGTGCTCTGCCAGGAGGGCACCCCACTAATTGGTCAGTGTCCCCTAGCTCTGACCACGCGTGGGCAGGCACAATAACAGCATCCCGAAAGGAGGGGCGGCCGTGCCAGGATGAAACAAACCCCCTGGCTTCCCTTTGCTGGCACTGTGGCTCAGGTTTGTGCAAGTTAATGATGGGTTGTGGGCCCGAGGCTGTGGAGAGCTGCTTGAGCACTCTGCTGCTGCTAATTCTGTCTTGGGCCAGACTCTGCCAAGGATCTGAGTGTTTCCGTGTTGTTCCTTTCTGAAAGCACCGCTGTGTTTTGGGCTCTGGCACAATCTGGGAGCAGTTGTTCTGTTATCAGAGCCTGGCAGGCTGTGCTAGTGCACGACAGAAGTGTGTAAGGACAATGTATAGGATGTTTCTCTCTACAAAGCCCCAGAATTCTTTTATTGTCCAGGCCTGGCCGTCTCTTCATGTCCTCAGCCCCTTCAGCAGCACTGACTGAAGTTCAGCTCGTGCTCCACAGCTGAGTGATGGCCAAACCTGCTGTCCTGCCCTCATCATCCCTTTACACAGCTGTGGCTCTGCGGGCAACAAAAGGGAGAAAAAACCACAAGAAAAAAAAAAGTGAGGGTCAACTAGATAGAGACAGAAATGAAGATAAGAGTGATGAGAGTGCTTATCTGAGAGAGCGAGCACAGGGAGTGGCAGTGCCCGGCCACACTGATGGAACCTCAAGGGGAAGGAACCTGGGGGAGGGCAGGAAAAGAAATAGAGACCCAAAGTCAAAGAGAGCCAAGTGCAACTGGATAACCTAACCCTAGAGCCCGAGCTACCACAAGGGATGGGTTACACTGCAAGAATAATTCTCCCCTGGGAACTTTTTCATCTGGGTGATTTGTGAGGCTCCTGGGCTTAGCCTATTCCTATGGTTTGGAGAGAGCCAAAGCCGAGCACTGGAGCTGGAGTGGGACTGCAAAAGGATGTTGAGGGACAGTGGATTGCATAAAGACTTCTCCTCTGAGACTGTTTTCATCCTTTTCCACATCCTGACTTCCTGCTGTTGGCTTCTTCACTGGAAGGCAGCTGTGAGGATTATCTGACAAAGACAGATCGTCTAGTGCTAAAAATAAATGAGATAAAGGAATTGAAGATGTCAATATGAAACCAAGCCCATCCTCCAAAAAACATGCTTTATTATATTTCTTTATCTGTGCAATGGTGGCAGGGACAGGGGTAGAAACAGGTAAATCCAAGCAGGTTCTTTTTTCTTCTCACCCAATTATGTAGAATACATATTCAGTTGAATATATAGAGGGACTAAGAGACTCGTGAAACAGTTGATTTTTTGTGTTCATTTAAACTGGAGGGCAGACAGCAGTGAGAAAGGACAGTAGAGCAATTGTCTTCCTAGAGGAACAATTTTCAAAATTTGTAAATGATGTGGGAACAAATGTTGCATTAAACTTTTTTCAGCCTTTGTTGCAGATCCCATGAGCATTAGCTAAATATTCACAGGGGAGGGTGAGAACCTCGTAATATAAAACCCATTTGCAAAGAATGAAACAGTAAAAGCAGTAGATGATTAATATTCAGCATATTCATCACCACTGTTTTATCACCGAATATCTGTTGCACAGGGAAGGGGCTGTGTGCAAACACTGAGTGTGAGGCTACAATTGCTTCTTTCCAAGGTGGATCACAATCCTGTGGGTGACTGACTCTCAGCTCGGCACTGGAGGTTTTTTGAACATCCTCTGGTAGGTAGCCAAGGGAAAGTTTCTTGTTGAAATGACAGAAATTCTTTGACATTAAATGTTTTCTGAGAACATATGTTGAAATGTCTCTACCATTTCAGTGATGAGCTTCCTTTCTGGCACCTATCAATGTATGCTCATGGTAATCACAAGCAATATCTTGTCAACAGCCATCTACCATAAGTGATCCTAATCCACTTTGCAATCATTTTCAAAGCCTCTTCATTTTCGCTGAAAGGATTGTTTTGTTTCGAAGAATTCCTGCTAATGTGCGAAATTGCCCTTAGTTAAATCCATTGTAGGAGCTGAAAAGGGATACAAGTATAAACCTTCACAGCTGGAGCGCAGAGCTCCGTGGCTGCAGCTCACACTTCTCCTTTTTCACATGCAGCATATGCTGGGAGGGTGAGGAACAGATGCAACTCCTTTAACGGGGCAAATCACATGCATTTTGTTTGCATGGCTCCACGTTTGAGAGCACTCTCCCTCTGTACCTCTGCTCAGCGTGGCTCTGCGTACATAGAATAGCTGTGGCAGGGCTGAGATTAAGCTTGGATATGAAGGTTACACGGCCTTTCAGGGAGCAGCTCATTAAAAGAGGCAATGTGTGGTGTGCAGGTGGCAGCAGAAATGCAGCCCGAAGTGTTCTGGCTGGGCTCGGCTGCTGATGCACGGGGAGCGCTGGCATCTGAAGGTGCTCCCTGTTATTATCGAGCAGGGCTGGAGGCCGTGGCTCTGCCTGCTGCTCTGGGCCCCTGCCAAACCCTGTCTGGCACCACTAAAAGCACTTTTCTCTGCTTCTTCCTCCTCTGTCTCTCTGGCTGCGTTGCTGGGGGAAGATAAAGGCAGTCCTGTCACACTCTGTGCAGAATTTCACCCGTCTGGAGCTGAAATAAGCAGCTCTACTGGATGTGACCTGCTACTTTCAACATCTTACATATGAAATACCCTCCAAATATTCTGGCCTGTGCCTACTTTCACTGAAATGATGAGCCTCCTTTGCTTTGTTCATCCGGAGTGCTGGAGAATAAGCAGATTTATTTTTTTAACATTGCTGCGCTTCTTCCTGCAGCCTAGACACCACACGGTGTTTCCATTGGTGCACAGACAGAATATCAGCTTTTCCTAACCCTGTCTGAGATGTAGGGGAGCCAGGCAAGTCCAGATTTTAAATTCACACTAATTGGGATTAACAGAAAAATAAATATTTACACAATATGCATAGGGCAAATTCAGTGTCCCCTTACTGTGGGGCTGTGGGCTGATTTTACTGCTGCTTCTAGAGATTCTTTTTAATAATAGCTGACAATTGGATCAGATCCCAGCTTCCCCCCCTAAATCACTATCTGTACGTTCGTATGGGGAAAGGGTAATGGATATGGATGTGTTTAGTAAAGCCACACATGAGCGATGCTAAGTCCTAAGGAATTTGACAAAAACAAATAATTAGAATTTTTTTTTAGCCAGCTATTGGTCTAAACAATCACATTTTTCAGGAGTATTTTGAGTTTAGGTTTTGTTTTGTTTCTGTTCTTCATTAGGAGCTGGTAACAGTGGAATACTTGAATACAAAAATATTTTCTTGGCAGAAGTCCAAGCACACATCTCTGAAAAGTTATATTTTCTCTCTCTCATTTTGTCTACTCTGCCTTCCCTGTTATTGATGCACATAATAAAACACTAGGAAAAAAGACAAATCCACCCAAAAGGTCAAAATCAATGATCCTTTTACAGATGGCACCTTTGGGAATCCTGGGTACTTTACCATCAGCTTGTGTTTGAGACTGTTACTTGAATACTTGTTTTTTGATGACAAAAATCAATGACTTCTTTAAAGAAGGCACCCTTGGGGCTAGAGGGATGCAGACTTTGAAATGTTTACTAGTCTGTGCCTGTCTCTGAAAGACTAATAAACATATTTATAAGTTTATGAGCTCCTATTTAATTTTATGGATTGGAGATGGGGTATGGGTTTGACAAGAATATTTAAGCTAATGTGCCCCAATGAGACACATTCTGTATCACTTTGCAAATTTACATAGAAATTCTGATCCAAAACTGATTGAAATCTACAGATATATTTACATGAGCTTTAAATTTATCCCTGTGAATAAGCCACTGAAGTTATTGGAATTATCTTGTTAATCAATTTGATCCAACAGCCAAATACTAAATCAATTTTCAAAATAAAAAGACAGAAAACCCAATTATATAAAGATAAGGAATCTACTTCTCTCAGCAAAGATTATTTCCTTTATTTTTTGTACACAAACATTTCTTTACTGTTACCCCGAGCTGCAGAAAGCATTTTTTTTTAAAAAAAGACATACATTTTTTTACCTTACTTCCTTGCTGCTAATTTAACATTGCATTTATTTCTGGCACTATAATTTCCTTTGACACCAGGGCAGATATTCCTTGATTTTCCTGAATGAGTGGGGCCATAACAGGCTCTTGTAAATTAATAGAACACTTGATCTGGGTACCCTGTGATGTGGAGTTGAGGCTTTGGTGCTGGAGTCTGGACAATCAGTTTTCTCACCAGCTGTGCAGCTGCAGACTTTGCCAGGATTTTTTCGCCTCTTTTTCTTTTTTTTCCGCCCAATCAAAGATTTAGAGTTGTTTTAGTCTTGTCTTTTGCAAGTCGGTTTCCAGGGAATGAGCCACAGAAATTACTTTGGAAATAGACTGGCAGTGGATATAGGCTTGGAGTAATTAGAAAAACTAATTTATATTCCTTTTCCTTTGACTCTGGATCTAATCAGTAAATACAGTGATCTAAAATGTCAACCCTAACCAAACAAGTGCTTTGAAAGCATAATAGTAGAAAATGTCATTTATGAATTAAAACATGGGAATATGCATGACATTAAAAGACTTGTTACATTAGACATTCCTGCCCATCACTTACTGATCTTAATTTAAATTTACTGATTCCAGCCCCATAAATCCCTATTATTCTGGTATGTAGCATGTCATCCCGTTCTTAAGGCAGCAAAATTGTTTTGCTCTTGAGTACTGTGGGAAGAACTGCTGGATAATCTCTCCAGAGATGGATTGAAGCTGGGAATTCTGTCACGGTTTAGCACCACAGAGCCACTCACACTCAGTCCTGGTGTCCTGGGGAGCATCAGGGGGAGGTAAAACCCACGGGTTGAGATGACAATGTAGTTAATGGCATAAAGTAAAATATGATGGTGATAATAATGCTAAAAGGCAAAAGAGAGAGAGGAGTGAAACCCAATTAAAACCAAGTGATGCACGATGGAATTGCTCACCACCCACTGCCCAATGCCCAGCCTGTCCCCCAGCAGAGACCAGCCCCTCCCACCAGTCTCCCCCAGTTTATACACTGGGCATGATGCTCTGTGGTCTGGACTATCCCTGTGGCCAGTTTGGCTCAGCTGTCCTGGCTGTGCCTCTCCTGCATCCTGTGCCCCTCCTCACTGGCTGACAGTGGCAAACTGAGACGTCCTTGATTTAGGGTGAGCAACAACTAAAACATTCATGTGTCATCCACTTCACCCTCATACTGAATCCAAAACACAGTGCTAGGGAGAAAATTAACTCTGTTCCAGCTGAAAGCAGGACAAGAGGCTGTGGAAAGCTCAGCTGCAGGAGAGCTGGTGGGTGTGTGGGATGCTGCTGCCTCTCTGCAGAGCTGGGCAACACAAAGCAGTGCAGGCACAGCGTCCCACACCACTCTGCTGAGTTTTGTGCATCCATGCAGGGCCAGGACTGCTCCAGGGCTGTCTCACACTGCACTGACCCACAGCAGGGTGACTTTTAGTGAACAAGCTCTTATTCAGTCCCTGAGCTAAATGGAATTTGTGCTCTCCTGATGGATGTCACACTGATGTCGCTGTTGCTGCCCGAATAGGTAAAGTTGACAGAGTTCACGCTGCCACGAATTTGATCTAAAGTAAGAGAGTTTAATGGAAGATTGAACAACTTTTATATGTTAATAGGCGAAAGTGTGTTGAATGGCATAAAATGGTTGGTCCCTCGGACACCCACCCCTTGGGGTGATTGCTCCAGTGCTGAGACATCCGTTTCTGGATGTTTTTCTGGTTGAAGCCACAACAGTCCTTGAGAAGTAGGTGCAGGTGCAGAGATTTACAAAACTATAACATTGTTTTGAATTCTTCGCATGAGAAAGAGAATCTTCACAAAGTACTGCAAGGGCTAAAGAAATTCCCAGCCTGAGGCCTTTTTTCATATCCATACACTGACATCATTCACAACTGTATCCAGGGCCACTGACCTTTCATTGTCTGCTGTCCTTCACAGGTTCCTCAGTCTCATTTTGCTTCATTTTCCCAGATCTGCATTGAAAATGGTGAAGCTTTCTCCTCTCAGATTTTGGTAATTTAAGGGATATTTTTTTCACTGTCAGACTTTCATTGTTTGGGGATCATTGTATATAATTGTGGTGAGACTGATCAGGGAAGGGCTGAAAAATCCCCTGCCAGTAGAACTGAACAGCTCCAGCTGCCTGCAGGATGGGACAAGCTGAAGGGGATCTGCCAGAGTTTTATTGACTCTTGTTTGAGGGTCTGATGCTGGTCACAGTCAGCAGGAGGGTGCTGGGCTCTGAGGAATTTCAGATCCTTCTGATGCTCGGTTGTGATGAGCCCAGGCTGTTCCCAGTGGCTCATGGTGACATGGGCAGTGCCCAGAAATGGAACCAAGAGCTCAGAACTGACACACAGGGTACTTTCCACCTGGCTGACAGTTAAAGGTCACAACACAAGGCCTTGTCTTCACCCCTGGGAGTTTTCAGGACCTGACTGAAATAAAGCCAGAGCACACTGATGAGATCTCAGCTCCTGAGGCTGCTCTGGAAACCTCCTCAGAGCCCTTCTATCCCGTGCTCCTGTGACTCCCAAGGATCCCCACATTGCACTATAAATCTGCCTTACTGTAACTGCTTATGAAGGCAGAATCCCAATAGGAGTTTGCTTTAGTTATTTCCTGCCATCTTGCATGACCACACTTTCTTTTGTTCTGCCACAGGTCTATAACTTTGTCAAACCCCATGTGTTTGAGCTGATAATTGAGAAGGGTTTATTAATTACTTGTACAGCTTTGGACGTAGTAAAATACCCCCTGTCCTTTGGCAGATGTGGTGGGTCTTAGCTTTAAAATTTTGTAATTGAGGCAGTGTTATGTTATTGGATTTTTTTATAAATTTACTATACCAAAGGAAGATACTGATAGTGCTTGAACAGTTGGCATTCTGATGCTCTTTCACTTTAAGGGGAACAATTGGTTGAACTTATTTAATGTTGGCAAGAGACTCATGAATCCCAATAAGGCCATGAATACATTTATTATTAATTTTTTTCTCATTCATTTTTAATTTTCTGTCAGACAGAATCAAAGGCTGAATTGGTGACTTCAGTGTTTTTTACCTTGCTCTATTGGCTTCAGAAGTCCTTTAATAAGGCAATTATTTATTCTGGACATCACTGGGAAATCAAAGGTGAAGAAATCGGGGATATCTAAACCCTGTAGTGCATTAATTCAAACAGAACTCACATTGTTGGACAGAGTTCATGCCTCTGGTTCTTTAATGTTGCCTGGTTTGGTACCTGTTTCATTTTAAATTTAGCTGGAATGTGTAGAATGGAGAATGAAGGAAAACCACAAAAGGATTTAGCTTATAGAAGCAAGAATTACTGGAATCAGCGGGGGTTCATCTCTGGATTGAGGGTAGGCTGGTTCATTGCAGTGAGAGGAAGCAGGCAGAGGATCTTTGGGAAGGGTTTAATGTGTGCCCACAAGGCTTTCATTAGGAGTTGTGGTTTATAGTGGCTCTGTGTGCCTGTTATCTCCTGAAAACAAGGAGTCGATCTGGCTTCCTCACAATTCCCCTCTCTAAGCCGTGGTACTTCACTGGAATCAGGGGAAAGCTTGCCTGCCTTTCACTGCATCAGGTTTCCAATTGGAGTGTGAAATGTTTATCTGCCTGGGGTACCCAGCTCCCGCTCCTGCAGGGAGAGCAGGGCACTGGGAGCGAGCTGGACCTGACTGGGGAGGGGGAACTGTCTGTGCCAAGGCAGCCACAGCGCTGAGCTTGGCATTGAACACACCTCAGTCCTACCTGGGCACACGCCCAGGCCCAGGACCTGTGTGAACGCTTCTTCAGCTCCGTGTATTCCAGATTTTATTGATTTTTATTGATTTTATTGATGGTATTCCCCCACGAGCAGGAGGCAGTGTTTATTCCTTCTTTGGGAATAAATATAAAATATTTCTGTTATTCGCACTGCTTTGCTATCAAGATGTCACTGCAGTCTCTCGCTGTTTTGTTTTTGCTCATTCCTCAGAATTTTGACCTTCTCTGAAGCTGATGGAAGAAGAACTGGAAAGGGAGACAACGTATCGAACCTGACATTTAAAGGTTCAAACCTTCAGCACAATGAGCACCTATTCTAAAGAAAACAGCCATGGAATTTGCTTGTCTTGTATCCTGAATTCCTCCTTGACACTAAGCTGCCTTACTGCAGCAGGATGTAGTTTAAATGTGATTTAATATTGCACCCTGAGCAGGTAACACTCTGCTCTAATGCTCTGTGTTGAGCAAAGCAGCAAGAGGCTATTTGAAAACATTTGGCCATGTGCTCCTGAGGAAAAAAAAAGGCTCTGTTCCTCTCTGCCTAATCGTCCTGCTGATCACAATGCTATCTTAAGGAAAAAGGAATATTGTACAAGTTGCCATAAAGTTTTATGAGCCAATTATTACAGATATAATTGTCCAAGGTTATAGAGGTCTATAGATGTCTTATTTTCTGTAGGCTGGTGCCCTTTTATGCTCCTCTTTTATAGTTAATGCAATGCCTCATTTAATAATTTAAAAATAATTTATTGGAGTTAAATTGCTTTTTTAGAAGGCATAATCTTATCATTCTCATTTTTATAAGAAACTCATTTTAATTTGTTTGCTGTGCCATTCTCAGATGAATTTAGGAATTTAATGGAGTGAAAATTGAAGGCTGATGGCATCAATGAAATTATTAATTTGGTAACCGAAAGATTTATTTGGTTGATTTAGATGGAATTTTCAATACCCAATTATCTTTGGACTCTATTAAAGAGTGAAGCCTAGCCAAATAACAGCTCTCACTCAAAGTTCCCCGGGATGAATTGAAAAGGACATCTTCATTATTGCTATTGATGTTAATGTGGAAATCACTTACTGTTAATAATCCTGAAGGACAGATAAAGGCTTATTTTTACCCTCAAGAAGCTAGGTTCCAAACCCTAAAAATGTTATCTTAGTGAATGAATATTACCTGCAGATAGCAGACTTAGCCATGCAGAATATTTTAACAGTTTACTTTTATCTCTACCAAGTCCCATTAGAATAATTTAGCAGAAGGAAAATATCTTTGTCATGCAAATAAGTTTGATTTTTTTTTTAATAAAGCTGGAAATGTAACTATATAAAGAATCTATCTGCAAACGTAGATTTGAGCATACAAAAGAAATATTTATTTTCCATTATATTCCATAAGCTTTTGCTATTAGGGTTTTGAAGAACCCTTCCATAAAAACCACCCTTTTGCAGTTCATATTTTTTTAAATACTTATTTTCCTAATACCCTTTGCCAATATAAACATTTATATATTCCACATGTGTTGTTTCCTGGAGAGAAGCAAACACCAACATGACAGCACACCCCAGTGAAAGGGTCACAGTCTTTTTGTGTTGTTTGAAACTGTCCTGGCTGACAGGGCTGTAATCTAGAGAAGCACATTTCTCTGTAGTTCTACAGCTGATAAATGTAAATGCAGGAGAAGAAACTGCAAATGAAGCATTAATTGCTTTAAAGTTGGTGTCAGATGTTAAAGAGAATCTTAGAGATTTTAGAAGTCAGAAAGGAACATATTCCCACCCAGGCTAAAAATACACAATATGGATCTAATTGTGCAACAGCTCGAGATAGTCAAATCGTGACACCAAAACCCAGCCTGGACTGAAGTGATCATTGCCAATTCATGGACACATTGCATTGTTGTAGCACCTGGAAGATTCAAGCTGGATATTAATGATTCCTTGGCAGCATAAGAATGAAAAGTTTCTTTGCTCTCAGTTTTTTTTGACAGTTGGAGGAAAGAAAGAAAGCCAATTCCTACAAAAGTTGGGCTCCCAAAGTGCTTGAGGTTTATTCCACTTGTGATCCTCACAGCCTAGGCTCTCCCACTCAGGTATTATCAATCAGTTATGTCAAGTATGTGATTCTGCATATTCAGATTTGGGGTTGAAATGAGCAGAGATTTAATAGTCTAAACTAGGCTTGGAAATAGTTAAATGACTCTTGCAGGAGGACATAAATATTAAAAGACAAAGCCAATGAACCAGGGTCTCTGCAGTGGGTTGCTTCAGCTGTGGGCAGTGTTCAGGTGTGGCAAAGCAGCAGTGAGCAAAGCTGTGCCTGGGTTAGCACAGAGCCAGGCCACAGCCTTCCATCCCAGCCAGTGTTTATTTCTCACTGTCACCAGCCAGAAAGGTTATCCCAAGATTCTACTTCTCCCTCCAGAGCTCTCATTTCCCCAAATCTCTTCATTCACTGTAGATCTTTTCCTGCTGTGCTCCGGGTTTGTTTTCCCACTGCAGCCAAGGTTGAATCCCGCCTGGGTGGGTCACAGCCCATTGGCATCCACATTCCCAGCACATCTGCAGGCTTTGATTCCATCCTCATCCACAGACAGGGAATTCTCCAGGTGTGACCAGTGCACAGTGGGATCATGTCCACGTTAACACTCATCCTCCTCTGCCCACAGCAGTAATGCCAATAAGGATGGTTGAAATAAAGATGTGTTTCAAAGTGGCCTAGGAGAGAGGAATTATACACACACAAATTGAGCTTTCAGCATTTGGCTGCTGGATCCCAGCTCAGAGAGGCACTTGGAAGGAAAGCTGCATGTTTTGTTGCAGCTCTCAGCTCTGTCTGAATTTAGAGGTTAGAGCTGAAGCCCTGCTGTAGACCCCACTCCCTTTCTGTGCTATTTATAATTTGTACAGCTGGATACAGGTGAGATCCTCTGGTCAGGAGACACTCAGAGGACAACCAGCACGAAGACTGAAACACTTTTTTATGCTGGCAGACAATATCTCTCAGATCAAAGAGGGCACTGTTTCTGGAGTGAGAAGAAGAAGAGGTGCTGTTTGCAGCATACCTGACCTCTGTATAAAATCTTGCAGCTCCTTGGAGTTCCACTGTCAACTATCACAGGGAAAAACATCCACAGGACTTGAGGGAAATTAAAGAAAAAAAATATCTCCAGCATAGTCACATGACAGTTGTGAAAAATTTCTCATAACATTCTCCTCTTAAATATCATGTGAATTGTTGATGATTCTCTAACTCTTGTAAGATTGTTAAAGCTGTTCAGAGGTGAGTAGAAGGGTTACAATTCCCCTTTTCTCCTTCCTCTCACCCTTATTAATTTAAATCAATTTACAGAACCTTTTACACCACAGTTGAAAAGCTGCCTCCAATTCTGTCATCAACAAAACATCACTTGCAATTATTTTTACCACTTTATACCATGTACAAGGAAGAAAAATGCCTTGAACTGTATCCCAAACCAAAAATCAAGCTCAATTCATTTAATTATCAACAACAGAAAGTGATTCCTGCTTCTCAAAGAGCTCTGATATAGGCATAATTAGCTCATTTAACCTCAAAAAAATAATTAGCCAACAAGAGAGGACAAGAAAAAGAAGTTAAAATGCCACAGCAGTATATTTTCCCCTGTTTTCTAACAAAACTCTTATCACGTGGAAAGGAGGGCTGGATGACACTGACTTGCTGAGTTTTTTTGCAAAATGAGGTATTAAGCTACGAACAGAGGTAGAAATGCTCCTCAGTTCCACCTGAAGAGCAACACATTCATTCAGACATTTTGCAGTTCTGAGAGAGCTTTCCCCATGTTTTGGAGCTGACTCACATTTGTCAATCTGACCCCCCATTAACTGCCCAAACAACATAAAAAGTGCATCACACTGCACGAGACAACCACGAAACCCAACAAAATCTCAAGAGATGTAAAATCCATTGTCTAACCACTATGTCTGACTGATAATTCTAGCAGAAACAACAACAAAAAAAACCATTTAAATTGGGATTAGTTCCCACTAGCTCAGGCACTTTGATGCAAACAGCAAATAATTTGTGCATCTGGAAGCTGCCTCAGCATGGCTTTAGTGGACCACTGCAGTGTCACTTCACAGAGGGTTCCTGAGGAGTTCTTGCTTCTCCCACCTTCCCTCTCTCTCTCTTCAGAGTCCCTGGGTGCCGTGGTGCTGCTCACATGAGATGTCAAAGATCCTTTCTGAGATTTAGAAACCCCCTCAAGCTGCAGGGCAGGAGCATTTTGACCAACAGTCAAACCCTAGCTTCACCCTTAAATCCCTCAATACTTCATCAGAACAGCTACTAATTAATTACACTTGACTTAAAACTTTACAATAATTCATCTGATCAACTAGTAGAACTTCTGAATCCCTCCAGTCTTTCTAGCAGTTATATACTCTTAAAATAACATTTTATAAACACACAACAGAAAAGTATGACTAAACACAAAATGCACAAAAATGAGGGGCAAAACTTTCTCAGATGCTGCCACTGAAAGTATTGTGTTTCATATCAAAGCAAGAATTTTTCTTGTGTCTATGGAAATGAGGTCAGTGGCTGGTTATTTTTGGCTGTAATGAGCATTCTAAAAGATTTTACTGTTGATTCTTGATGAGCTGTCTCTAACACCGGGTCTGGAAGGGTTTCAAAGTGGTCTTTAGGTGTTAAGGTTGTTCCTGGCAGAGCTGGGAGCTCACAAAGGACAGACACGGGGTTTACCTGAGAAACCCCTAAAAGAGCTGGAGCCTCAGCAGCAAGTTCAGACAAATAAGATGCTTTGTAGTCATGGCGAAAACAAGTTAATAATTAAAGTGCTGACAAAACCTTAGCTGCAGTATCGTGAACTTGGCTGTTGTAAAAACACCAGGATTAAGTGGAGGTGTGTGGGTAATAAAATCTTCAAAGAAACAAATTGTCTCTGAATGTATAATTATGGCTTTCTCAAGGATTTTAACCTGCGTTTGTATTTTACTCAAGCATCTAAAGGACCATTGGCAGAATATTGTCAGTGTTTCAGCTACAAAATCTTTCAAACAGCCTGAGGCTTTTTGTGTAGTGCACACTAGTTTTACTATTCAGTGAATATCATTTTTACATGATGCAAACAATGTCAAAAATGAAAGGGAACAAATATTGAAGAAAGAAGGAAAACAGTCTGGAACAGAGCTGCCATCCTATGGAGTTGGTCCAAGCCCACTGGTACCTGTGGGAGTTGGCTCATTCTGGAGAAGTATTTTTACTCTGCATTTCTACACAGGACAGGTGAAAATGGAAAGAAGTGTATGAGGTTGGCTGGGTTTTTTTCAAAGCTAAACCCCTTAGCATTTGGCATCACCCTTGCAAAACATGACTGGTGTTGAGTGCACCTGTTTGCCCGTGCAAAACCCCAGATTCCCAAATGCAAACTGACTGAGCGTGACATCCCCACCAGCAGCACGAGGGCGAGGGGCAGCCTGCAAGTGTGAAATGGATGCTGGAAGCAGTTGTGGGGCTTCCTGTGTGCAACTATGGGGAGACTGATAATGGATGTCACAGTACAGCAACTTTTGTCACACTGTGTGCCCAATCAGGCTCACACCAGGCTGTTTGCCTGTTGGGAACCAGATTTTGTCATGCATTTAGGAATCTGGCACAATAGGAATGCTAGTGAGTTTTGGAGAAGCATTCAGGTATTTTTAATGTCTAACACACCGTCTAGCTTTGGGTACCTAAATACCTTGGCAGCTTTGACCCTCAGTCAGCTCATGTGTAAAGGAACTTCTGTAGCTACCCTTACCTTAAAGCCTTTCTCATACTTTTTTTTAAGTTCTGGCTGTCAGTCAGCTGTAACATTTTCATTAGCTAGGCAACAAAGAGGCTGTTCTAACAAAAGAGTGGGCAAATGCTGCTTCTGTTTGAGAAGGGCACGTATTTCACAAGTGGCCAAGTGCTGGTGGCCTTTTTTTTGCTGCTGGCTGCTCTTGAGGCCGTGCTTGTGAAAAGGCAGGGTGTGAGCATCATGTTTGTTTTGATCTTCTGTGGGAAAGAGGGGGAAGGGGGAAAGGGTGAAGACATGAACAGGCTGTGGAGTGGCTCAATAAACCACCAGGAAAGGCATCTCTGATGAAACAGCACATCCCTCAAGGGAGTGTGCTGCAAAGTGATGTTAACATTTGCATTTCAGTGCTTGTAAATTATACATCGAAACACAAGGCTCACCTACAAGAGATTTTTAAAGAACCATAAGGCAGCAGAATGTCCTCTGTGGGGTTTTATGGGATTGGCCAAAGAGAACACACTGGTCAATGACTATTTTTTACCATTATAACAGTCTTTGAGATCTGTATATCTCATAAAATTGTTGGTGCTGTGCATATCTTTTGGCCAGAATGAACAAATGCCACCAGTGGATGGGCACACAGTGACTGGTTTGGGAAAGGAAGGTCTTTTTGCCCTTCTGTATAAAGATGAGACAGTGGGTACTGAGCTGCACCCCCCACTGTTACTGTATAAATTAAAATAGCTTAAGAACAGGTGAATTAGTAAAGATCTGAAGACAAAATCTGAGACATTAATCAAAATTTTTGAAATTTTGCTGATACCCGTATTGGTAGTTTTGGAAGTCAGAGAGTCAAAAGAAGACTCCTTTTAGTTGCGTCAGTATAAACACAGCACAGAAAGTTGTCATGACAAATCCACAATCATCTTGCTAGTTCCAAAAATATATGGCTGCATTCAGTGAAATAGCTGGGTAGGAAAGAACATTCCTAAGATGTTGCATATTTCTAAACACAGCCTTGTCATGAATTAAGACTAAAGCTAAGCATTTGGTAACCTTGAATCAAATATTTATTACCACTTTACTGCCTCTATATCCCTTTTTCCAGTTGCTCAGAGGAATTACATCAGTACTACCACTGCTCCTAGAGCTGATACTTACTGGGAGATTGTGTTTCTGGGGATGATATTTCAGCCCCATAAATCAGCATTTCAATTTCTGTAACTTACATGCTCTTTATATTAGGAGAGCTTCAGGAGTGAACCCTGCGAAGCAGAATGTGAATGGCAGCACTAATAACATTTATTGCCACCCTTTGTCTTTCCTGCTATTTCAGTTTTGTGTTGCTGGAAGAGGAGGAGAATCAGTGCATTGAGTTACATTTGTCCACTCCTTTCAGTTTCTGTGGGTTTGGATACTGGTGCTCATCAGAGATAGGATATTGAAATTGGATGGATCCAGCATGGCAATTCCCAAAAGTTCAGGATGCTGCAAGTCCCATTTGGGGGTTTCCATGTCCATTTTGCACATGGCTGAACAGATTGAGACAGAAACCTTCCACGGTTTCTCCTCTGACATACACATGAGCAAACCCCTCCTGTAACTCAGTATGGCCATACAAAATCCATACTGGCCCTGTCCTTGAAGAGAGGAGCCAGTGTTCTCTCAAAATCTGAACAATGCATTCAATAACAACCTTAAAAGATTGTTTCTTATTGCTATAATTTCAAGCATCAAAAGAATAATAACATTTCGGTTCTTTTTTTTCTGATATTTCTCTTCTTGTCTCAGAAGGTAAACTTTAGTTCAGGCAAGGCCAAAGACAAAGCAAAATAGATGCACTGAAACATATGAGTATCAGGATTTCCTTGGCAATGATAACGCTGTCACAGCTGTCAAAATTTACTTCTTTATCCATATGACATTTTAACAGGATGGAAACGCCACGTTAGAATAAGCAGCTATAAAGGACTCGGTCCAAAATGACTATCAGCAGCAGACTCTTCCAGGCAATATATTGTTTACAAATTTCACAGAAATTGCTTTACCAATACTGCATTTGATTTTGATGCTCAGAAGCTTAGCCATAACTCTTCTCTTTTATTATGGCAAAGGTAAAACAGGCAGTTAAAAATGTTAATTTCATTTCCGCAGGGATCCAGAGGAAAAGATAAATGTAAAATTATTATGCTCAAAAACAAACAGTACAGGGAATGTAACTCCTTGGGCTTGGCGAGTCCTTATGGGTTTTATCAGTTTGTTGTTGAGAGAGGAATCAAAACCAAATTATAATATTTGGTCCAGCTTCCCTTAGTTCAAAGGCAGATGGATTCTGGAATGTTCACATGTGTGGGTGAGATTGCCAGTGCCTGTAGGAGCTCAGCCCTTGGCAAAGCAGCTTTGCAGGGCTGCACTGGTGCTGCCACACTGCAGCAATGGTGCACTCCTGGCCCTAAATATTAAACACTGAGAGCAGGGTAAAACCTCTCTGCCAATGGTCCTGCAAATGGAGATAAAAGAGACAGGTAAGGACAGGGAGTCATCTCCTCAGCCTGGGTATCGCTTTGTAAAATACACTTTTCCTTCCTGAAGTTTCTAGATATGTTAATTTAATAACCTAGATTGGATGGGACTTTCTAGGTAATTCCATTCCCTGCCAGCTCTGTGAAATTAATACTTGTGTTCTCTGTTCTGTACCAGGCTGTGGATAACACTCAGGTGTGGATGTCCCCTGTGATCTGGTTTATACCTGAGGAGGATTTTAAATATATAGCAACTGAGCAGCTTTCTGACAGGTACAGGGGAAACCAATTACTGTCTCTTCACCATCACTGCCCACTCTCCTTCCTGGCTACCCTCTGAATGATGTGTTATTGGCTGTCTTCCCCAGCAAGGTCTTTATTCAGGACTTTTTTCAGAGCCTTATTAAGGTGGGGATTAAATACAACACAAAGATGTAACTTTATCATCAGAGGAACTTCTTTGGGCTGTGAATGACCGTGCTGCCCTGGAGGTAAACAAAAAGTCCTGCTCATGTACTTGTCACTTCCAGCATGCTTTATCCGAAAAGTTTCACTGGGGTCAGTGCCAAGCTGCCAGAAGGACTTTATATTTAGATATCTTTGTCATTTCCTCACATTAAACTCTCTTCACCTTAAAAAGACACCTCTCTACACACGTCTCAAAAAAAACCCAACAAATTGTGAGTCTGTAGGTCAAACCACAGGTAAAAAAACAAATATATTTAACATCACAATAGAAGAGGCATTTAAACTGGATAGAGCAGATTTTCATGGTTTAGTTCTTGCCTCAACTATGCAACTGCTGTATCCTGTGACTGTAAATATGGCTCAGTTAAACTAAGCAGTGTCTCAGGTGAGCTCTGTCCTGGTGAGTTGTAATGACAATTTTAATGGGGGAAAATAGTTTTAAAATCTTCCAACAAATAAGAATATAGCTGGCAGAACATAAGGACAGAATATATCTATATTTATATCTATATCATCTATGTCATCTATCCCAATCTTTCCACTTGTTCCTAGACTGTTTAATACTAGAAACATCCAAGGCTGAAGAGACTTGCAGCCCCTGCTTTTGTCCCCCTGTGGTCTCTGAAGCCATGGGCTAAGTGAGCCATGGCAATGATGCAGTGATTGAAGTAATTGCTACTCAGGTGTCCACAGCATCACAATAATCCTGCAGGGCTTTCATAAAAATCTGTGGGTTTTTTCTTTAATACCTGATCTATATTGTATTGTAATTATTTCTAAAGAGTTTTCTCTCTGTTGTACTTTTTCCTCAAAGATGCAGGAGAGGCGCTAGGCAAGACTAATCTGGCATTAATCAATATATTCCAGTGCACACTTAAAAAAAATCCCCCTCTGTCTGGGTCATCTATCTAATTTTACTTGCCCAGGGCTAATGCAGGGCTGTGCTAATTATACCAGAGGATTCAGTCTTTAAAAGTGTCTGCTTGATGCTATATTTTCCAATATTGATTTTAAAATAATGCTAGTTCATGATGTTAATGTTCATTTGTACTCTACAGATCATTTATATATAGAAGACATGATAAAAAAGAAGTGGGAAAAAATTGTTTGAAAGATCACCAAACAACATAAATTATGGTTAGTATTAAAAATTAACTTTAAAGTATGTAAAAAAGCACAATGTTCCAGTGAATAAAGTGAGCATTATTATGTTCTTAGAACGTCTCCAGAACTTCAGCTCCTGTTCTGTAATAAGAAACAGGAGATGTTATAAAATACGTGTGTCTTGACAGAAAGGTTTGTCTTTGAGAGGAAAAATTGCAGCAGCAGTGGGAGGGGAGCAGTGGCAGTGCAGAGCTCCAGGGAAGCTCCTTGCCCACCTGAACACAGCAAATGTCGAGATTCTGGAGACCAACCCCAAATTTCTTAAGTGTGTGGCACCTAATAAAGTGCTCCTGACATTTCCTTCTTACTCTGGTGGGAAAATGCATTTGTAACAGATTCAGAAGTCTTTCATTTAACATGTCAGTGTGTATTTAGTTACCCTGACCGACACTCCTGCAGTCTGAGCACCAGCAAAATGACTTTGAAATCCAGCAGGATTTCATCCTGGGTTAGCCCAGGCCCTTGATTTGGGGCAGATATAACCACAAAGTAACACAGGAATGGAACTCTGGAAAATCTATGGAAAAATATCTATGGAAATCTCATTCCTTTCCATGATCTCCATGTCATACATAGACATGTAACCATGTCTATGGCTTTATATAAAATAATAAATTGGATTTTTTATGATAATGATGTAACATTAGGGAAGAGAAGCAAATGCATTTGTACTCTGCTTGGTGTGTGTGTTTGCATTCAGGAAGTCCTGTAGAACATTGGTAGTTTATTCAGGAGATGTCTAATGAGCAAAAGTAGCTTAATCCTGGCTTCCAGGATAGCCACAGACTATCCATGCCCCTCTGCTCCTGTCACATTATTGGAAGAGATGGGTGGTCTGCCAGTTAGGAAAATTATTTCTATTTTCACAGTCATAATGTGATTATATCTTCTCTCCCTAGCATATACTTAAGTGAAAAAGAAAGATGCAGGGAAAGATGGCACAGAGAGACACAGGGAAAAAAATCTTCCTGGGATTCTCCTGATGCCATTATAAAGAGCCTAATTGCCTCTGGGCAGAGTCAAAAGGTCCAGAGTTGCTAGACAGTGTATAAATTCTCCCTGAAGAGTTATGATTATTCTCAGCAAATACAGAGCTCAAATGGCTGTTAGATCATCCATGATGACAGCAGTCACTAAGGGTAGAGATTCCTTAATGACTAGAATCCCAAATTACTGCATTTTTTACATGCTGTTCTGAATATTTCTCAACGTTATTTGTAACATAATTAACTAAGTTCATCACGAGCATGGAAAACCAGAAGCAGTGTGATGTAGTAATAAGAATTGAATACATTATAGTTAGCACCAAAATGTTATATACGGGCTTCTGTGGCTATGTGAATTGAAATTACTTGATATATCTTGGTGTCTGCACCACATCAGGTTAAGGACTTTCTCTTGAGCCACCCTTTTGAGACTTTTCTGTGGCGATCACTTCTGCTTTCCCTTGGGAACACTCAGCCTGTGTACACCTGTAACACAAGGGGCTCTTATTTTACCAGTATCTCAGCAAAATTTGTTAATCCATGGCCAAATAAAGTGGAGATATCATCTATCTGCTGCTGAGAGTGCTCTGAGGTCTGCAGAGGTGTTATTGCTGCTGGTTCACATTCCCTTCTAAATCAGGGAGGATTTTGGTGTTGTTTTTCTGAGCAAGGGTTCCTGTTTGAACTGATTGTTTATTTAGGGCATGTGCTGGACAGAACATGTTATATTCATTTGTTCTTCCTTTGTGTTCTGTTCCTCAGTGACTGGGACTGGGTCAAATGGGCCCTCTGGAAGAAAAAGGAGAAGTTTTATTTTCTGTTGGCAACCAAATATCCAAGGCAGAGAGAATTCCAGAGATTCCAGTGGGAGGAGGATATATGGAGAGGGTCACAACAAGGACATGAGAGCTTCTAGATCAAGCAGAGAGACTGAGAAGAGCAGACAGCAAGCACCAGGTCACAGAAAGGACAGAGAAAAACTTACAGAGGGTTAAAGGGCATGGCTTGGAGCTCCCACAATCCCCAAGCCATTGGTTAATCTGAAAATCAGGAGGCAGGGTTGCACCTGTAGAGACTAAGGAAGAGTTACTGATAAATATTAATTCCTGCTCTTTCTTCTTGCTGTATCTTTATAAATTCTGACCTTTTCTCTGACTGTAAAACTTGTCTATGTTCTTTGGAAAGATCATACAGGAGAGGTCCTGGGCAGATCTTTCTCCAGGTGGGCCATTTTGAGTCTCAAGACAGGAGCTTTTTGCTTCTGTGTGCTTAATGAAGCACTCCAAATGAATTAAGAGCTCCAGAATGTTTATTTGTTTTGTAAAAAGCCTTGTGTTGAAACGATGATGATTTCGTGTCTCCCAGACCTGTTTGTACCAGATCTGTTCTTTCACAGTGCAAATCTGCTCCATTTCTGGAGCACTGCCTCCCACCACACTGGAAGCTGGGGAAGTGCAAGTCTCTGAGGCACATCCATGTCCAAACTGCTCAGTTAAACACGGTCAGTGGGCAGAGTAATGGGTTCTGGGAAGGGGCAGCCCCTGGAAGTTTGTCAGTGATGGAACATGTGGCAGCTACCACAGCATTTATAAGTGGTGTTGAGCTTGTCTGGTGCAGTGATTCCTGTGATTTATCCCTGTCTGTTGGGCTGGAAGATGAGGTCCAATTAAGGAAGCTCTAAGTCACCATTAAAATTATATAAAGAACTAGGTAGTAGTGGATGAGAGCTACACATTTTAAATAACTCGCTATTGATTTTGCAAAAATGGATGCCATCAATATGGTGGGAGTAAGTGAGCACCATTATAAATTCAGCAAATATTCCCGATGTAAACAAGCCCACAAAGGCCAGAGAGAAATCAGTGTATCTGTTTGCAGTGGGAGGAATCATTGTAACCACAACCAAGTTTCAGGGAGGTCGCAGATGATTTTTGGAGACACCATGCTGATGGGTGTAATTGCCTTTAAAATAAGTTTTATGCTACTTAAGACTGATTGCTGCCAGTTTTATTATTTGTCTAAAATTGCTTGGAAAAGGGCATAAACTGTTTCATATTGAAATTGATAACTCTGGAGCCTTGCAGCTGGCTAACCACATTTCCAATACATGCAATTCATAATCTGAATATTCAAGTGCTTTCTATATTTCCCTATTGATCCAAATTTCTTTGTAAGTTATGTACAGGCTAAAAACTCAGCTGTTTCACTTCATATTTTTATAAATGGCTGATAATAAGGGACAGCAGCTTAGGAGATATGTGTATAATACACTGTAAAATTGGGAAAGAAATATCATACTTGCATGGTAGAATGCCATGTCCTGGCAGAGGGTGTTATCTATAATTATATAAATAAGCTTGGGAGCCTCACAAAGCAAGCTTGTGTCACTGCAGTAGGATTATAAACCTCCCCTAGTGGCTAATCATTTCTAATTTAGAATCCTGCAGTTGCTCATATTGCTTTTAGGGTGGAAATATCCCTGCAGGGCCCATTGCACTGAAGAACTGGGATCTGGTTTGTGGCTAAGCAAAAAAAGTTGTTTGTTTTTTATTGTGGGATGAGCTGGATTCCAGGAAAGGAATGCTCCCAAATGGAAGGATGCAGGATGAATTACCAGGGTGAGTCTATCAGTCACTGAACTTAGCCTACCTTTGCCCAGCCACGTGTAAGTACAAAAGGGCAAAAGGATTTCAAGGCAATCTCAAGCAACAATTTTACCTTGACAAGCCACAGAAACAGGACAGATAGACAAAATAAAGAGTGAGTCTTCACATTTCTGATGGCTGTTCCAAACTTTCCTATCTGCTTTTGTCAAACTCCCTAAATTAAGGCCAAGTCCTTGTCCTGAATGCAGATAAGAAAAGCTGGTACAAGGTGGAGTGGGGGAGAGACCCGACCCAGCTCCAAAAGCTCCCAGGGTGTTAAAAGTGTACCCTTGCCCTGAAAAGGGGTGCATGGTGCTGGGCTGCAAAGATTCTGTGAGCATTGGCTTATTCAGTCTCATTTTGGAAGCAGAAATCAAGTCTCAAATGTATTTTGAGGAAGATGGTGGATTATTACCTTTTTAACTTACAAAGGGAATACCAAAGACTGATTTGTGACTGCTCATGACTGTAGGAGTGATACATCTTTCCATAACATAATTTTCGCCGTGAAAATGTCCTATATCACTTTAATTGCCAATCACAGTGAAATGAGAGACAGTAAATTATTTGCATAGTCTGCTGAAATGGTAAATTGCAGGAACCAAGGGCCTCTTACAGAAATGCTTAAATCACAGAATCATAGATTCACAGAGTGGTTTGAGCTGGATGGGACCCTAAAGATCACGTTTCCACCCCCTTCCATGGGCAGGGACACCTCCCACTGTCCCAGGCTGCTCCAAGCCCCAGTGTCCAACCTGGCCTTGGGCACTGCCAGGGATCCAGGGGCAGCCACAGCTTCTCTGGGCACCCTGTGCCAGGGCCTCCCCACCCTCCCAGGGAACAATTCCTTCCCAAGATCCCATCCCTCTGGCACTGGGAAGCCATTCCCTGGGTCCTGTCACTCCACCCCCTTGTAAAAAGTCCTCCTCCAGCTTTCGTATTTAAATCTTCACTAAGATTCTTAACTTAACCTTAACTTAGGCTAGTTCCATGAGGAGTCTGCATGTTTTATCTGATTATGATAGAATTATTACATTATATGTCAGCATGTAAAGGAGTATTTTTCTTCTAACATATATTTTTGCCACCCAAAGAGCACTGACTTAGCTTTTTTACAGCACAAAATCCATATGCTAGTTTATGAGCAATGGATACAATAATAAGCATCACTTCTGACTCTAAAGAGCTGCAGATCTAAAATCCTCTTCTATATAATAGTTACCCACAGTGGTAGACACTAAGAAGAAAAAGGTCATACTTAGCTAAGGTTTATGAGTGCAATTTCCTATCTAAATGAGAAAGCATTTCCATTTGAAGGCAAGGGGGTATTATTATAGACTCTCTTACTGTTTTTCCTACTTGCTATTATAGGCACTCTCCAGCTAATGCTTTCAGTGCATTCACTTACAAATGCAGTTCAGGTCTGCAAAACATCAAAGCCATAATGACACAATCTTTTTGAAGTCTTTTATCAAGCTGCTGAGGTTGACCTATTTAATTGTGCAGCCTAAGATGATCCGGATTGCCTGGAAGAACACATCCATGCTCTTAGGGGTTTGATTTGTGCCCTGGAACAGTTTACACAAGGTCAGAGCCGTAGCAGGAGTAAACTAATATTGCTCAGTTAAATTAGAGACAGTGGTCATGGTTCCAGAAGCTTGGGATCTGTTAATCCTCCAGAGAGGGCAAACAGATTAATTGCACATGGTTTTCTTTGCTGACATATTTTGGAGTGTCCAGGACTTTACCAAAGGGCTACAGGACAACTCACAAGTGATATTTGTGCCCATGGTGGGTGCTCATAGAGCTGATACTAGAAAGCAGCTTCCTGTGATGGCCTCTGGCAGAAAAGTACTATTGTTTATCATTTTAGCAAATGTAAGTTTAATACGACTTTTCTCTGATGCAGTTTGTTTATTTTCATGCAACAGTTTGCTGGGTGATCAAAGCATGGAGAGGATTTGTATCTGAAGCCCGTGCAGCATCCCAAAGGGCTGTAGCCACAATCAAGTCTTAGGGTCTACAGTTTGTCACTTCAAATCAAACTGAACTTGGATGCCTGCCGGAGCTTTGATCTCAGCCAAATTGTGGTTCTCTGCAATCCTTCAGGGATATTTCACAAAGATTAAGCATATCAGAACTCACAAAATTAGAGCAGATTTTATCAGAATTAACAAATCCAGTGAGGAGTTCTCTGAATGGAACTGAAGGCATGAGAATCATCTACTTGAGCTGCTGACAGGAAGAAAATTGATCTCAGTCTATCTTTACAGTCGAGAGCAGAGTCAAATGCCTGATAGATTGGGTACATTGGCAACATACATCATTGCTCAACTGATTTTTTTTCTTTTTAATGAATATCATGTTCAAGGAAAGTGCAGGGATTTATAGCCCTTATTCATCATTTCGAATTTTAGCCAGGTTCAGCACAGAACAGAGGATACTCGCAGCCATCTGATGGCTATTGAAGTGAACTGAATCACTGGTCACAGAATACCCACAGCCCCAAAATCTCATTAGAAGAATTTGGACAGACACATATAGAGCGATACAGCGGAGTCCAGAGATGACAAAGATGTTTTTTTGATTTGTCAGATGTAATTGTCTGCAGTGAATTTGTATGCATTTTTCAAAAGATTTGCAACAGTTTAGCAAACTTGGAAGGGAACAATAAAAGCCAGATGTGGATAAAGGCTGGCTTAGAGGGACAGAACAATTCTTTACACTTTTGGCTATTGTGGCTAGCAAGAAAGAGAGAAAAACTTTCCCCACAATAAAGCATAAAATAACTTGGAGTGGTGGTCTGACTTTATAATGGCAAAGTTATGACTTCAGTCTTGGAAGTACTTTTTTCGGTGCGTAACTTTAGAAATCAAAATAATCCACTGGGCTTCTAGGGACTACTTTTGCAAAGGAGTTTTAATACATGTAAAATTAATGTGTGTATTAAGCATTTTTCTTATGTTATTCTTATTCTTTCTATTCCCACATAGCTCACCTGTGTGTATGTGTATTTGTGTATTTTTAAGTGAAATTAATTCACCACAGACTCCCAGTACTTTATTTCAGGCCATATTCCTCAGACATTTGTGTTTTAAGGTGAAGGTTATGCTATCTTGCCTCTATGTATTGGCCCAACCAGTGTTTGCCAAAGGATGTTCTCTCATAAACAAAGGGAAATCACAGGAAAACAGCTCCTTGACTTCCAGGAACAGAAGATGAATGCGAAGGACCCAAATGAGGTTTATATTGATCTGGCAGAACATGAAATCAAAGGTAAGGACAGAAAATGAAGTGAGGAGGGTAGTTGTTCTGAACTTTGTAGGCTGTGATTAAATTGTTATTGAGCACTGGAGCAGGCTGCCAGAGAGGCTGTGGAATCTCCATCCTTGGAGTTACTCAGGCTGGACACAGCCCTGAACAACAGGGTTTAGGTGATGCTGCTCTGAGCAGGGAGGGCTGCACTGTGAAACTGCTGGAGGTCCCTGCCAGCCTCTGCTCCTTCATGATTTCATGGAATGCAGTGTCTGTGTTTGAACTGAGATTTCCAGGGATCCAACATTAACATTGTTGGCACTTTAGACGACTCATCAGTTGCCATTTCTGTGACTCAGCTTTAGAAGGTGCCATGTTCCAATTAACTCGCATCAGTGTGTATCTGTAGTTTATACAAAAGTCTTTCCTAGAACACAGGGTTTTCACTGTGAGGATCAACTTCAAGGAGTGATGCACTCAGAGACACAGACCAGCACCTCTCAGTGTTGTACCCCAGAGCTGAAACCTTGTGTCCTACCAGGGACTGCCCTGTGGACAAGCAGGACTCCTGCAGCAGCAGCAGCAGAATTTCACTTGGCTGTACCTATTTGTGGGGATATTCGGATAACACACGTTCAAAGGTGGGTGCAGGCTGCCCTCCTGTCCCACTCCCCCCCTCTGGGGGATGTTTCTCAGCATGGAAATGGCACAAGCCCAGGTGCAGCACCCCCAGCTGTGCCCCTCTCCAAAGGGATGCTCCCAGTCCTCTGCAGGACGCAGGATCACCGCCAGACCTGCAGCCCAGTGTGACCTCCCAGTGTGATCTCCCAGTGTGACCTCCCAGTGTGATCTCCCAGTGTGACCTCCCAGTGTGATCTCCCAGTGTGACCTCCCAGTGTGATCTCCCAGTGTGACCTCCCAGTGTGATCTCCCAGTGTGACCTCCCAGTGTGATCTCCCAGTGTGACCTCCCAGTGTGATCTCCCAGTGTGACCTCCCAGTGTGATCTCCCAGTGTGACCTCCCAGTGTGATCTCCCAGTGTGACCTCCCAGTGTGATCTCCCAGTGTGACCTCCCAGTGTGATCTCCCAGTGTGACCTCCCAGTGTGATCTCCCAGTGTGACCTCCCAGTGTGATCTCCCAGTGTGACCTCCCAGTGTGATCTCCCAGTGTGACCTCCCAGTGTGATCTCCCAGTGTGACCTCCCAGTGTGATCTCCCAGTGTGACCTCCCAGTGTGATCTCCCAGTGTGACCTCCCAGTGTGATCTCCCAGTGTGACCTCCCAGTGTGATCTCCCAGTGTGACCTCCCAGTGTGATCTCCCAGTGTGACCTCCCAGTGTGATCTCCCAGTGTGACCTCCCAGTGTGATCTCCCAGTGTGACCTCCCAGTGTGATCTCCCAGTGTGACCTCCCAGTGTGATCTCCCAGTGTGACCTCCCAGTGTGATCTCCCAGTGTGACCTCCCAGTGTGATCTCCCAGTGTGACCTCCCAGTGTGATCTCCCAGTGTGACCTCCCAGTGTGATCTCCCAGTGTGACCTCCCAGTGTGATCTCCCAGTGTGACCTCCCAGTGTGATCTCCCAGTGTGACCTCCCAGTGTGATCTCCCAGTGTGACCTCCCAGTGTGATCTCCCAGTGTGACCTCCCAGTGTGATCTCCCAGTGTGACCTCCCAGTGTGATCTCCCAGTGTGACCTCCCAGTGTGATCTCCCAGTGTGACCTCCCAGTGTGATCTCCCAGTGTGACCTCCCAGTGTGACCTTCCAGTGTCACCTCCCAGTGTCACCTCCCAAGTGTGACCTCCCGGTCTGACCTCTCAGTGTCACCTCCCACTCTGACCTCCCAGTGTGACCTCCCAGTGTCACCTCCCAGTGTGACCTCCCAGTGTGACCTCCCAGTGTGACCTCCCAGTCAGGGCTCAGAGGTCACAGCATCTCCTCAGCTGTCTGTCCCAGTGAGGTGATTTACCACGACAGCCACGCTCTTCACTCAAGACAGCACCTGACAGGAGGAGTCACTCTCCAGACTCTCTTCAGAGAGGGGACAGTTTCCTTTTTGCTGCTGCTCCCCTGGGGCTGCATCTCTCCTGGGGCATCTCCAGCTTCCAGGCAGAGTGGAGTTTGTAGCAGTTATGACAATGTTTACATTGCAATAGTTTATTTTAATCCCCTGTTCTTCCCAGTGATCTTCCTATAATGATATAAACAGTGAAGAGTGTGGTGCTGCTGCCTGGAACAGAGGGAAGATCAAAGGTCTGTGTATCTGCAGTTTCTGTCTAGTTAGTGAGGTGGATGGGTAGCAAGGTGAGGACAGCCACTGCTAAGAAGAGAGAGAAGCACTGTAACTAAAACAAAATCAGTAACAAAGTCACAAAAGGCTGAATTTACTGTTTCAGTCCTTTGTTTTTTAAAGGAAAAACAAAAGTTACAAAAGCCGGGACTCCTCTGAGATCTTTAGGAAACCAGTGGGGGGGAAACGCAGCATGATTTTAGGGGCCAGAGGTGTCCCTGCACGATTTAAAAGCAGATGCACTTGGTGATGGAGTAAGAGGCTAATTCCTGCCTTTTCTCATGTCATTCAGACCCTCAAGGCACGTGCCTCTGTCCTCTCCCTGTTTATATGCAAGCAACTTCAGGTGTGTTGTGGATGATTCTGGAGGCCAGGGACTGATAGAGCCCTTAATTCTGCCCTTTTGGTGTAGTACACAGCCCAACACTGTTTATTTCCACTGTGGAAATTGTGAGGCTGCAGCATTCTGACCTCGTGCATTGTCTCTCCCAGGGATCTCATTTTGACTGCTGCCTTGATGTTTCAGACAATCCAAGATTTCTGTTTGAAGCAGATAGAGTTTTGAGGTTTTTGTTAAGAAAGCACACTTTTCATCATGACCCAAAGGACAGACAGAGGATTTTTTTTTTTTTGCTTATTCCTTCTTTCATACCCAGTGAGTGAACAGAAATAAATTTCTTGTGAGACTGTTGATTCCTAAATATTAAGTAATCCTGTTGAGAAACCTTTTGCAGTTTTCTGCTTTGACAGCTGCCTTCTGAGCACCCCCACTCATGCCATGGAAAAATCTTCATGTTGATATTGCATTGGATGGCATTGGCTTGTGACATCTCCCGTCCAGCTGGATCCATCACACAGGACTGTACCCCTGCTCAGGTCCTGTCAGCTCAGAGGAACATCAGACATTCTGTCCATTCCTGTTTCAGCAGCCGATCTCCGTGATGGCTTTCTACTTTATTACTTTGGAGAGCCAAAATCCAGTTATTCTTCGGTTGCTTGGTGAATGATTTTATCCAAGGTACCATTAATAATAGCTACAGTCAAACTGAATCGAGTGAATTCCCTGTTGAATGTCTTTAAAGACAGAAGGTTAAAGCAAGGTGCAGAGGACATTTTCATTTTGTAAGTGAGAGAATTAAGCAGGTTATCTGCAGTCCCTCTTCCTTTCTTTTTCCATATCTTTAAAGTGCATAAGCCAAGCTTGGTTCACAGATGGGCAGTGTAGGAGGTCAGAGATGGCTTTTAGCTAAAAGCATGGTGTATTCTATTTTTGTGAAGATTCTTGTGAAGAGTTTTTTGATTATTTCTTTCCAGCCATAGGAGACTGAGCTGACGAGGCAGTTCAGAAAATTATTCTGAAAAAGTAAAGTTTTGTGGTCTGTTCCCAGATGGTTGCATGTGTCCCATGTGGCAAACATTCAGGATGTTTATTTTTGCTGATAAGTTTTTATTTTTGCTCTGATTTTTATAAGCTAGCATGGTAGCCACTCATCAGTGAGGTTTTTGTAACATCCAAATAAAGCACAGATGTGTTTTAATCCCATTTGTAAGGATAGGGACTGAAAGGTTTAATCAACATGCAGAAGATCACAAGGGAAATCAGAACTAGAACCTGAAAGGTAACCTAGACTTCAGTCTAAAGACTCCAAGCACAAGATGTCTTCACTTCAGTCTCTCTCCTCTGTAATTATGAGGTAGGAAATCCCAAAAGGATGCCAAATCCTTCTTGAAGTATTTTAAAAAGTAAACCACATTCTGAATAATGCTTTGCATATCTCTAAATCTCTACGACAAATCATTGAGGTGAAATTTCCTAAAATACTTGTGAGAAATTCCAGGCTCTATAGAAAGCAGTAAAAATATTTCCCCTGTCCCTAGCGGAGGGAAGTCAATGTATCATTATAGATAAAACAAATGATAAAGGTTTTCATCCTCTTCACCTGTGTGAGTCTGAGTGCAGTGTGCTTCACCAGGGAGAGGATACGGCTGGTGGCTCCAGACAGCCAGGAGACATTTATTTCAAGCCACAAGAGCCAAGAAACTGTGAGTCCAAAACCCAGTGGGATATTCTTTCATCCTAACTACTCGTGCAGTGTCTGTCTGCAGCTCCCAGTGACCTTGGGTCTCCCAGTGGGGCCTTTCTGGCTGCCAGCAGCAGGAGACAGAGTTTATAGGAAAAAGGGAACAAAAAAAAAAAACCAAAAAAAAA
>VWZT01013951.1:120207-130693 GCA_013397055.1 Pachycephala philippinensis | reverse complement strand
CTTTAAGGTCCCTGAGTTTTAAAGGAGGAAATAGATTTCTTCTGAAAAACGTCACATTTGAAAAATTTTGTTAAGGAATGAGATTGTTTTGCAGATTAAGGGACAGAAGATGATAAACTAAGTGATACGTTTCAACGGCAGTGAATTTTAGGGTGAGAAAAGACAAAAACAAATTAGTGCTGATGACATTAACACTTCAACTGAACACAGTGCTCCACGAGTCATGTAATTGCTCTGCCACAATTTAGCCTTGGCAATTTAAAAGACTAAAGTTTTGCTCTAACCAAGATTTTACATCTAAAGAGAGACTACAGAAAAGACATTCAAAGATTTAAATTCACTGTGAGTACTGTTGGCTGCATGCTGGATTTTGAGGATTTTCTGGTTTATATAAAGCTAGCAAAAATTCTATCAGAAACTTTTCCCTTCCTGAAAACAAAAAAAAACCAGGCAGATTGTTTCCTAGCAGAGCATAAAAGAGGGATTGCTGTGTTTTCTATTAGAGCCACCAAAACAGGTTGCACAGAGGACAGTAAATTTTGTTCATGCTGTGCAGACATTTTGAACCAGATGACAAGTCCAACAGCTCGGATTCTCTGGAAGGTGAGATTTCAGTGGCTTCAAACGAAAATGAAAAAGCAAGATTGAGGGACACCAAAGTGAAAGCCACTTGGATGAGTGACAAACACAAATCAATCAAGTTTATTATGGCCTGTTTCTCCTGTGGAGTCCTGGGGCCAGGAAGGCAGGGTGCATGACAGGTATATCCAAAAGTGTCAACAAATCTACTGCCTTCAGCTCTTCTGAGTGTTCCCACCCAGCACAAGCCCTGCCAGCACAGGAATAGCCTGTCTGCATCACTGGTGGCACATTCTGGGAAAGCAGAGGCATTGCCCTGGCACACCTCCCTTCATTCTGATCTGATGGTGCCATATGGTGGTGGCATTTTAATGCCGTATTTAAATGCCAAATTTGTAGTCTCTGCCCCCGCCATCCAGGCCCCTTTGTGAAATTTATGGTGGGTGTGGAGGAGACAGGACTTAGGAAAAGAGGTGGGGTGATCAGCAGTGGCCTCGTGCAGTGGGTGAGGTGCCTGGGCAGTTTATGGGGTGAGCAACAGGAACAGGGAGGCTCAGGGGGAGAGATGCAGGGAAAGCAGCAAGGGGGAGAATTTTTCCTAGAGAAACAGGTGGAGATAAGCAGAGTGGGGAAAGGGGGAAGGCTGGGTTCCTGGAACACCAAAATTGACTGAAGGAGGGGCAGTGGGAGCACTCATTTGTGCCAAGAGGCTGCAGTGCAGAGGCTGTGAGGGCTGTAGGGGGAAGAACAGGACAGATCCTGCAGCCGGGCATCCCCTGAAGGTCACACAGACACTGCTGCAGGGAATGGAACAAAACCTTCCTTTAAAGAAAGAGGCGGGGAAAAGCATCATTGAAGGAGCTCCCCAAAGCTGGGTAACTACTTGAAGAGCTATGCATGGATTTATTTGTGAAGGGAGATGTTATAGCAAGGAGCAGGGATGTTCTGCTGGCACCTGATACAGGAGCAGCAAGCAGTGCCTAGCATGGAACTGTGCAAGACCACCAGGAACCAGGGGGAAAAAGGAGTCAGAGCACTCTCAGGACACTCAGGACTCATTCAGGGGGCATTTTCCTCACCTCTCTTCACAGTTGGCTGCTCAGTGACTAAATTACACAGCACCAACGGGCTATTCTTTAAATATATTCTTCTTCAGCCTTCAACTTCTTTTTCATTACACAGCCACATAAAACCTGAGAAATTAAGAGCTGCTACTTCAGAAAGAGACACGTAAATATTTTGTTGTTGTTGTTGTTGTTATGTTTTTTCAAAAAATACAACTTCTCACCCCATTGGACAACTACACCTGGAGTCTGAATTTTATTCAAACCAGCATGAATGAACCTTAAAATTATCAGGAACAAAAGTTCTCAGGATAGCTGTATCATGTAAGGCAGTAGGAACCTCAAGAAGAACATTGGATTTCCTAATTAGTACAAAATCTTGAATATATGACTGAGAATATTTTACATCTCTTGACTCTGTGTTGGAAGAATCTCTAGACTATAATTTAGACTTTTCTTCAGACAGGCAGTGCAAGTTCAGTTGTTATGTTCTGGATCTGGATCAGGTTGTTTCTGCTGGGTTTGTTGGAGCAGGGAATGTTCTTTAGAGGAGCACATATGTTTTTTTTACTGTGAGGTTTTTTCTGTCACCTCAAAAATGTGTTCTTTGCACACCCTCTTAGTCTTTCATTCCAGCCATTGATACAGAGGAACCAATAACTCTGCTGGGTTTCAGCCAGTGTGGTGAATTTAATTTTCCAACACTGGCCTGTCATTGCAGAGTTTCAAGGCAGTGTAACACTCCATAAAATCAAGCTGTTTATTATCTAGCAGAAATGAAAGAGCTTTGCTTTTCTTTATTCTCCCTTTTTTTCTCTCCACTTTGTACTAAGTGATAATATAAATCACATTTTGTACTTATTTCAGGAATGCATGTTTGTTCTCCTGTGATGCTAAATAAATCTCTGGACATTAACTGTCCCTAAAATATTTGGGGGGGTTTGCTTCTGCTTAGAATATAGACTTAGTCAGGCCCATGGTGGGCAAATAATCTTTTCATTATGTGATGAATCTGCAGGTCCTTCACAACAAAAGATCTCCTAAAGCACCAGGACCAATCCTTTAAGATGAGAAATAGTATATCAATAAAGGTCAGTGTGACAATGTGATTTATTGAAATACTGTGCTGCTCCTAGCAGTTAGTATTTTATATTATATGATACACGGCAGGTGTTTTTATTCGTATTTGGGTTCCCCACTGAAACCTTGTTCAACCTGTTTTATTATTTATTGTTGCCTTTTAGAGATGAAAGAAACCAATTTATTTGGCTTTCATAACCATTCCTAACAGGTACAAAGAGGTTAAGGACTAACAGGAAAAATCAATTGGTTAATAAAATAGTTAATTGACTAAATGCTCCTTCCAGGAGGCCCTGGGTGCAGACTGTGCAGAACCAAAGGAGGCTGCTTTAATTATAATGGCACCTCACTGCATAAAAGCCCTCACTGCAGAGAAGGGTTTCTGACCTGAGTGAGCTTGTTCTGTTTGTGTGGTTTACGCATGCAGCAAATACAACTACCATAATTAATCTTTTTCATAGTTTGTGGTATCTAGTTTTCCCTTTTATGGTCATGGCAGATGGCAAAATGACAATGAAACTGAAAGATCAGTCAACATATTCACTATGGATCTGAAGAGATTTTTAAGATAAATGTATAAAACACCGACAAACAAATACTTCCCAATTCTGCCTCATTCTGCTGGACTGTCTGGCAGGATTTTTTAAATTGGTTTTATGGTGCTGTTTCTTATGAAATCCAGGATTTTTAAAAGGCACAGGGAGGTGGGGAGTGACTCATCCTCTTTAATCACTTCTGAATTCCTAGGAGAACATCCAGAATTGGCTTTGGGCACAGTAATGCCACTCTCTGAATGCTTCTCAGAAAATACCCAGTGTCTTCAACTGGCTTTGATGTGCCACAGTCACCACTCAGTGGGAGCCCCCAACATCTGAGCTCCCCCTGTTTCCCTGCCACGTTTAATGTAGTTATGGGCACATTTTAAACAGGGATGTCTAAGGGACACCATTAAAAGCTCAAAAGATACTTTACAGTAGGGACAGTTACTTTTTACACATATATGTTGCATTGTACAGTACTGTAAATGTTAAAAAAAAAAAATCAAATAAATAATAATTAAAAGGGGAAAAAAAGTTCTTGTGGATTTCCTGTACCAAGAGGCCAAGGCAAAGCAAGGTAACAGAGGATCTGAGTGAGATCCTTTCCTTGGCTTGCCCTCTCCATCCCTCATCTCTGGAATCAGGAATCTGCCAGGGCATAAAACATTTCAGTGGTGAGTGATGAGCTTGCCTGACTGAACACTGAGAAGAAAAGCAGATGATGAGGCACACAAGGTTGTAGAAGGTTTGGGGTTAGTGAATAATCACAATCACTGAGGTGATACTCAAATAATGTCTGCAGAGGTAGTAGAACAAGGGGGTCACTGATAGATTAACAGGCTGCTTGGGGGACAGAAGAGAGCAGCTTGAAATATATTTGGATCACGACATGCACAAACTATTTATATTTTCCACCTGGATATATTTACCCCAGTTTTCCTCCTATGATGATGTAGCCTACTGCCATGCATTTTTTCCTGGATCCTTTCACATTTCCTGACATGAGGGTTTGCTTTCCTTGTCTGAAAACCAGACAGAGCTACTGGTGGAGTATAACTAATAACTCCAGCAGCTGAAATAACCCCAGCAGTTCAACACCTGGTTCTGGCAGCACCTCTGTTATTCTCACATACCATGGCAAGGCAGGGCAGGAGTAGCTGAGCCATCTCTTGGTCTCCTCCTTGTGACCAGCACCGTGGCTGGGATTCAGAGGGGAAGCTGATGTTCACTCCTGGTGAGTACCATCAGTCTTACAGACACCAGGGGAAATGCAAGACTCAGCCCCGGTAATGCTGGCAACAGAATCTTCTGGGCCAATCTGACATTTAATTTCAAATATTGATATTATTGTATATCCCCTTATCAACAAAATGCCTCTTGAGGGCCAATATGTTATAAATGGTTTTTTCCAGTTTAGGCGTTTTCGGGGAGTTGCTGGGGTTGTACAGGATAGAGAGGAAAGTTAAAAAGGTTTTTGTGTTCGGTTATACAAGTTCTTGTTCTCGGTTAAAGGGTACTACACGAAGGGGGGGTGGTTTAATATCATTTCATTCCAGAATTTTCCAGAGACTGGCATAGGGGGCCCAGGAAGAGACAAGCTCAACAACCAGTCACAGGTCCCCCTGCAGCCTAAGACTTGAGCCAATCACTCGACGCCCCATGAGGGGAGAAGGATGCCCCTAACAACGAGCCAATTAACATCCGAGGAGTGGGAAAATGCCACCAATAGACTGTACCGATGGGAGGATCCCAGAGAGGGTTTAAAAGGCACTGTAACCTTAAGAATTGGTCCTCCTCTGGTGAACGCCTCTCACCACCAGGTCCTCCCGTCTCTGGCCAAGGAGAGGGCTACTCCCCCTCCTAGTTCTACTACCTTGTTTTTCCTATTTTATTTTTATTTCTTTTAATAAACCCACACCGGTTGGCCTTCGTTTATTTTATTTATTTCGTTTCTTTCAAATATCCTTTATCCCAACCCCAAAACGGGGCCCTGCTTTACACACATCCCAGTTACCCAGCCCAGTTACGCACAGCGGCATTTCCCAGCTCCCACGTCCCCACTGCGCTCCCCAAGGTGAGCTCATGGAGCCTGCCCAAATGTTACAGATTTAATTGAAACGTATTAAAAGAAAATCGCGTGGTTTGAAGGAGGTGAGCTGCGCTGAGCATTCCCCTTGCCTGGGAAGAACGAGTGGCACACGTTGATAAAGGACACGCGGCGCGGGGCCGGGCGCTCGCGCCACCTTCGGTGCTGCCTCTCGGTGACATTCACACAGGAGACACATCCCAACACTCGAGGTTAAAAGAAAGGGGACTTTGATTAACAGCAAAGTAATGCATTGAAATTCCAAATTATGTAGGAGTCCGTTCAGGCTACAATTTGTCTTGTTTGTTTTTAATTTTAGATTCAATGTCAAGGCGAGATTTTAACTCTCTGGTTACGGCTCTTTATGCATATAATTCTCTAATGTAATTGTGATATAGTCCTCAATTTTATTAGGAGTCAAGTTAAAAGGTAGCAATGTGTTATTCAGACTATTACCTCCCCTGGCAGTTTGAGCAAGTATCATGGCCTGGGAGCTGCTTTTCTGAGGCAAAAGTATATCTGCCTCTGTTATTGGGAGCACCTTCAGGACTGAAAGGTGAAGCAAACACTAATGTTAAACCATCGCCACGACTCCTGAGTCAGAACATTTGATCTGCACAGCCAAAATGAGAGGTTTATGTTAAAGCATCGGGCTCCAAACTGCAGTGGCTGAAGGCTGAGCTTTTCCTTCTGCTGTGGGAGTGGGGAGCTGCAGCTGGGGCAGGGAAGGCAGCTGGGGAAGGAACTCCTGGAGCCATCACTGCGGAGTGTGACAGAGCTGCACGTCCACATCAGCTCTGCAGTGCCACCAGGGCCACACCAGCACTTCCGTGGGCTCTGGTCCTGGAACAACGACAGGAAATCAATCCTAATTTTAATTTTACTGCTCTGAAAAGCCCAGCGACAAACAGCTGGTAAAAGATTTCCTGAAAAGGGCTGTTCACATCCTTCGTTATGAAAATTGAAATCATGACAGGCTCTGTTGGACGTGGTGCTTTGTTGCACTTCAGCTACTCTCGCCCAAAAGCTGCAAACAGCGCTGGCTGGAGATGTTAAACACCAAAATCTTTCTCTTTTACCAGTGGCTTCCTTGTCCACAAAATCCATGCACTGACATTCCAGGACATGGTACTGAGGGAGCTGCTTCCATGACATTCAATTTTGATCCCAAACAAACAGCTTGAGATTTCACGTTGGATAATTGGGTTTTACCTGCATTTTAAACAAAAATCCTTCTCCTTTTATAAACTGCTTGAGTTGGGAGGCATGCAGAGCTTTTGCTGAAAGAAATGCATTAATCCTTTTAAGTTTGATAAAAGGTTCCTTTATGCCCTACTGTATAGTTTCCTGCTGTGGGACCACATTTGTGTAGAATCTCCATTTGTGGGAAAGAAAGACATAGACTCCTTCTAATGGCTTGAAGGAAAGACTGGTAAGGGAAAGTGCTACACACCTGGACTTAAAATTGAACCAGATCCAGGGGAGGCTTATTGCATTAATTGGAGTTAATGGACATGGTCTGTCCATTTTCCTTTATTCCACAGGTGTGCCCCCAGGAACCGTGGGTAATCACCCTTTCTTTGAGGCTGGTGGTGTGGCAGGCCCAAAATTGATCCCTCTGCAGGGGGATGGGAGGCCCTGCCGTGCCCTGTTTCCCTTGTTCTGCTGCTGTGTCCACTGCAGAGGCAAGTCCTGGGTCAGACAGCGACAGTGGAAGGCATTGCAATAATCTGCTGTCAAGAAGCAAAGAAAAATGCCTTTTCTCTTTTGTTTCGTAGCCAAACTATGGATTTATTTGGGCCTGGATTTATTTGGGTATTTCTGGTATTTTGTTATTATGACCACACCAGTGCTGGGCATTGCTGGGCAAGCTGACATCTAATATTCCTGACTCACTGCATCCCACACATCAGTAGTGACTAGTGTCAAGCCTTTTAGATTGTTGCTGCCCATTGATCAGCTATTATTATTAATTTATTTCTCTGTCTCTTTTTGTTTAGACCACTCCACTTTTACCAGCCAGCAGAGTAAAATATTTTGATTTTCCCTTTAGACAAGATGTGCACAGCAGCTACAGCAAAACATGGTACAGATCTTCCAGGCATAGTTCTGCCTGGAAACCTTTGTACTGTGTGTTGAGCTTGCATCTGCACCCAAATTCAGCCCAGTTAAGCCAGTTTCCCAAAAAGCAATGTAAGCAAAACTTACAGGTAAACTACATTTTACATTATGATTTGATCTAATAGAAATAATAGAAACTAATAGAAACTCATTGTTATAGTGCAAGCAGAGAATGAGATCCCTGTGCTCGTGTGTTGTAGAGCATTAGGGAGCACACAAAAATGCTAAGGAAAAGGTCAAAGAGTGAAGTGTTGGGAAACAGTGCTGCCCAAAATGTCCTCTCCATCAAACAAGCTGGGCCTGAGCAGGAGTCTGCTCTGCCTCGTACAGAGCTGGTGCAGCCTCTTCTCCAGCCTCCTGTTGCTAAATGGGACTCTTGGAAAAAACACCCCTGTCCATTCCATCTCTTTTCATGATGGGCTGTCATAAATTTTGTGGAACCTCTTGGAACAAGCTCAATCCAATTTTGTTAATTTTTCTGCTGCTTGCAAATAGTACAAGGCAGCAAAAAATCTCTTCTCAACTGCATCCTGAGGCAGGAGATCATCCCTGAAGGTTTCTCAAGCACGTCACATCCTCCATGTGTGCTCCTGTGCCGTCAGCACTGCCAAACCTCAGCCTCACACACACAGAATGTGCAGCCACGTCACAAAGTACTGCCCCCTGTAACTTAATTTGGCCAAAATGAGACCTGGTCTGACAAATCCTCTGCACTGAAGCTTGGAGTTGAAGAGAAAATCAGTGTTTTTCTGCACAAAAATATTCAATTTATTGTAATCTAGATAAGTATGGTATTATGCACTCATTCTCTCTCCCCATTGAATGTCTCCACAGCATTATTTACAAAAAAAAGAGGAACTGTGACTTCATTAGAAAACAAACAGCCAAAAAACAAGATGCCCTTGTTTATGAATTGGGGGATTGATGACATAATAATTAAATCAAAAAAACTCTGAGGATCAAGTAGGATTTTTTTATGTCCATTTGGGGAACAGATGGTGTCTCAGAATACCCCACGGAAAAATTCTTTTTTTTTTAATGTAGATGGTAAGTTCATGTGAGCTACATCCTGTTGGGAAAGTGTTATGTAAAACAAAAAAAGGGGCTGTTCATAGTTAAAAGAAAGGAGAAAGGCAGGAGAAGCATTAATGACAGGGAGTATCAAAGCCTGTGGTGAGAGCATCCAAGAATTTACAGTTTTAAAGAACCCTGCAGGTGGATGTTGAGAAAGCTGCATTTTGGACATCTTCAGACACCCTGGGACGATCTGTGAGTGTACAAAAGGTGCCATTCCATCCATAAGGTGAAACTGCATGGAAATATTTCTGAGGTGTCTCCTCACACAGGGAAACCAAATGAAGCAGGCATATTCACAGGGACTGTTTTATAAACACCCCCAACTCACCAGAACTCCCTGAGACCCACCCAACAAAGGTGTGGCCTCCTGCCTTTGGGAGAAATGTCCTTTCCCCACGGATATTAATCACACTGAGTTATGTTGTTTTGAGTGTTGAATTCAGCCCTCCTTAGCAGCACAAATAAATTCAGTCCTTGAAGGTGATGCTAACAGACTGATGGCCTTATCACTGAGATTGCAATGTTCTGGCTGCAGCTGGTTTGAACCTTTTCCCTTTAAACCTTTGCAGCTGAAAATGTGACTTCAACAAGATAAAATTAAAATTACGCATGAAAAAGTCCATTTTGTCAAAATGTGATCCATGAGGGAAAGCGAATGAATTTCAAAAGCAATAAGCTGGCTTGGTATTTAAAGGGGTTTTTAATTATTAAAACCTTGCGGGATATACATTTTTGCACCATTCATTGGACTGTGGGTGCAATTTATTTAATAGGCACACATTTTACCGGGCAACTTACGCCACCAGAAAAGGATTTCAAGCCTCAGCCAAGTGGAAAATCTATCCCAAGGTATCTGTGTTGCCTAGTAAAAGTAGGAGATTTAAACAGTCAAGATACAAGCTGACTGTGAAAGCACCTACCACTAATGTAAAACTATGCAGTTCTTAAATGATGCTGACAACCCTCTCAAACCTTTAAATAGCCATTTCCAAGCTGGCAGATCTAAATTGCAGGAAAACAAAGTAATCACTCAAGGAATTCTTTGCAAATTAAAACAGTTCCTTCTTGTTGCTTTGTGTTTTGGAGCTTCACAAACAATAATACAGCATCAAAAGCCATTTGCCTATTTCCTTTTGTACCAAACACCTTTTCTGCAAAAGTAAATACTCTGTCAATAATGAAAAGAGATTGTTGGTGCATAATGCAAAGCACAAACAAGAACTGTACATTTTACAGCTGATTCAGGAAATAATATATTTGTGTGTATCTTATTTTTATGTAAAATAAGACGAGAAGTTACTTCTTCTATCACTTCTAGCCCACTGTAACTGCCTGAATGACACCTTTGTTTGGTTTGTATTTGTGTAAAAGCCTGGTTCAAGGTCAGTACCCCTTGTGAGATATTAAGTGTGCTTACAAAGGACCCAGAGTTTGTTCTGCGTCTCCACAAAGGGTGATAGACACAGATCCTCTCCAAAATGGAAGGAGGAGAATCCCCTGAGTGAAAACACCCCTGCAGACGCTTATGCAACCTGGAACTTGTGGCAATTATAAAAATAAACCCAATCTCTGATACTTGCCTAAAAGAAAAGCTTACAAGCACAGCAGTTCATGGTGGGAATGTGGAGTTTGAGAAGAGCATGAACTGAGATCACAGAGGGCAAAATGCAAATCGAGCAACCCAAGAGCTCCTCAGATGCTGGTCTGGCAAAGAGGCTGAGCCCTGGTGGGAAGTCCCTGCTCGTGCCTGTGAGGAGAGCCCATCCCCACGTGAGGGATGAGTGCCCCTGGACCTCAGCAGTGACATTTCCTTGGCAAAGCCAGGGCTTACATCCCTGGTGTTGGTCCTGCTACAGCCACACCACCACAGAGCTGCTGCTGCCTTCTCCCAGCCCAGGATTTCACTCCTGGGGTAAAGAAGTGGAAGCGATGGTCAAATA